>JAFEMH010001473.1:0-468670 GCA_022495995.1 Adenophora triphylla var. japonica | reverse complement strand
GCTTGAAAATATTGAGAAATTGTGTTCATAAAAGCTTAAAATTCTTAGTCCTTTGAATCTTCATCTTCATACTTCAAGAAATATTCCCCAGAAATCAAGCCTTAACACATTCAAGAATCATTGAGCTCTACATCTCACAGATTTAAAGAGCCTTGATCTTGTTTCTCACACACACACCTCACTTGTTTAAACACATAGTTTATTCATTTGAGATACACGGTTATAGTTTTGGATTTGTTCTTCATAGAAAAGATTTTATTGTACTTTGTAATCTCTCAAATACTCAATATAAAATCTCTTAGAAATCCAAGACTAACCATCTGAGTGACGAGATCGTTTATCGATTGAACCACTCCAAATAGCGTGTTCTTACTTTCGCATTTATATTTCTTGTGCTTACTAATTATCTACTATCTCTCGTTTGATCTTTATATAGTTATCCATTATTGTGAAATTGTGTTTGGAGTTAACATAGTCAAACCACACTTTTGTAAACCGTAAAATTGCACCACTAAAACCGCCTTACAAAACCGCCTCTCAAACCGCATTTAAGTATATTCCGCTGCATTTTACAACTCTACTTGCGCTTTATCAATCGCAAGAGGTTTTGTAAGCTTAGAGGTTTAGTTTTAAAAGAGGGCGAAAATTTAAACAGCCTATTCACCCCCTCTAGCCGTATTTTCACCCTTGTTGCCACCTTTGGGACCAACAAGTGGTATCGAGCAAACACATTTTAAAACCACCGTTTTTCAAGCTTAACAAACTTGTGTGCCGATTCGATATGGCAACCTCAAAGACAATGACTACCGTTAACTATTCACACATTCCAATTTGACGAAGACCACTTTGACATCCGGAAGTGCCGAATGCTTATTCATTTGGAAACCATAGATGAAATGCTCGTGGATGCGTGATCAATGGCCCTTTAATTCCAATGAAGGCTAACACCGATGCAACCACCAATGCCGAAACTCCAGAGGTCAAAAAGCCAAAAGATGAGTGGTCATGAAGAGAAGAGAATAGTTGCCTTAAAGAAGGCGAGGTTCATCATTTCGGAACCCTCCCGTATCAACTCTCAAAAGTGATGTACCTCAAAACCGCCAAGGAGAAATGGGATGCCATCGAATGCTACCTCTAAGGTGACGATCTCTGCAAAGAAAATAAAAGATATGCTGTTGAAAGATCCTACAACAAATTCAACAGAAAATCCAACGAAACTTTCCGCCAAACCTACGATCGCTATGTTGAGGTAGTTAATGCTTGTAGATCTCTTGGCAAAACTTTATCTGATAAAGAAGTCAATATGACTTTCCTAGCTGATTTAGGTTCGAGATGGATAAATAAAGCCACATCTCTTGAGGACTCCAAAGTTTTGAATACTTGGACGTTAAGTAACTTGTATGCAAGCCTTAGAGTCTATGAACTTAAATTAGATCATATTGAAGAGGTTGAAGGGAAAACCAAATAAGTTTCCATGTCCGTAGTGGAACATGAGGAGAAACTAACCACATCCAATCAAACCGCTGATCCTTCCATATCAACCGCATCACACATCGATATGGATGATGATGATTTTGCCATGTTTGTGAAAAAATTTCAAAAATTTAGAAAATCTTCAAAACCCTTCACAAAATCATTTTCTAAAGGCAAACCTTCAGCAACTTTTTCAAAGGCTGCTGATACAAAGAAAAAGGGTGATCTAGTTTGCTACAACTGTAGAAAACCTGGTCACTTTGCATCTGAGTTTCCACAGCCTAGATTCGAGTATATGAAAAAGAAAACCTCTCCTGTGAAATTTTCTCGTCGCAAGGGAATGGTTGCTGAAGAGTAAGAGAACTCAAAGGAGTTAACAACTTGGATTAAAACAGATTCTAATGAAGGAAGTGATGATGAAACCGAAGAGGTTAATCTCTGCTTAGTTGCAGATGCTTCCAATGATTCAGATACTGAGTCAGTCGATTCACTGGATATAGAAGATGGAGTAGTTCCCCCAAGAATTTCCAAATTTAAATTGGTTGATGATGTGAAACTTACTCCTAGCATTAAGATTGTGAATGGTTCTTATTCACGTCCCATTTTTCCTTCCAAAAATGCTAAACCTTCAAAAGAAATTCCAAAGAAGAAAATTTTGAAAAAGGTGGTGGAAGAGGTTTCTCCCATGGAACATGAAAGGATGTTCCAGGAAGCTGAAATGATGATCGGTAAGTTCAATAATATTAAGAAAGCTTTAGCTTTAGCTCATGATAACTTTCTCAGTTTAAGACGGAGAAAACTGTAAAGAGGTCTAAAATTTCTAATCTTAAAGACCAAATAAAAAGTATGTCTCCTCTTGCTGATCAAAACCGCATCCTAGAAACTAAGGTTGCTGCACTTCAACTTAGGAACGATGATCTCGTTACTCAAAACAACGATCTCCAGAAGATTATTGATGAGTGGATCAAATATTAGAATCCCAAATGACCAGTGGAATTAAAGAAGGTCTGGGATTTCAAACATGTTAAAAGGAGAAGTGTGCATCCTGCTGTGAAAAGGATGAGGAAATTTCTAAACTAACTAAAGAAATTCCTAAGGAGAAGCATTCTGTTTATAAGGGTAAAGGACAGGAATAAAAGGCTCCACTTAACTTTCACTATGTCTACCCAAAGAAACAGTTTGAGAAAAACTCTCTAATGAAAGGAAAAATAACTGAGGTTTAAACCACAGAGGAGGTTTCTTATGCTGCTGACCGCACTTTTACTTTAACCGCACTGGGTGGAGTAGGTAGTGCAGTCAAGCGCATGGGTGACCACCCTTCTTCTTCAACCGCACCTCCTGCCTTCAAAAGCAAGAGGAGCGTTCCCAGAAAAACCGCGGTCAAACCGCAAGTGCCTACCTTTGTGAAGGCTAAAACCGCAGTTCCCAAACCGCATGCTAATCCTAAGAAAAGTAAGGAGTTAGTAAAACCTCATGTAGCTCATATCTTTCATAAATGCTCTGTGTGTGATGGTTTAGGTCACAAGGCTGCAGAATGCCTTTTGAGAGGTTCACACCCAATGCTAGGAAGAATAATACTCCTTCTGTCAAACATGTGTAGGTCGTCAAAAGGTGCTAACCTCAGGACCCAAAGAATAAAGGGGACCTCATTTTAAATGTTTATCTTTCAGGTCCTCTGCTTAATGGCTGGTCACTCTAATGATAATGAATGGTATCTTAACAGTGGCTGCTCAAGACATATGACTGGAGATAGATCATTACTCGAAGATATCATTGAAGCAAGTGGTCCATCTGTAACCTTTAGTGACAACAACAAAGGAAAAACCATTAGGTATGGTATCATAAGGAGAGGAAACCTAACCATTGAGAAGGTTTCTCTTGTTGAAGGACTCAAGCACAACCTCCTTTCAATTTCTCAATTCTGCGACAAAGGAATGCATTGCAACTTCACTTCTTCAAATTGCTTTATCAAGGATAGCATTTCCGGAGTCACCCTACTCACAGGGATTCGTAAGAGTAATATTTACATTATTGATTTAAAGTCTGCATGTAGTATTACCAATCTCTGTTTCGTAGCTAAAAATGTGAGCAAAAATAGTTAGCTATGGCAGAAGCGGTTGAGCCACTTGAACTTCAAGTATCTAGCAAAGATTGGAAGGGAAAACCTCATTCGTGGTTTACCCAAAGTGGCTGAACACCATCCAGAGAAAGGCAGTGCATGTCAACTTGGTAAACAAACCACGTCATCTTTCACTAGCAAGACCGCACCTTCAACTGCAAGATGTTTACAACTGCTTCACATAGATTTGTTTGGACCCATCACCACTGCCAGCATTGGAGGAAATAGATATACTTTAGTGATGGTGGATGATTATTCAAGATATACGTGGGTTGAGATGATGATCACCAAGGATGATTGCTATGAAATTCTAACCTCACTATTTAGACGGCTCCAAACTAAAAAAGAAGACGACATCATTAGTGTGAGATCCGATAATGGAACAGAATTTAAGAATAATGGTGTTGCTCAATATTGTGATGACCATGAGATTGATCATAATTTTTCTACTGCTGGTGTTCCACAACAAAATGGGGATGGGGAAAGAAAGAACAGGACGTTGATTGAGGCTGGGAAGACTATGATTTCTGAAGCGAAGCTACCTCAGTATTTTTGGGCTGAAGCAATCAATACAGCATGCTTCACTCAGAACTGCTCCCTCATCAACAAAACCTACAATAAAACTCCATATGAGCTTTGGAGAGGAAGAACCCCCAACATTGCATTCTTCAAGATCTTCGGCTGCAAATGTTTTATCCTCTACAATGGAAGAGAAAATAGAGGTAAATTTGGAGCCAAGGCTGATGAAGGTATTTTTGTTGGGTATTCTAAACATTCAAAAGCTTTTCATGTTTTCAATAAAACTAGTTTAAAGATAGTAGAGTTTGTCCATGTTACTTTTGATGAACATTCTCTCCTTGAGACACATATGGCACCAAATGTTGCTGATGATTTTGTTGAGCATAATGAAACAGGTGAAAGTTCTAGAACCGCACCTGAACCTCAACCGCAAAATCCAGCAACCGCATCTGAAATTCCCTCAAACCACACTTTTCCAACCGCATCTGAAATTCCCTCAAACCGCACTTTTCCAACCGCACCTGAAGTTTCTACTCTAGATTCAACCGCTAGGGAAGAAGATGTTGAGAATTCACCCATCCAGCTTATTGAACCTTTTCATCAACTTTCATTCCATGACTTCGTTGAAGGATCTAACGATGTTCCAATTGAAGATCTTCAGTAAACCTCAGTTCAACCAGATTTACCCCCCGAGGTTAGAGAAGTCATCAGTCACCCTCTCACAAATGTGATTGGTGATTTGTTTTTCCGGTGTTCAAACAAGGAGATCGAACTATGATGAACATACCTCTTTGTTATCTCAAATTGAACCCAAGAAGATTGATGAAGCACTCCAAGATTCCAGTTGGGTCGTTGCTATGCAAAAAGAACTCAACCAGTTTGAAAGATGCAAGGTTTGGACATTAGTGCCTAGACCTCATGATCAAGGAGTGATAGAAATAAAGTGGGTGTTTAGGAATAAGATGGATGAGAATTGAAGCATCACCACAAACAAAGCAAGGTTGGTTGCACAAGGATATAGGCAAGAAGAAGGAATCGACTACGACGAAACCTTTGCTCCAGTTGCAAGAATTGAAGCTATCAGAATTTTCTTTGTCTACGCCTCTTTCAATCATTTCAAATTTTATCAAATGGACGTGAAGAGAGCTTTCCTTAATGGTGAACTGCAAGAGACCGTGTATGTTGCTCAACCTCCTGGATTTGAAGACTCCAAATTTCCAAATCATATCTACAAACTCCAGAAAGCTTTGTATGGACTCAAACAAGCTCCAAGGGCATGGTATGAGACTCTATCTATATTTTTACTAGAAAAAGGTTTCAAACTCGGTAAGATCGATACAACTCTATTCATTGACAAATATAACAATCATTCCTTACTTGTTCAAATATATGTTGATGATATTATTTTTGGCTCTACTAATGTATTACTTTGTAAGCGTTTTGAGAAGCTAATGAAAAACAAGTTTGAGATGAGCATGATGGGAGAATTGACGTTCTTCCTCGGGCTTCAAATCAAACAATGTGAAGAAGTGAATGTGCGCTCGCCCGAAAAAAATAAAAATAAAGGAGTCGCCACGCCATTTTTAGAGGAAACATTGAAAACCTTTTGAAAGAGAAAATGGGTTCGGGGGTCAAGTTACGTGTTGGGAAGAACAAAGAGTTCACCCAACACGCCTAGTCCGTAGACGAGTCTTTCTATTGTTCAACATCCAAAACATCCAAATGTGTGTGCAAAGTGTGTATGACAAGATATGTATCAAAATGCAAATCAACGCTTTGTTTTATTGCTCAACAGGGGGAAATACAACTTGTGAGCCAATTATTCAGGAAGGCCACATCCCTTATACAATGAATCAGAACAGATTACAGAGGGAAAAGGATTCCTGCAGACAGACATAATGTGTCGCATGACACATGACGTAGATGACCAGATGTGTCGCGTGACACAGGATCACCTATGAAAAATGTGTCGCGTGACACATAATGACCATCTGCAGGAACTTACAAAATTGAACACAAAATCAACAATAGCCAACACAGATCTAATTAATTAAACAGATTAGCTTCGAAATGTAAAATTAACAACAATTCGACCCCGGGAGTGTGGATATGGAGACATCCACACTCCCTTGGTATCTAAACAATGATCTCAACAAATATCCAATAATGAACACACAATTATTCAGATCAACCAAGTTAAACAAAGAGATTGCGATTGAGATTCAGTAATCTAGACGGATAGAGTCTGATTACTGAATCCAAGAGAAGTAAAACAAGAGAATTATTCAATTAGCAAGGCAAGAGAGAAAGAAGAGGGGGTTTGAAGAGGTTACCCTTGTTGCTTCCATGAATTCTGTATCAAGTTAGATACAGAACCCTTCAACTGCAGCTTCTGGTCTTGGGAGGCTTGAGAGAATTGGTGAAAGATAGATCTAGAGTTTGGTTGAAGAAGGTGGGTTGAATTGGAGGGAATTGGGGTAGGTTAGAGGTAGGAGATTACTGAATCCAAGAGAAGTAAAACAAGAGAATTATTCAATTAGCAAGGCAAGAGAGAAAGAAGAGGGGGTTTGAAGAGGTTACCCTTGTTGCTTCCATGAATTCTGTATCAAGTTAGATACAGAACCCTTCAACTGCAGCTTCTGGTCTTGGGAGGCTTGAGAGAATTGGTGCAAGATAGATCTAGAGTTTGGTTGAAGAAGGTGGGTTGAATTGGAGGGAATTGGGGTAGGTTAGAGGTAGGAGAGAGAGAGAGAGAGTTGTGTTTGGGGTGTGTGTTACGATGTAATTTCTGCAGAGTAACAGTAGGTCAGGTTGGGATCCATTTCTAAGAGGGGAAGGGTCTTATTTATAGGCTGCATTTAGTGGTCACCTTGTGTCGCACGACGTTACGTAACCACTTTCCATGTCTCGACCTGTCGCGTGACACATGGTGACACAACCGTTTTTGGCGCCAAAACCAGTTTCTGGAGGCATAAATACCTAAAAAGTCCAAAAAGGTTTATTCCCAGCAGGTCCTTTGGCATGAGCAAGGTACCAAAAGGTACTTCCTTCGCGGGAAACTTATGAAATGTTTCCGGAAGTCTCGGGACGGACCGGGAATTTACCAAAATGCCCCTTAATGCAAATTTATCATGTTAAAATGCTTCTAAATGGGTCACGAATTGGATTGGCGTACTTACAGAGCCCCTCGGCAACGTTACTTTTGGAAAAAAGTGAAGTTGTCGATAAAATAAGACCCAATCCCAATTAGCGGCAAGGGATAAGGCAGAGGGCTAAACGGTGACTGGTGAAATCGGGTGGCTGGACCTTTGGGGAAAGGATTCCTACGTATCCCTTTAAAAGGGAATCAAGCCAAATCGTAGTTCGGAATCAAAACTGACTACAAGCAAGAAAGAGTAGAGATGGGTCTTCATACCTTTGCTATTCTTACCTATAGATACTTGAAGGGTTGGTACTACTGCGGGTGGCGAGTAGCTGCCATTGGTGCAGGGTAGCTGCCGGAGGGTCTCATGCTACTGCTACTGGTATTGGCGAGTAGCTGCCGGAGGGTCTCATGCTATCGCTGTTGACGGGTTGTAGCTACCGGAGGGTCTCATGCTACAACTGGTCTCTGTGGATGCCGGAGGGACTCATACCACTTTGTTGGTGCAAGGTAGCTGCCAGGGGACTCACGCTACTGTTGCTTCTCTTCGTGGATGCTGGAGGGACTCATACCACTTTGTTGGTGCAGGGTAGCTGCCGGAGGGACTCATGCTACTGCTGCTTCTCTTCGTGGATGTCGGAGGGACTCATACCACTTTGTTGGTGCAGGGTAGCTATCGGAGGGACTCATGCTACTGCTGCTTCTCTTCGTGGATGCCGAAGGGACTCATACCACTTTGTTGGTGCAGGGTAGCTGCCGAAGGGACTCACACTACTTGCTGCTTCTCTTCGTGGATGTCGGAGGGACTCATACCACTTTATTGGTGCAGGGTAGCTGCCGAAGGGACTCACACTAATTGCTGCTTCTGCTGGGGATAAGTGTAGCTGTCGGGGGACTCACGCTATTACTTTTTGTGGTTTTGCCGAATGCTGGACGATCCTTGTTGACAGTTGCTTTTGTGTCCTGGGCTTTGCTTGATAAGCCGGGGACTTTGCTTGCTGGGGAGTGGGCTTTTACTTGCTAGGGAGCGGATCTTTTGCTTGCTAGGGAGTGGACTTTCGCTTGCTAGGGAGCGAATCTTTTGCTTGCTAGGGAGTGGATATTTTGCTTGCTAGGGAGCAGGTTCCTGTTTGTGCTTTGAGGTCATTTGATCTTGGAACTTTGCTTGCTAGGGAGCAGGTTCCTCTTGGTGCTTTGGGGACCACTTGATCTTGGAACTTTGCTTGTTGGGGAGCAGGTTCCCCTCGTGCTTTGGGACCACTTGATCTTGGAACTTTGCTTCCTGGGGAGCAGGTTCCTCTGGTGCTTTGGGACCACTTGATCTTGGAACTTTGCTTGCGAGGGAGCAGGTTCCTCTTGGTGCTTTTGGGCCACTGGTCTCGTTGCACACTGCTGGGGAGACTAACATAGGTACGGCTTCATTGTCTCAGTTTATCATGCAAAATAGGCTTTGAAGTCGCCGAGACTGGTGAGCCTTATTGCTTGGATTATGGGGCAGCTGGGACTCTTTTCTTTGACAAGTATTGCTTGGGGGCTGAGGCTACTACTTGTCGACGCTCGCTGGGTGGCCATTCACGGGACGGTCTTTGCAAAATAGTCTTTGAAGTCATCAAGGATGGTGAGCTTTATTGCCTGGTTTCTGGGGCAGCTGGGGCTCTTTCTCTTTGACAAGCATTGCCTGGAGGCTGAGGCAACTGGGGCTCTTTCATATGATGCCGATGAGTCCGGGCCTGATGATAAAGGCGGGGTCTGTCTCCTACGGGATTTGGAATCCTTGTCCAAGATTGTGATTCGAGGGGCAGTCCTCACGATCACCTGATTATTGTACTCTGCGGGGGGAGACACAACACTCTAGGCACTTTGCATTTTATTTAACCTCTTGCTTATGCATTATTAATCTTTTGTTTCACAAGTCCATCTCAGCAAGGGAGAATAGGAAGTAAGGAGGGTTTTGCACGGCTTGATGAGCAGATGTGTATGTAGCCATTATGCTATGAGGGATCGTGTATAGGACGAAAGTGTTTATAATGAGGTGGACCCTCTCCCGTGAGGTGGAAAATGATATGGCGCAGCTAGGCAAGTCGGGGACTCTCCCGGGAGTACTGGCTGCAGTAGGTCCGTTTCTGGTGAGGACAAAGTGTATCGCGCGTCTGAGACAGCAAGCAGTAGAGAATGTGCAGAGAACGATCCCGGCTTGGCGAAGCCCGAGTTGACAGTGCAAAGCAAACCTGGAGGGAAATCTGGTAAGGAGAGCCGGAGGGATACCTTAACCAAAGCCCCAGCTTGAGGAAATTCCATGCAGCTTCGTCGTAGGCAGAGTCATCTTGTGGCCGAAGAGGCAACTCATCATTTCAAATCGCAGTCAATTAGTCGCTGGACAAGACTCGGAAATGTTTTACGCGCAGGGGTACATCCTTCGAGGGTGGGAAATGAATCCTGATATTTTGTATGACATCCTCGCTTTGGGTTTGACTCTTTTGGGAGAGTATAAGCACCACAAGGTGTGGAGAAGTGTATGGAAGCCCCTGCTGACCGACACAGTGTTTGGCTCTATCTTCCTATGATGTAGCAAGAGAAGACTTGTCGAGACACTTGAAAACTTGTCTTATTCGTGATGATCACAAAGCTGCTTAAAACCCTTTATTGATGTTCGGGTTATTCGACCACCAAAGCCGATATGAACAAATATTTCTATCAATCCTGAGGAGAAAGCCCACTGATATCGAGAATCAAACTCGGAAAGACGAACAGTGTATGGGCATGGTCCTTGAGGAGACCGGATCTTCTGAGATCTGTTTGTGATTTCGACCGGACCAGTTATGGTTGCCTACGTTGCCCTCCATAGGAGGAGCTCAGGTCGCCGTAGTTCGGGCTTATCCCGAATGAAAAGAATGAACGGTGAAATTCGGGGATGTTGAGGACTTTCGAGGATTTTGAGAATCGAAAGAACGTGTCCTCTTAGAGTGTCGATGGGAGACACGGATGTGAAGCCCCAGTGGGACATCCACGGCAAGTGTTTGCGGAGGAGAAATGAAATATGCTCACATGAAACATCAAACGAATGGAGGGAATTTGCACAATCTTCGCTTGTTGGTCTGAAACTGCTATCCGATAGGAACTGCGACCGATTTTTGGGGTTTCGATCGGCCCTTGGGTTATTTGGGATATCATGACCTCTTAAAACGAGAGGTCGGCTGGGCTTTTTACTGGCTGTAACTCTAAAGATGAGAGGTTGGCTCTTGGGTATGTGTTTAGGATTTCTAAGGTGAGGGAATCCATGATTGCATCTTCAATGCCTCTAAGAATGAGAGGTCAATCTTGGCTTTGGCTAAAGGCAAAGGTAAGGGTAATGGTAATGGGAATGTCCTCTAAAATCGAGAGGACGGCTTGGAATTGGTCAAGGTAGTGGGAATATCCTCTAAAATCGAGAGGATGGCCGGAGTTGGTTGAGGTAGTGGTGAGGGACATCTGTGTTGTTTCTTCATTTGCTCTGAGACTCCTCTTGAGTAACGACCGAGTCCTTTGAATTTTGCTTTTGAGAGGATTGCTAGGGACTAGGCTCTCTTTCTTTTTTTTATTCTTTTTTTTATCTCTTTTTTTTTCAATTTGTTTTTTTTTCAATTTTGCTTTTGAGAGAAAACTTTAGCTAGCCCCTAGGATGGATCATTGCTTTCTGCCATTCTTGCGCTTGGAGACGGTCGATCTTCTTTTGCATCGCGGGTGACTCAAGGATAGTCCCTCTTCTTTTGGCGATGGATAGACGGATTTCAAAACGTGCCGATCTTGAACTAAAAGGGTATTGTTTAGTGAGGGTGAGGTAATGGCTTTCCTATGGGTGAAAGGTTTCAACCGCAGTCCCTACCGGATGATCCGAATGAGATCAAGTCTTCATTGCTTTCTTAAGCTTACTTTGCGGAAGATCTGTGCAAATTTATCGAACAACGAGATGGCGAGGACGATGGAAAGTATGTGAGCATATGGGAATCGAGGTGGGGAGTTGGTGAGCCCTACTTTGAGAAGGATATCAGCCGATTTTCTCACTCCGATAGATTCAAACATTAGTCATTTCAAAGCGTTGGTCGGTGAGCAGCATAAGTGATCATTTGGAATAAGACCATTTCAATCGAGTGTAACGCAGGTGTGCAAGTAATGTCTCGAGTCTAGCAGGAAGAGAAACAAAGATTTTTATAACTGTAAAGAAAAAGTTGGTCCGAAGTGGACTCGACAGACTCATGTCCGACAGTGGACATTCTAGAACCTACGAGGACTGATCGACTGCATCAACTTCTTCAACATTGGATGGGAGGAAGAGCATCTTAGCCATCGGTGCGGTGAGGACCCTTCTCGATCTTTCTGTCCTTCATAAGTCACCCTCCTTATCTTTAGCAATCTGAGCAAACAACCGGGCCTCCCGCTTGCGAGGAAAAACAGCTTCGAGGGTAGCCCGTAACTTTTTGATGGACGCACCATTTGCACTCTGCTGAGCCATGGGATATGAACTTCCAGGCTAGTGGGCCATAGTCCTCTCTGCACCGAACCTTTTGGATTTTGAATCAGATGGACGACCGCTCGGGCACTTGAACTGCTTCCGCTTCGGGAATATGGACCTATGAGCACCGGGAATGAGAGCGCACACCCAACTTGCCGTAGCCTTGGAGCGGAAAGAGCGTGTATAAGGCAGAGGATAGATAATCTTGAGGAGGTACGGGAGAGGGAAGAGTACAAAAGGAGATGGACTCGTGCAACATCTTATTAGTGTTCAAGTAGAAATCGGTGGCTTTTAAGTCCTAGGAACGGTTGGGAAAGGCTAACCCTTTATTCACATAATCAAGACATTGGGGGAACCTAAGGACACATCATCCACAAATACACCAAATGTATTGATTCAAAATTAACAATAGGCGATAATACCTAAACAAAACCAAAGCATTTATGGAACGAACGACTAGCCCCAATTTTTGGAGAAATTTGGGCAGCATAACGGGTATTCCTGAAGAAATTTGAGGAAAAATCCGGCATGACCTCTTGTCGGTGCATGTTGACAAAGTGACATGATCTCTCGTTAGAACATGCCGTGTGAACGACATGTCCTCTCGTGAAACCATGTTGCGATGGCAACATGCCCACACGTGCTAGGTTTTGGGAGAGGTACGAAGGTCTATTAGAAATTTTGAAACAATCCATTTTAGTGTATTTGAAAAATGTCGTGTCAAAACCAACCGTTTTGGGTAAGGTAATGTGTGGCGCCACCTATAATGCACTAGGGGGATGGGTTTGATTTCAGGCGCTCAAGCGTAGGCGAATTTCATGGCCGTCCGCGATGCCGTCAATCGCACCCGAGGGTTCTAGATCTACGTGATGTAGTGTGCGGGATGGCTATGTTCCTTTATTTGCGGAAAAAAGATTTTCTTTTTTTATTATTTTTTTTTGGAAAAGGGGTGATAAAAGAAAATAACACACGCACACTCCCACAGAGTATAATATCAAGGATCAATAATTGATCATGGGGGACTGCCCCACAATCACAACTGAACTGGAAACCAAATCCTGCAGAGTGAACACCTTCTGTCGCGGGGCACATGATAACCAAGTCACTCTCTGTCGCGTGACAGAAGGAGTCACATTCTCAGAATCTGAACAAAGACCAAATCAGCCCTAGCCTCCAAGCACAATGCAATGACTCAGCCCCACACTAGCATAATCTCAACAGGAAGCAAGGAAGGGGGAGGGACTAAAGTAAAGCAATAAAATGCATTTTAGGCACATAGAATGTCACACAACCAAGCACACACAAATGAATGAAATGGACGTTGAACAAGCACGAAAGTTTGACCCACTTTTGAAAAACAAGTTTCAAGCTTCCCAGCGGAGTCGCCACTGAATGTGCGCTCGCCCGAAAAAATAAAATAAAGGGAGTCGCCACGCCGTTTTTAGAGGAAACATTGAAAACCTTTTGAAAGAGAAGATGGGTTCGGGGGTCAAGTTACGTGTTGGGAAGAACCGAAAGTTCACCCAACACGCCTAGTCCGTAGACAAGTCTTTCTATTGTTCAACATCCAAAACATCCAAATGTGTGTGCAAAGTGTGTATGACAAGATATGTATCAAAATGCAAATCAACGCTTTGTTTTATTGCTCAACAGGGGGAAATACAACTTGTGAGCCAATTATTCAGGGAGGCCACATCCCTTATACAACGAATCAGAACAGATTACAGAGGGAAAAGGATTCCTGCAGACAGGCATAATGTGTCGCATGACACATGACGTAGATGACCAGATGTGTCACGTGACACAGGATCACCTATGAACAATGTGTCGCGTGACACATAATGACCATCTGCAGGAACTTACAAAATTGAACACAAAATCAACAATAGCCAACACAGATCTAATTAATCAAACAGATTGGCTTCGAAATGTAAAATTAACAACAATTCGACCTCGGGAGTGTGGATATGGAGAGATCCACACTCCCTTGGTATCTAAACAATGATCTCAACAAATATCCAACAATGAACACACAATTATTCAGATCAACCAAGTTAAACGGAGAGATTGCGATTGAGATTCAGTAATCTAGACGGATAGAGTCTGATTACTGAATCCAAGAGAAGTAAAACAAGAGAATTATTCAATTAGCAAGGTAAGAGAGAGAAGAGGGGGTTTGAAGAGGTTACCCTTGTTGCTTCCACGAATTCTGTATCAAGTTAGATACAGAACCCTTCAACTGCAGCTTCTGGTCTTGGGAGGCTTGAGAGAATTGGTGCAAGATAGATCGAGAGTTTGGCTGAAGAAGGTGGGTTGAATTGGAGGGAATTGGGGTAGGTTAGAGGTAGGAGAGAGAGAGAGAGTTGTGTTTGGGGTATGTGTTACGACGCAATTTCTGCAGAGTAACAGTAGGTCAGGTTGGGATCCATTTCTAAGAGGGGAAGGGTCTTATTTATAGGCTGCAGTTAGTGGTCACCTTGTGTCGCACGACGCTACATAACCACTTTCCATGCCTCGACCTGTCGCGTGACACAAGGTGACACAACCGTTTTTGGCGCCAAAACCAGTTTCTGGAACATTCAGGCATAAATACCTAAAAAGTCCAAAAAGGTTTATTCCCAGCACGTCCTTTGGCATTAGAAAGGTACCAAAAGGTACTTCCTTCGCGGGAAACTTACGAAATGTTTCCGGAAGTCTTGGGATGGACCGAGAATTTACCAAAACGCCCCTTAATGCAAATTTATCATGTTAAAATGCATCTAAACGGGTCGCGAATTGGATTGGCGTACTTACAAGAAGGAATCTTCCTCAACCAAGCCAAATACACAAAGGAGTTGATAAAGAAGTTTGGACTATAAAATGCAAAAGCATACGATACTCCGATGGCCACCGGCAATAAGCTAGATAAAGATCTAAAAGGTAAGAATGTTGATCAAACCTTATATCGAGGTATGATTGGCTCATTACTTTATTTAACTTCTAGTAGGCCAGATATCATGTTTAGTGTTTGTGTATGTGCTCGCTATCAAGCTGATCCTAGAGAAGCACATTTAAGTGCAGTCAAGCGTATAATCCGCTATCTCTCTGGAACTACTAACCTTGGACTTTGGTATTCCAAAGATTTGAATTTCTCGTAGGTTATTCAGATGCAGATTATGCAGCTTGCACTATTGAGAGAAAAAGCACTAGTAGGACTTGTCACTTCCTTTGGAATAGACTAGTTGCTTGGGCCAGCAAGAAGCAAGCCTCAGTTTTAGTGTCAACCACAGAGGCTGAATACATTGTTGCTGGAAGTTGTTGTTGTCAAATACTTTGGATGAAGCAACAGTTGGTGGACTATGGAATTGATGAAGGAAATTGCCCAATCATGTTGTGATAATACATCAACAATTTCAGTCTCTAACAACCCTATCATGCACTCAAAGACCAAGCATATTGATATCAAGTATCATTTCCTCAAAGACCATGTGGAAAAGGGGAATATCCATCTAGAGTATGTGGGGACAGACAACCAGATTGCTGACATCCTCACTAAAGCTCTGGACTCCAAGAGGTTTTCTTTCCTCAAAGGAGAAATGGGTATGCTAGAACTTAAATAAGTCCATACTTTTTATTTTGCTAATTTGTGTGTTAATTATGTGGATTTTAGGTTGAAAATCCTGTTGACGTATCAAACCTCACCCATGTTGAACAGCATGTACAAAACTGCATGCAGTCAATCGCTTGCAGCCAACCGCCAATTCCAAACCGCTTGCAGCATTCTGACCGCATGATATCAACCGCGTTTCAACACTTGGAATATTTTTTTTCAATGTTTTTCATCTCTTATCATTATTATTAAAAAAATAAAAAATAAACTGTTCAAATTCCTTTTATTTGAATAACTGCCACGTGGATCAGGTATGTTTTCCTTATTTATTTTTTTTGGTCCTTGTTTTGGCATAAGTGTATTTTTGCAAATGTTTTCCCACGTTATTTCAAAATTTAAATGCATTTAATGCGAAGGGAACATTAGCATTAAAAGCCCTCATGTCAGTCGTCATTGGCTAAAGTGTAGAAGATGAAAGGGTGCAACAGGGGTAATGATTCACTTATGTGGGATAGTGGAACCGTCCCTTCAATTGTCCTCAATCTGAAAATTACCTATAAATAGCAGACACATACTACAATTTCAACTCTTTCAACTCTGCCATCTCTGCAAACATACTTTCATTCTACCAAACCATTTTCTCTCTCTATACTTCTCACTACAAACCTTCAAATTCTTAATCTTTTCTTCAAAATCTGCAAAATCAATGGGTCCTAAGAAACAATTCTTCGATATGGTATGATTTCTAACCCTTAATCTCTTTTATTTTATGCAAATCATTTGTGGAAACTGCCATTGTTATACCTTGAAAGCTTCGAATGGCCTTAACTGATTTTTGTTCATAACTGTTTCATTTCTTGATCATTTTGCTTAAAATTAGTTGGGTTTTGCTCGGATTCTTGTTGTGATTAAGATTATGTTCTTTATTTTATGATCAACACATGTTTTGAGTACTGATTTTGGATTTTTTAGTTTTAAGTTTTCGAAAACCCATTTGGTGTTCTTGGTGATTTCTTGATGATTCTGTTGAAAAGATGTGATTTTGATGTTATATTGTTAATCTACTTCTCAGTATGATCATTTTGATATATTATTTGCTATTTTTGGTCAACTTTTGGAACATCTCTGTTCTTCATGTTCTTCGTGTTCTTCGTGCACTCATGTGACTGTTCATATGCTTTTCAGAAACTTTTCATATTTTGGATTCCTTGATTCTTGAATCTTGTTTTTCATACTTAGAAATTTTTTTAAAAACTTTGGATTTCACTTTGCATTTGAACCGCATCTGTCTCTAAACCGCATACTACCTTGTTTGAAACCGCATGGTTAAAACCGCTTATCTCACGTATTTTAAACCGCATGCTCTTCAAAACCGCATGTCCTGTTAAAAGTCAAACCGCATGCAGGAAACCGCTTGTTCATAACTTTTGAAATCTCATGCTCTCTTTTAACCACATGCTAAATTTTCTTGAGTATTACTTAGTATATAGGCTTGAACACCATAATCTTCTCTCTGAACACTTCATTGAAGTCTGAGATAACCTTGGTTTAATAACGCCACGTACTAGTAATTACACTCTCAATTTTCTTATTTATTTCCTTGCCTTGTATTCACAGTTTACTTGGGGTTTGAAATATTTCACTTTTCAAACTGCACCATTGCTGACCGCATGGTGCTCAAACCGCTTGTGAATTGTGAGTCTATATAATGGATCTAACTTTAATGTTTTATTTTGCAGGATTCTCAATTTTTCCTTCCAGGCAGGGAAATCAATGAGACTGAGCTGAAGAATTATGCTCTAGGTAGAGAGCAGATTAGAAGGATGGATGCTTCTGGAATCCTTCCCATCACTACAAGAAACTATGTTATTTACGGCGCCCATATACGGCGGTGGACACGCGTCCGCCGTTAATAAATATGTATACGGCGGTTTGAACATCCGCCGTATATAATAAATATATACGGCGGTTAAGTCCGCCGTAAATAGGTAATGTACGTACATTTGGCATGTACGTATACGAGGTCGAAGTTTTATACGGCGGTATGTATATAGCCGCCGTATATAGGTACTTATTCCTGCGGTTTGTACGCGTCCGCCGTATATAGGTACTTATTCTCGGCGGTTTGTACGCGTCCGCCGTATATAGGTACTTATTCTCGCGGTTTATACGCGTCCGCTCGTAAATGTTGTTAAATACCGGAAACCAAATTTCCCTATTCGCCATGTAATCCCAAAAAGTGAAGCTTTCTCTCCTCCATAGCTACCTAGGGCACGATTTTCCGACCGCCGGCGACCAAATCAACAGTAGGTATACGTATTTACTTTTAATTTTTGATTTTTGTTGTTCTTGGTGTGGTTGAGCGTTGATTTCTTCGTTCTCTCTCGTATCTCACCTCTCTTTCTCTCCTCTAGTAGAAGCCGAAGCTTTCTCTCCTCCATAGCTACCTAGGGCACGATTTTCCGACTCGCCGGCGACCAAATCAACAGTAGGTATACGTATTTACTTTTAATTTTTGGCCGTGGTAGAATTGTACTCCGGTTTAAAAATATATGATATATTTCCTTGTTCGTTAATTACTTTGGTATTTTGCTTTGATTGTGATGCTAGAAATCTAGTAATTTTTGTGGTGTATTTTTACTTTGCCTTTTGATTCTCAATTATTTTGCTTGATGTTATTGTATTATCGTGCCTAGAAAATTATATATATACTTGAAGCTCTTTTGCATAAGGAGTCCCTGGAATATATAGTGGAAATGAGATTAAGCCTTCATGAAAGTAAGAAAATCTTGAAGAATTTCTGTAGTCTCGGCTCATCACCGTTAACCCTAGAACTTGCTTCACAATTACATTGAATGTAAACCGTGGACTAAAAATAAATAAATCATAAATAAATAAAATTATATTTAAAAATCACTTTTGATTTATTATGGCATTAATTACTTACTCCTCCATCCTAAATGAATGTCAAAAAAAAAATTGCTATTGAATTTGTATTTTTTGGAGATTCATTTCGGGATGAAGGTAGTACCTTTCTAGCTTCTTGAGAGAATGTGACTTGTTTTTTATCCTTCCAAGAATGGAGAATTTGAGTAGCAATATTTTCAATGTCAATGAGAAAGTTAGGTTTATTTTTAGAGAAGAGACAAGAGAAAGAGCCACATTCCTAAGTCTTTTGGTTTATAGTATTTTGTAATGTAAATGTAAATAATATTGATACCAATGATTCCTTCTTGCCTTAGTACATGATCATGAATCTTGATACCAATGATTCCTTCTTGCTTTACTAAGATACTAAGTTGCCTCCAACAAATAGACAATACCTAGTCGTGGACTTCTTGTTTGAAGGCAAACCTTGTAAATTCCCTTAACTCTAGTGTGCCCGTAATCTCAATCTATTAGTCCATATGTTGGTGTTGCGCACTTCAAAAAATTATGTTGCGCACTTCAACCTAGTTCCTAAAAATAGTTTCAAATCTTTTGTTGCATGTGCATATTCTTTTGCACATCAACCTAGTTCCTTAAATTAGCTTCTCAATTGGGGGGGCTTGTGTGAGAGAGAACGAATGAATGTTGTCATAGGGTTATACTATATCATGGGCCCAAGTTCGACTAATAGGCTAGGCTCCAACAATGTATATTATCTATATCGAGCCAAAAGTTGTACATATTTAGACTATGTTTGTTTATGAGTTTATTTTTATTCTAAACTTTGTGTCTCTCGGTCTTATATATAGGTTGTATTTTAACGTTAAAAATATCAAGTCAAGTCATATATGGACAAAAGTTGGATTGATTTGGATAATCGAATTTCAAATGAGTATTTGTCTGGGGTTGACAACTTTCTCGATTTTGCATTCTCAAAAAAGTCTGTTGGTGTTAAAGAAATATATTGTCCTTGTAAAAAATGCGCAAATCGTTACCAAGAAGACCGTGCAACCGTGAGATCACATTGTATTGCAGTGGGATTTCAAAAAGATTACAAGAATTGGATTAGGCACGGGGAAGGGTACATTTCGGCGCGTAATGGAGGCGGTGGCGGGGGTCAGAGCAGATATGGAAAGGCAACTTGAGGAGGAACGCCGAAAAAATGAGGAGGAACGCCAACGACTTCAGGAGCAGTTACAACAACAACTTGATGAGGAACGCCTTAAGTTACAACAACAAATTGATGACTTGAAACGTTGTTGGATGGAACGACGTGGAAATGACGGTAATGAATAGGTGTTCGTGGATTTTAGACATTGTATATTTTGGATACATTCAACAACTAACAACTTTTTTGTATAATGGTTATTATGTATGGATACATTCAACATTAATTGTGTTAATATGTAGATTGTAAATATTGATTGCATTTGTGTATTTTTTGTTATATTGTGTGTGTACAGGTTTAATTTGGTTTTTGTGAACGTATTTTTGGGGAAAATGAATTATACAAAGTGGGGAAAAAAAAAAAAATAGGATTATTTACGGCGGTGACCAAATCCGCCGTATAAACTCAGGACGACTCCGTGCCCAAAGGGGGGACGAGGGAACTGTGGGGGTGTAAATGGGACGACTGTGCCATGTTGGACGAGTCGTCCCTATTTAGTTATTTACGGCGGATATAGTGACCGCCGTATAAAAGTCCCACGGACGACTGCTTGGACGAGGGAACCCGCGGGGTGTGAACCGGGACGACTCGTCACGTTTTGAGCGGACGACTCGCCTCTTATTTACGGCAGCTACATATTCCGCCGTATAAAGATCACTCAAATACGCCATTTTATACGTATGTATTCCATTTATATACTACAGGTATATCCGCCGTATATAGTATAGTATATAGTGGAATTCCCCGTATATAGTATATACGGCGATAATTTATACGGGGATCTATTTACGGCGGCTAGTCCGCCGTAAATACTATATACGGCGGGGCGCGTATTATTTACGGCGGATTTTAACCGCCGTAAATAAGCCTGTTTCTTGTAGTGCATCTTCACCAGATAGCAATCGTATACAATCCCTGCGTTCGTGGAACAGTTCTATTCAAATGCCAAACCAGGTGAAAGAGAACATGAAAATGGACGTATGATCAACTGCCTGACTGCCAATGTTGAAGGCTTTGAAGTTTCAATAGACTACTTGGATATTCGAAGTACCTTTGGATTCAACGTCCCAGGTGCTCCTGAAACTGTTGGCCAAGAGATTATGGATGCAACCGCTTCTACTTCAGCTGGAATCTCCTCTCTTTCTGGACAATACAAGAAGGTGCCCAGAAAAGCATTTGGTGAGCTGATGAGCCACCTCTGCTTCCTAGTTAGGAAGTCTGTTTGTGGGAAGACAAGAAACCACAACAACTTCACCTCTTAGCAGTGGATGTACTGCAGTGCCATTTACAATGAAATCCCTCTCCACTGGCCCAAGATTCTTTTGAGGGAACTTGCTTCAAGTATTGATACTTATCAGTCCAAGACTAAGCATGAGCACCAGAGATGGAGACCATTGTGCAGGCTCCTGACCTCCATATTTGCCAACTACCAGCATCTGGAGGAGCTCACAATTTCTACTCCTGAGCTATCTGTACATTGGGGCAATAAAGAGTCCCTTGGCTTAGCTGCTTGCCACAGTTTCAGATTCAGCTATGGCAATGCTGAGTACAAATCTTTGTATAATGCTGATACTATTCCTACTAGGGAACTCTATGTTCTTATGTCTCCTGAAACCGTTGACACTGCGGTTGGACATGCGGTCAAGAAAGCCAGGAAGGCAAGAAAACCTGTTGCTGAACCGCCCTTGAAGAAAGCCAGAACCGCACCAGCCAAACCGCGTGCTACTGCTGCTGGTGCTGGTCCAAGCCAGAAGGGCAAGAAGAAGATGGATCTAGTTGATGAACCGGATGAAGAAAAAGAAGAGGAAGATGCTGGAATTGCTCCTTTAATTGCTAGAGCAAAGAAAGCCAAGCAAACTAAGGATTCTTTGACTGATGAGGATCTAATGCGGTATTAGAAAGACAAGCTGGATAAGTTGGAAAGAGAGGCTAAATTGAAGAAAGCTGCCAAGGGTAAGTCAACCGTACCTATTCCCCAACCACAGCCTGACCCCCAACCGCAACACCCTCCTCAACCGCAGCCTACCACTCAACTGCCTCCACCTCCTCCAACTCAAACCCCTATCCAATCACCCATTCATTCCCCAATTCACTCGCATCATTCTACACCTCACAAATCTCCTTCTCCCAAATCTCAGCCTTCACCCAAACCGCTCTCTCCTATTCAACCACATGGTGATGCAACCGCCCAGGGGGAGAAACCCAAAAGAAAGAGGATCAAAATGATACCCAAATTAGCCACTTCCAAAGGGCCCAAGCATTTTCTTAAACAATTTGCCCAAACTTCCTTACCCATTCCTAGTGAGACTACTTCTAACTTTGATCGGGAATCCTCTTCTCACTCTCCTTCACTTTCACCATCCCATTCTGACTACCAAACCCCCTCAGACATTAAATAAAACCTGGGCCTTGCATTTCAAGAATGGGCCCAAAAACCCTCTGTTTGCCAAGCTATTTCCACCTCCGCATTCAGGGACCCAACTCCTTCACCACCTCATTCTCCCATATATCAAACCTCCCCTCCAAAATCCAACCATGCTCAAACCCCTCCTCCTTCACACCGTGCCCAAACACCTCCACCTAAAACTCCTACCCCTCCTACCTCACCTCAACAATAGAAAACTCCCTATCTTTTTGTTCACACTTCTCAAACCAATTCCACCTCCAACTCCCCTCCCAACACCACAAATCTTCCAACCTCTACAACTCCTCCTCCAAACCAAACCACCCCAATTCCAACTGCCCCTACTACCTTACCCCAAACACTACCCATTCCACCCTCAACCGCCCAACCCCATACAATCCCAACCGCTCGTATATTCTAGACCCTACATACCCATCTACCCCAAACCGTACTTCCTACTTTTTCTCAACCGCCTCCCTCATTCACTCATATTCCTTCCCCTTCACCCGCCCCTCCAACTGACTACTCCCAAATACTTTCCACACTTAACCTTATTCAAAACCAACTTCTGATTAATCAAGGCCATATCATTAAGCTAACTGCTTCAAATACCACCCTAGAAGCCTCCAACCGCTCCCTCAAAAATCATGTTGATAGCCAATCCCATCTTATTGCTACTCAATCCCTTGAACTGGTAGATCAGAAATCCTCCTTTAAACATCTACTGTTGAAGCTTGATGCCATTAAGGGGGAGAGTGACATAGCAAACATTGTCAAATCTGCTGCTGAAACTAGCTTTGAGGGATTCAGAAAAGATTTGGCTGAATGAATCCTTCAAACATTGGGAGATAAAGTGTCAACTACCCAGCTGAAAGATATGCTTAACCAATTTTCCAACTCCTTCAACCTTTCTTCAAAAACCTCCCTTGATGAACTTCTCAATTCAATCAACTCTCGACCGCAGCCTGCTCAAGATTTCAAAACCGCTCTGGAGTCTGTAGAAACAAATCTCTTATCTGAAATTGATGCAGTCAAAGGAGAGTTGTGTATCAAGACAAACATTTTGGGAGACTCTCTACCAGCCAAAATCAATGCCTTGAAAGATGAGGTTAATGACCGCTTGGAAAACCTCAAGGAAGGTTTCAACTTCAAACTCAGTTCCAAAATCCAAGAAGTGAAAACTTCCTTGAAGGTAGCAGTAGATCTTGATTCTGTTCAAGAAGCCATCTCAAATCAAACCGCAGCAGTTTAGGGGGAGATTCACACTCTTTTCAATTCTTTGAACTCCTCCTTCCATACTCTAATTGAAGACCTGACTGAACAAGTCAGAGGAAATTCTAGAGCGATCGGCCAAGCAAATCTTAGACTTGCAACTCTGGAGAATACCTTTAGGAGATTAGTGACTGCTCAAGGACGAACCGCAGATGAAGTTAGAAGAATTAGAAGATTCATAAGAGCAGAAACTTTAGCTTCAAATCCTTCCCAAGTACATGATCGTAAAGTTGATGGACCGCCCCAGCAACTTCCTCAACAGTAAACCGCCTTTTATAATTTCTTTTTGCTGAAACATATTTTGTAAGTTAGACCACACTCTCTTTGTATTTTTTTTTGTCTAACTTCTTTTGTTTTTTTTTTTTGTGTAACCTTGTAATTTCCTTTCCTACTTGTATTTGTAACTTCAACCATTTAAGGTAGTAATGAAAATTGCATCACGGTTCCAAAACCTTGTTCATATCAAACTGCTTGTTTGTAGAACAATGAAACCGCAATGGTTTAAAACATCATTCAAATATTTTCTAACCTAAAATCATATTTTTGAATTGAAGTTTAAACATTCAGTTTAAACTGCACTTTAAACTTAAACTCATATTTTTCAAGTGCACTGAATGCATTTCTATACTTTCAAATTGTAAGTTTTTCAATCTTTCAATAGTATATAAATCTATAACTTAAGCTAGTGTGTGCATTGACTTGGGACATGACTTACCATGTTTATTCCTATGGACATGTTTTTACCAAGTACAATGTTTGCTTTTGTTATAGCAGATAATGACATCAATCAAATAGGGGGAGATTATTCGGTATGCATACTTTAACCCTCCTAACTTTAGCTTAGATTTGATTGATACCTAAACATCATCTCTATTTTAATGGCCTTAGGCCCATATGTAATGAATCTTAGGCTTCAAATTTTCAGTTAAGTCCATTTTATAGAATAGGTTTTATTTAGGCTTGAAGACTTGCACAAGACTCATTGGATATGAGGTTGCAATTCAAAGTAGTTTCAAAACCGCACTTAAGAACCGCACATGCAAACCGTATGTGGAATCTATCTTTGAAACTACTCCTTGACAATCTCAGTGAAACAACTTTAGTGAACCGCACTAGCTAACGCAGTGCAGATTCCAATCCTGAGACCGCACTGTAAAACCTCCTATGGTGAAACCGCTCATGTCAAACCGCATGCACACCAGACCACATCCAATGATTGAAGACTTGAAGTGAACCACATATGACTGTTGGAATCCACGTCAGCAATGACAAACGTCAACCACCAAATCTTAGCACATGACTAAGTATCATACAAAGATCTGCAAGAATCTTGAAAAGGTGATAGATGTCCTTCATACCGTATTTGCAGCTGGAGTCTGATCAGCTTTATCTGCAATTGCTATACTGTTGGACAAAAGTGGATTTGTGGACCAATCAGATTGCACCAGTATAGTACTACTACAGTTGTATCATAACGGCTAGTTTCTTGGTGCTTGGGTATAAATACCCCTAATCTTCAACACTTGAAGATTGCTTGAGATATTGAAATTGTTGTGAGTTCATAAGAAGTTGAAGCTCTGCCCAGAAAATATTCAGCCCTTTGAATCTTCATCTTCTTCCTTCAAGATATATTTCCCAGCCTAGAAATCAAGCCTTTAACACCATCAAGAATCATTGTGCTCTACATCTCATAGATTCAAATAGCCTTGATCTTGTTCAACACACACACACATCTCACTTGTTTAATCACATAGATTATTCATTTGAGATACACCGATTATAGTCTAGGATTTGATCTTCATAGAATAGATTATAGATCTGAGTATTACTCATTGTACTTTGTAATCTCTCATACTCAATATAAAATCTAACTCTTAGAAAATCCAAGACTAACCATCTTGGTAGTGGATGTAGATCATTTACGATTAAACCACTCCAAATATTGTGTTCTTCATTTCTGCACTTTTATTTACTGTTCATTGCTAATTATTTTGTATCTCTCTATTTGATCTTATTTTCAGTTATCCATTATTGTGAATTGAGTTTGAAGTTAACATTGTCAAAACCTCACTTTTCAGTTTTGTAAACCGCACTATAAACTGCACTTCAAAACCGCTTTATAAATTCAGAATATTTCGCTGTGCATTTTGCAACTCTAATTGCAGTTTCTTATACACTGCAAGCGGTTTTGTAAGCAAGAGGTTCAGTTTTTAAAAAGAGGGAAAAAAAATTTGTAATAGCTATTTACCCCAACCCCTCTAGCTATTTTTCACCCTTGTTGCCACCTTCGAGACCAACAGTATTACTCTTCGCAAAACTCAGTGTCCTAAGACAACTGGTGAGCTATTTACCCCAACCCCTCTAGCTATTTTTCACCCTTGTTGCCACCTTCGGGACCAACAGTATTACTCTTAGCAAAACTCAGTGTCCTAAGACAACTGGTGAGCAAAAGAGAATGAATGAGATTCCATACGATTCGGCTATTGAATCTATCATATATGCCATGATTTGTACTAGACCTGATGTCTCGTATGCTCTAAGCATGACAAGTCGATACCAATCTGATCCTGGTGAAAACCATTAGATAGCAGCTAAGACGATCCTTAAGTACTTGAGAAGGACTAAGGATGCATTCTTGGTCTTCAGAGGGATGGAAGATGATCTTGTTATAAAAGGTTACACAAATTTAAGCTTCTAAACTGACAAAGATGATTTTAGATCGCAATCAGAGTTTGTGTTATGCTTAACGAAGGTGCGATTTATTGGAAGAGTTCCAAGCAGAGTACCATAGCCGATTCTACAACTGAGGCCGAATATATAGCGGCATCCAATGCAGCTAAGGAGGCATTTTGGATCAAGAAGTTCATTAGTGACTTGAAAGTCATTCCAAGTATCACTAATCTGGTAGAAGTGGCGGAAACGATGTAAAGATGATGTCTTTACACCGATCCACACCACGGGATGCTTCAAGTACCAAAGGGACTAAGGGGAGGGGTATAAAGATTGGATCTTTATACTCATCCTATGTCTTTCTTGCCTTAAAAATGTCACTAGACAATCCTTGGAGAG
This sequence comes from Adenophora triphylla var. japonica, assembly GCA_022495995.1. Lineage (NCBI taxonomy): Eukaryota > Viridiplantae > Streptophyta > Magnoliopsida > Asterales > Campanulaceae > Adenophora > Adenophora triphylla. The sequence goes on along the minus strand of JAFEMH010001473.1, from coordinate 442,498 downwards.
TGATCCAACTTAAAGGGACATGGGGGAATGACTTTAAAAAGTAAAGATTGCATTTTTATGAAAATAAGTGTAATGAACACTATGAGAACTAAAGACATGAATATAAAGGGAAGACCTTTGAGGCTTTCCTATGTCATTTAAGAACCTTATGAGGTGGACAATCCTTGGAAGGAAGGTCAAGGGAGGGGGAATACATTATGAGAATAAAGATGACATTATTATGTAGTAAAAGGGAGCTATTTCACATCATCATGCGATGAATCCTCCCTAGAACAAGCCACATGTGGACTCTTGTTCATCCTTGGGATGAGATTCCCCATGAATCATTTGTGTTGGGGGAAATAGGGGAAATGATATCTACATGACAAAGATAGGATCTTTATAGCAATATATCAAATTTAATGACAAATAAAGGCAAAGTTAATGACAAGTAATGAATATAACAAGGTAAAAAGAGTATTTCAAGAGGAAAGGAAGGAGAGATTACCAATGGTGGTTCTCTCTATCTCCCTTGGGGGTCTTCCTAATGTAGGAAGAGTTTTGGATGGATTTTATGGAGGAGGGAGGTGGTTTTTTGGGAGTTTTAGTTTCTGTAATTTTGTGGAGTGATTTTGGCAGAGTAACAATGCTCAATTGTTCTTGTTAAAATGGGTAGAGGAGGCCTCTATTTATAGGCTGATTTGTGTTTCCTAATGAAGCCGTGCGGCATTAACCTCTGGCAAAAGAAGCCGTCAGGCGTTATCTGTCGATGACTCAGCCTGCTTCTAGATTCATGCAAGGTGGCAGCTGGAAGCTTCATTCCAGCGAGGGACTGCTTGGAATTTTAATTCCTAGCAGGTCCTTCCCCCCTTGGCCATTTCGGAAAACTTCCAGAATTGCCCCTGAACTTTAGGAAAGTTTAGGGAATTGCCGGGAAACTTAACCGGAAGGCATGAGCCAGATTTGGGTACTTATAGAAGCCCCTCAGCAATGGCACATGCAGGGCAAGTGGGGTTGTCGATAAAAAGAATCCAATCTGGCGAACTGCCGAGACGGATTGGGTGACCAAGGCGGTCGAGTGGGTGAACCTTTGGAAGGCTACCTACGTATCCCAGAGGAATCAAGCCATGATCGTAGTTCAGAATCCACTGGGGAAAGGGTGTCATATGTGACGAATTGGATGAATCTAAAGTAGGATACCTACGTATCCCGGGGGAATCAAGCCATGATCGTAGTTCAGAATCCACTGGGGAATAGTGAAGAGAGACTAGTCCCTTGCTATGAAGATGGAAGGGAAGTGACCTAGGAGGTCAAATGGTTGATCCTACTGGGGATATGCCAAATGAAGGGAGTGACCAATGTGGTCAGATAGCTGGACCTTTATAAAAGGCTACCTCACCACTGAGGAGTGATGGAGTGAGAGTGACCACTGCGGTCAGATGGCTGGACCTTGATGAAAGGCTCATACACCACTGAGGATTGATGAATGAAAGGGGTGACCAATGTGGTCGGATGGCTGGACCTTTATGAAAGGCTACCTACGTATCCCGGAGGAATCAAGCCGTGGTCGTAGTTCAAGGCTCGCTAGATAGTTAGGAACAGGTCTAGGATCCTCGGAATTTTGACGATTAATGGAGGAGTCACCTTAAGAAACTAAAGCTTACGTCGCTATCGAGGAGATAGCGGTAGCTAAAGTTGGAATACTAAAGCGTACTTCGTTATCTCTTTCGAACAGAGATAGAGGTAGCTAAAATTGGAATACTAAAGCGTACTTCACTATCTCTTTCGAACAGAGATAGAGGTAGCTAAAATTGGAATAATAAAGCGTACGTCGCTATCTCTTTTGAACAGAGATAGAGGTAGCTAAAGTTGGAATACTAAAGCATACTTCGCTATCTCTTTCGAACAGAGATAGAGGTAGCTAAAGTTGGAATACTAAAGCCTACTTTGCTATCTCTTTTGAACATAGATAGAGGTAGCTAAAGTTGGAAAAACTAAAGCGTACTTCGCTATCTATTTCGAACAGAGATAGAGGTAGCTAAAGTTGGAAAAACTAAAACGTACTTCGCTATCTCTTTCGAACATAGATAGAGGTAGCTGAAGTGGGAAAAACTAAAGCGTACTTCGCTATATCTTTCGAATAGAGATAGAGGTAGCTAAAGTTGGAATACTAAAGCATACTTTGCTATCTCTTTCGATCAGAGATAGAGGTAGCTAAAATTGAATCTTGACAATTCAGAGGCTGTCACCTTAAGAAGCTATAGCTTACGTCGCAATCGCGGAGATAGAGGTAGCTAAAGCTTGATTTTGACATTTCGGAGGCTGTCACCTTAAGAAGCTATAGCTTAAGTCACTATCGCGGAGATAGAGGTAGCTATAGCTGGGTTTTGACAATTCGGAGGTTGTCACCTTACGTTGTCCCATTTGGCGATAATGGAGATTTCGCGGAGGAGACGTTATCCCATTTGGCAATAACGGAGGATTTTCCAGAGGAGACGCTATACCATTTGGAAATAACGGAAGATTTTTGGGAGACAACGTTATTCCATTTGGAGATAACGAAAGATCTTGGAGAAAACGTTATTCCATTTGGAGATAACGGGAATTTTTTTTGTTATTATTAGTACTTGGCACGTTACTTGAGCCTCGGGGCAATTTTTTTGTGTGGAAATGTGGCAGGAATTGGGCCAAGATTGTGACAACAATGGTGCCATTGCCCAAGCGAAGGAACCATGGTCACATCAACGATCCAAACACATACTTAGTCGTTTCCACCTCATTCGATTATTCATAGAAAGAGGAGACTTTAAGATATGGAAAGCATCAACCGATGATAACATAGGGGATCCTCTTACAAAGCCCCTCGCAAAAGCGAAGCATGATGGTCATGTTAGGTCCATGGGTATATGATACATATGAGATTGGGCCTAGTATAAGTGGGAGATTATTGGTGTTATGCCCTAGGCGTATAGTTATTTTGACTCATAACTAATACCGTTATCTAATCGTCTTTACCATTTATAATAGAGAATATTTATCTTGAGTATTATATGTTTTACATGTTTGTTATAATATTATGTGTCCCTAGTTATTATGAATAACTAGTATAAGTTGGTAATGGATGATCATAGAGATGATTATATTCATGGGGATGCACATTACACTTATGGGTACTTGTTAGAGAACAAGGTACAGGACTGACCCATCTATGAGATTTATGACGTGGTCTATGGTCATATATGTCATGATTAAATCTCATGATAGTCGTGTCATTAGAATCCTTAGTACCTGAGATTATCATCGTCTTCCACATGACGAATGTTGTGTTTGATGTAGTCTAACACTATCTTTAATAGGATAGCAATAAGGGCTACGTTGGCACGACTCGATTCTTGTAGGGAAGAATGATAAGTCAAGATGGGATTTTTCCCTCGTAAAGAGAGATGTCTGCTTGGGCCCCTCGATGAATTGTGTTGATGAAATGTGTGGCCACACTCAAGATATTTGATAGAAATCAAATGCACTTAGATTATCAACATATTCGGAATCGAGAAAGCATTGAACAATATAAGTTGACATGGACCATGACTTATGTTCAATATGACATCCTGTGACAAAGGGATTGTGACATTGATCTATCAAGGAATCAAGCTTTGATGTTATATTTAATTGGGTGGACATAATGGCTTGCTAGAGACCACTTATGTCTTGTGAGATTGATGTTTCAACTCACTACCAACATAAAATATAATTTCTAAAGGGTCACACACAAAGAACGGATTGAAAATGGCTCAAATATGGAACTGTACAGCTGGGCGACCGCCGAGGGGAATAGTGAGCGATCGCCCACAAAGATGTTCCAAAAAGGTAATTGTAATGCCCCAAAATTACCATAATTCATAATCATAATAATAAATTCCAAAACATAAATGATATCCATAAAAATACTCCAATGGTAACCCTAAAGTATTACATCAATTATTGTCATTAAATAATCAACGGCTAGTACAACCCAATAGCTATAGATAATATTTATTGTCTTCAAAATAAATGTAACTTCTTAATTCCAAAGCCGCTATCCATGCGACCATTCCACTCCATTCATTTATTACTTGGGAGGGGAAAGAATAAGAAGGGGTGAGCGAACAATGCTCAGTAAGTTCATATGGGATCTCTTCTGGTTCTAGGAAGAGATGACCGGAACAAACGGAATTCAAACGAATACTCAATGAAAGAACAGGTTATACAATATATGGTTCAGATACGAGAACAACAAGAAGAATACTTCTCAATTAACAAATAGTGGCACTTTCATATGAACAAATAAGATGAAGACTGTATACACATAGTCCGTCAATTCCAAGTAATTGATTCTACTTCATCAAGTAGATAAATCAACGTCAAGTCCTTCCTCAGGAACAAGACAAAACTAGCTATATACATTTCTAGCAATTTCCATACCGGCTATATACATTTATAACACACACTAGCTATATACATTTATAGCAATTTCCATACCGGCTATATACATTTATAGCACACACTAGCTATATACATTTATAGCAATTTCCATACCGGCTATATACATTTATAGCACACACTAGCTATATACATTTATAGCAATTTCCATACCCACTATATACATTTATTGCACACACTAGCTATATACATTTATAGCAATTTCCAACAATGTATTCATAGGTACAAGAATACATAAACAATTCAAATCATCAAGGATACCCATTGAAGAATACTTATCAAGGGTAAGATTATATCAAGAAAATGTTCATGTCAAAGGAATACAAATTTCTACTGGCCACTTGGTAGCACATACTTTTAAGAATTCAAGGAAATCTTATTAAAATGGATTGAAAACATTCAAACACTTATAGAACGTAATCCCTTACATCAATTGATTGCACGCTCTTAGCTATAATCTCCGCACGAATCTACAATTATGCAAACGTATATCTTAGGGTACAAGTAATACACATTTACTTAACCCAAACTATTTTCCATTGTCTTGTTAATCTATGAGTTATCCTATTTTAAATCCTTTAAAGATTAACCTTTAACCCCTTTAGGTTTATCAAAACATCCCTAGGATTTCTAGGTTCCAAAGCCTTTTTTATTCTCTTCGATCTATATTTACATATACTAAACACACCTTTTTCAGCACACACAAACACACACTAAACCCTAATATATACACACACACACACACCGCCACACACACACCCACACGGAAGCCGCCACCCACCCACACACACGGCTATACACACACTGCACACACACTCAGACATGCAAACCACACACACAAAACCCTACTTTCAATCTCAAACCCTAGCATGCATATTTTAGGTCAAAACCCTTTATTCCATATGCCAAACCCTTTATTCCACATGTTTCCATGTAATCATATCCCCATATTGATAATAATGCTAAAGATTCATAATTAAGACCTCTCAAATCATCATAGACTTTAGCCAATATCCCAAAATATGAAAAGAACAAATATTTTAAATTTTTATATTTTTTTAGGGTGACACTATATACACTCCCCTCTAAATCCACAAACTCGAAGAGATATCTACCCTCAAACTCAAAACATGTTATGTCCTCATTGCATAGAGAACAAATACATGCCTTGAGTTTAAAGGATGACATGACACTACAAACAAATAAAATAAAGCAATTAAAACATATCTAGTTGGGTTGCTTCTAAATAAGTGCATTTGTTTAGATTCGTTAGCCCGACTATGGCCCCAATTTTAATTTGGGGTTGAGCTGACCACATTGTCTTTGGTCTTTGATTTTCTTCCTTTGGCCCACCTCATGCTTTCTCGGGCACAAATGCCCATCACTTTCCAAGCGTAAGTCCCATTCTTTATCAATTCGGGTGGTACCCAAGAAATTTTTGAGGCTTTTTGTTTAGCCTTTTTCTTCTTCTTTTTCGGGGTCTTTTCCCCAAACTCATTAGATGCTTTCACCTGTACAACTTTAGAATCATCTCTCTCTACAAAATTTTCAGAGATATTATCTTCATTAAAAATATTAGCAAAGAAGAAATCAGATATATCAAGAAAATAACAATCCTTAACTTGCGCACATGATTCAATGGATATAGATTTTAAAGGAAAGAATGATTTCAATGGTAGCCCCGACTTCTTGTGGAAGTTGTCTAGGGGTGATACGTTCCATCACTCAAAAGGTGTTCGTCGACTTTAATGCTACTAGCCATATCACAAACGTCCGCACTAACCCTAGGATTCTCACCGTTATTAACATACTCTCTAATCTTCTACTATCACTTTCATCCGAAAAGTGTTCTTTCACACACTCATCTACCTCATCCATAAACTTACAAGAGTCCCTCTCATTATCCATAGGATTTTTCATGATAACATCCACCAGGATCTCAACTCTCTCATCTGCCACCGATATGGACAACTTCTCATTCCCCATATTTATTATAGTGTTAGTGGTTGCCATGAAAGAACGTCCAAGTAAAATAGGTGACTCTCTACACTTCCCCAATTCATTAATGATCTCTAGAACAACAAAGTCAATGGGGACAATCAAAGTCCCCACTTAGACCAAGACATCCTCCGTAATGCCCAATGGTCGTCTAATGGAACGATTGGGAAGTTGGAGGGTCATTGTGGTGGGTTTCAATTCAGATAAGAAAAATTTTAAGTACATGGAGTATGGAAACAAATTAATGCTAGCACCAAGGTCCAATATCACCTTCACCTTATTAGAATCCCCTAAATTAATAGAAATTGTGAAACTTCAGAGATCCTGTTGTTTAGGGGGAGGTCTTGTCGTACCACAGTGCTAGCACTTTCTCCTATGATTAATATTTCATCCTTTCCATACCTATGCTTTTTTAAATTAATTTCTTTGAAAAATTTAGCATAGGCAAGAATGTTTTTGATAACTTTCAACAAAGGGAGGTTAATACTTACTTTTGAAAACTTGTCCATTAACTCTGAAATTTGTTGCTCTAACTTTTGTCTTATCAAACAACCGAAAAAAAGCACTAGTGGTACATATGGATTAGGGTGTGTGTAAACATCTTTAGGATTTTCTCCCAATCCACTAGTACTCTTATCAACATCTTTTTTTCATCATTCGAGGGAGGAAAAGGAGAAGATGATGGAGAAATTACCTCTTTACCTACCACTTTACCATTCCTTAGAGTGGATATGGCCATAGCTGTTGCCCTTGGATTTGGAAGGTACCGGGCTTGTATCCTTGTAAGGCTTTGACAAGTTGCCATATTTGTATTTCAAGCTTCTTTATAGCAGCATCATGTTGCCTAGAGGACTATTGTTGTTCCAACCTTATTCGATCCACTGTCTCTTCCCAAGGCTCCTTCCTTTGCTCGAATTGCCCTTGTGGTGGTGGAGTGAGAAGGGGTTTATTTTGTTGACCTTGATTACCTCTCCATGGGAAGTTTGGATCATTCTTCCACACCATATTATATATATTGCTGTAGGGGTTATTTTGAGAAGGTCTTGGGTTGTACCCATTCAACGCATGTACATGTTCAGAAACATGAACAAATTGTGCACCACTAGGACAAAAATTAGTAGCATGAGTATGTAAACCACAAATATTTTTGGTGTAATGCCCTAGGCATTTAGTTATGTATGACTTATACTAAATACCGCTATGTAATCGTCTTTATCATTTATTAAAGAGAAAGTTTATTTTGTTCATTATATGTTTACATGTTTATTATATTGAACTGCGTCCCTAGTTATTGTGAATAACTAGTATAAGTTGGTAATGGATAATCATGGAGATGATTATATGCATGTGATGCACATTACACTTACGGGTACTTGCTAGAGAACAAGTACTGAGACATGACCTACCGATGAGATTTATGACATGCTCTATAGTCATATATGTCATGATTAAATCTCATGATAGTCGTGTCATTGATATCCTTTGTACCTGAGATTATCATCGTCTTCCACATAATGAGCATCGTGTTTGATGTAGTCTAACACTATCTTTAATGGGATAGCAATAAGGGCTATGTTGGCACGATTGGATTCTTGTAGGGAAGAATGATAAGTCAAGATGGGATTTGTCCCTCTCGTTGAGAGAGATGTTTGCTTGGGCCCCTCGATGAATGATGTTGATGAAATGTGTGGCCACACTCAAGAGATTTGATAGAGATCAAATGCACTTGGATTATCAACATATTCGGAATCAAGAAAGCATTGAACATGTGAGTAGACATGGACCATGACTCATGTTCAATTGGACATCATGGACAAAGGGATTGTGACATTTGATCTATCAAGGAATCAAGCTTTGATGTTATATTTAATTAGGTGGACATAATGACTTGCTAGAAGTCACTTATGTCTTGTGAGGTTGATGTTTCAACTCACTACCAACATAAATATAATTCCTATTTGGGTCACACACAAAAGAACGGATTGAAAATGGCTAAAAGGGTGAATTCTGGGGTCAGGGGACGACTCGTCCCCAATTGGCCCAACTATTCCCCAAGGCAGGGACGAATGCATCAGAGTGCTGAAACTAGGGGACGACTCATGCCCTATGGGACGATTCATGATCACGAGTCGTGCCCTGGGGGATGACTCATCCTGGCGGCACAGGAAACTCGTTTTTGCTTGGAAAAAGGACACTTCTCCCTAAGTGTTAGGGATTTATAGCAAATATAAATAGAATCCTTTTGTCCCAGTTTTAACGCACGAAAATTAGAGTTTTTTAATCACTAATTGATTGATTTTGATAACGAATCAAAGATCAAATTCCATAGATTCATTCTACCAACAGCCATTGATTGTTGAATATTAATTCAACAATCGGGGATCATCTAGCAATCCAACAAGATATTGATCTTGGTTCATTCGCATGTGGATCACCATTAGAGGGAGGTTACTTTATCTCCTAAAGCTTGAAGACCTCCATTGTTGATTCATCACCAAGGTAGAACAAGGAAGAAGAAGATTCAAGTTTCATCAACAAATTCAAAGGTTGAATTTTGAGATCCGTTTTGAACAAACAAATCGCATTAAGGTATGTAAATTCTATTTCATGTTTCTAATATCTTCATGCTAGACAAATTCTAGGCTTAGGGTTTTGAGTTGTTTTTATAAAGATTTCAGCTGCATTTGTAACCCCAAAACCCAACAAATATAACAAGCATCATGAATAGCATTGGTACTTGAAGAAGCACCATGTGTAGTTAACATATTAAGTTTCTGATTTAATTGAGCTATCTGCCTAGGAATCTCATCACTCATGCTCAACTCAAGCATACCCCTCACCTTGCCCTAGTACTCTTTTGTTGAGAATTAGCTCCCAACATCTCAAATAGGTCTTGAGTCTCTTGTCAGGTCTTGGCTGTTAGAAAGCCAACCGCTGCATTGTCAACCATGGTCTGATTAACAGGATTTAGGCCATCATAGAAAGTTTGTTTCAACAATGGTAGAGGAAATTGTGGTGAGGACATTGGAACAAGTTCATTTTGAACTTATCCCAAGCCTCATGTAATGGTTCTCCTATCTCGTGTGAAGCTAATTATTTTCTGTCTGAATGTGGCGAATATAGGGTGTGGGTAATATTTGCTTAAAAACGCATCATGAAGTTCAACCCATCTGCTTATGCTCCTAGGTGTGAGAATCATCAACCATATTCCCCTTCATGGTGTAGAGGAAGATTTTAATCTAATTTGTTCATCATCAGTCACTCCCTCGTTACCTAGGAAGTGTGACACGGTCATCGTATAATCTCTTAAAAGGTCAAAGGGTCTTTTAGAAGAAAGACCTTGATAATTAGGTAACATAGCAAAATATTGACCTTGACCTCTAGGCTCTTTGCTGCTTCAGACATCAATATATAAGACACCGATGTGTCTACCTTAGGACGTAAGAAGTCCTGCATTGTATGAGTCGGTAGTTCTGCCATCTTGGCTTTTGGTTCCTCTACCCTGGTGGTAGAGGTTCCAAGTTTCTATTCTAGGTCTATTTCGAGGGGATTTCCATCGTCTAATTCCAGTTTATGATGACCTAGTTTATCAATGTCGTCGTTTAATGGCACCAAAGTAGGAATCAAAGAACGTCGACCAAGCATACACTATAAAAATAACTTGTTCAATCACAACAAGTCCCCAACAACGGTTCCAAAAACATGATGGAGAAATTCTCCTCTTATAATAATTACCTAACAAGTGAAATAGTTACCGTTGTAATAGTATGCACAAGCAAGGGTCGAATCCACAGAGACTTATGTGTCAAACAAGTTGATTTAAATAGTGCAAAGTAACCAAGGGGTTTTGATTTGATTTGATTATTAAACTACAAAATCAATAATTAAAGCAAGAAAGAGATCAAATTAACAAGGGATTTATAACTATCTTCACTCTATGCTATTTTAATAAGAAAAATGGATCAATCTCATTCAATGGTTCATTTACAAAATTAAGGGTTGGGACGTTTGATGTGCGGATTGCAACCCTAGTATTTCCTTCTTGTTTATATGTTCCACTAGGTCAATAGAAACAATCAAGAAATTCATTTAATCACGAAGAACAATAGAGCCTAGATCCTTTTGATTTCCGCTAGGTTCTCAATTGAATCTATTAATCACAATAATGGTCGATGTATAAATTATCCACGCTAGTGCAACAATTTATTCCCAATTAATTCAAGTGATCAAAAGTATCTTATCATACAATTGAACCATAGAAATAACAATAAGAATATTGAGATGAACAATAATGAAATTGGATTGGAAGAATTCAAACCTTAGCATAGAGATCCAATAGTTACTACCCAATACACAAATAAAGAGATTTAGCTACTAAGAGCCATAAAAAAGAAAACAAAAAAAATAAAATAAGAACATAATGATGTTGGCAATCTCAGGATACTCGTAAAGATCAAAGTTTTAATTAACAAAGTAAGGGAACATGCGTTCGGCCACGACTTCTATTTCCTCTTGTGTGAGGTCATTGGAAGCAGACTCAGACTCTAGGATAAAGGTTACAAGGCCTAACCCCCTATGGGGATGAGGTGTACAACCTAGTTCTTTGATCACAAATTCTTCATCAATAATGGGTTCTTTGGTAGTGTGCCAGTTCTTGAGCGGTTCCTCACAAGGCTTGATTAACTTTGTATAGTCTTCAGTTGGAGCATCCCCCTTGGTTATGGCATCTATCTGACTATCCTCTAGCTTCCATAGGTTCTTGAACTGGTGCAGCATGTCTTCTCCCAACATAAAGTTCCATTCCTCGATCACTTCTGCTTTGATTCCCCATAAATCTCTGGGAAGCCGAGGGATTGGCTCAGTTTCAAAATCATAAGGATCACAGTCTTTGAAGATCACAGTCTTTGAAGATATCAAAACCTGGATGGCGGTTTCCCTTATCATCAGCCAAGGCTCGAGAAATATAAAATATGGGAAGTCTTCCGATTCTTTGATGAAATAGCCATTGAGGGTCTTTCAGTAATGAGTGAGATTAGGAACGTTGGGAGTTCTGTAGGAAGTCCCATTCCATTAGATCACGTTGTGAGTCCATTCATCATCGGATACATGTTCCTTTTAGTTTGTATCCAAAACTGTGTTTCGAGTGGGGTAGAACGTCAGGTGGTGGTTCTAGTATCCCATGAAGTTTTTTTCCAAGCCTGGGAAATAGCCCTTTTTATGCATCATTCTAAGGACTGGAGGTTTTTCGGAAAACCATGATGCTTTAGAATAATCATTTTCATTGAAAACTTATATCGTGTGGATAGCGTCTGATTTTTCAATTTTAACACTACTAACCAAGTGATCATAAGCCCCATGTTGTATTTCTAGGATGGGACTAGCGGTTATCATTTCTTCGTACACAGTTACAACCATGTCGTTGTGTTTGAATTTCACACATTAGTGGAAAGAAGAGGAGACTCCCCCTACGATGTGGAGCTAAGGTCGACCCAAAAGCAAATTTAATGAAACCGGTATATCAATGACTTGGAGATCTATATCCATAGGGATTTGACCCATTTCGACCGGAAGTGTAACTGATCCAAGAGTAGCTCTTACAGTGCAATCGTAACCCCTTACGGTTTGTCCACATGGTTTTAAATCTTTAGGTATGGGTCCAAGATCGCTTAGGACTTTTCTTGGCAAAAGATTGATTGTCGAGCCATTATCAATCAGGATTCGAGGCATTTTTTGGCCAAGTACTTTGGCAGTAACATACAAGGCTTCTTGATGATCTATCTCGTATAGTGGCAAGTCTAAATCAATAAAGGAGATGACATTGCCAAATTGGATGTTGCCAATCATTTGAGTGAGGTTTTCAGGAGTATAATCATTTGGCACTGTGACTTGGGCTAAGGCTTTGGATAGCATGTTACGATTTTTATGTGAAGCCCCAATAAGATCCCAAATGGAGATTGATGGATGAGGTTTCACCCATCTAAAGGATATGTTTTAGACCTATATTATGCTCAAACTTTGGTTATTTGATGTCTTTTCTAGTGGTTATGTAAGTGCAAGGGCTGAAGTGCAAAAGGATATAAAAGGATGGATTAAAGTTGAAAAGAAACTGAGGGCGACCGCACCCCTAAAAGGGGGCAGGTGCACCCTTTTTCCGGAAGAAGTAGACGAAACACGCTGAAGAATAGAGCGAACGCGCGAAAATTCTAGAGATTGAGAGTGTCCGCCCCCATGGTGAGGGAGCGATCGCTCCCTAGGCTAGTCAGGCAGATTGTGGATGGATTAGGCGTGCCTTATTCCGGATTCTATATGATTTTGGAGGTTTCCTTGGGCTGCACATATATTCCTTCTCTCCTACTATATAAACAAACCTAGATTAGGTTTTATATCATATTCTTTTTACCTTATAATTCATAGTTAGATTTTTACAAGTTTTGAAGACAAGGATTTCAAGGTTTTATTCAGGTTTTTATTCTTTTGTTTTTATGGCCCTTCGCAACTAAATACTTGGTTCGTGGATTGGGTGATTAACAATTGGATTTTTATGCTAAGGTTTTAATTCTTTCTATCTATTTCTCATTCTTGTTCTTCTCAACATTCTTAAAGATTGTTCTTAGGTTTCAATTGTATGTTAAGATACTTTTGGCCTTTGAATTTAATTGGGTATAAATTGTTGCACTCACATGGATAGTTTATATATTAACCATTATTGAGATGATTAGATTCAATTGATAAAAGACCAAGAAGTTAAACGAATCTAGGTTCTAATATTCTTATGATTTAAATGGAATTTCTTGAATGTTCTTATTGACCTCACGAAAGATATTAACAAAGAGAGAAATTATTATGGTTGCAATCCGCAAACAAAACGTCCCAACCCTAATCTTTTGTGAACAAACTCTTAAATGAGATTGATTCCTTTATCCCCTTTGAAATAAAGCATAAAGTTTTAATTGTTATAATTCCCAATCCATGAATCCCTTGTGTCTTGATATCTTTGTTTGCTTTTAATTCTTGCTTTCTTAGTTTAATAAATCAACCAATCAATTAAATCTTGGTTACTTTTGCAGTAATATAAATACCTCTTCCACACGAGTCTCTGTGTATTCGACCCTTGCAAATTGATTTGCATAGTGCAAAGTAACCAAGGGTCGAATACACAGAGACTTATGTGTCAAACAAGTAGATTTAAATAGTGCAAAGTAACCAAGGGGTTTTGATTTGATTTGATTATTAAACTACAAAAGCAAGAATTAAAGCAAGAAATTGATCAAATTAACAAGTGATTCATGGATTGGAATTTATAACTATCTTCACTCTATGCTATTTTAATAAGAAAAAGGGATCAATCTCATTCAAGGTTTCGTTAACAAAATTAATGCTGGGGACGTTTGATGTGCGGATTGCAACCCTAGTATTTCCTTCTTGTTTATACGTTCCGCTAGGTCAATAGAAACAATCAAGAAATTCATTTAATCCCAAAGAACAATAGAACCTAGATCTTTTTGATTTCCGATAGGTTCTCAATTGAATCTATTCTTCACAGTAATGGTCGATGTATAAATTATCCACGATAGTGCAACAATTTATTCCCAAGTAATTCAAGTGATCAAAAGTATCTTATCATACAATTGAACCCTAGAAATAACATTAAGAATATTGAGATGAACAATAATGAAATTGGATTGGAAGAATTCAAACCTTAACATAGAGATCCAATAGTTACTATCCAATCCAAAAATCAAGAGATTTATCTACTAAGAGCCATAAAAAAGAAAACAAAAAAATAAAATAATAACATAAAAACATGGATCTTGATCCTTAAGATCCTTCTAGAAACAAACGATAAAACCTAGGATATATGAGAGATCTAAAATCCTACTAACGCCTTGCTTATATACCAGGGAAGAAAGTTCGTTTACTAAATTGGGTCCAGAACCCTAAATCCTTCTTGAATTCAGACCAGGAATTGCCTCTGCCGCCATGGGTGCGGTCCCACCATTGCATGGGTACGATCGCGTAAATATGCAGGGAGCTTTATTGCGTTTGCGCGGATGAGGCAGTGCGATCACGCAAATCATCTGTGACCTTCAGTGCAGACGCACAAGTGGAAGGGTGTGTGTAAGTACCCAAATCCGGATCGTCCAAATCCGTCAGAAAGTTAACCAAAATCCGTTAACTGGCCCGCTCCAGGTTAACCGAACTCGTTAAACTCCCCGTTGCCGTGCCAACGAGACGTCCCCGGATCGCCCTGCATCCCGACGCCGAACCGTACTTAACACGTGACATCTCACGTAAAAGTATGGCTTTCCCCGAAAACGCATTTTCCGGCACTTTCCGGGCGTTTAGGACATTTCCTGACCGTTATTTTAAAAACGGACAAAACCGGGACCGGGAACAATCTTCCACCTACTGGTGACTCAGAGGGAACGTGGCAGCCATGCCACCTCCCTCTAGTCACCCTTCAATCAATTTCAAAGGGAAAAGACCAAAATGCCCCTGGTTTGCAAGCCAAGTCCGGCCGGACTCACTGTGCACATTTTCTGAAATTGCCAGCAAGTCCTTCAAATTTCCAAAATACCACAAAACCCCGGATTCGTGCCAAGTCCGTCCTGACTCCTACCGCAAATTTCACCTATAAATAGAAATGGTCACAAAGCCAAATAGAGAGGATTTTTACACCAAAAATCACCACCCTCCACGGTCCAAACTGGTTTTCACCCCTCCCGAGCTCCCGTTCTGTCTCGATTCGCGTGAAACCTTCGTATTTCGATCAAATACGCACCCTACAACTTCGAAACAACCTTTCGAATCACTTTCCGTGTCCCGTACACACCTCCCGAGCCAAAGGAGTCGACCCTAGCCATAGGTATAACTCCCTCTCTCTAAATCTCCCGTTCCGTCTCGATTTACGCGCCAGTCGCTATAACTCTTTCGAACGTCGGTATCAAACTGTAGACGCCTCCGTCTAACGGGGTCCGATACGTTTTAGCCCTCGATCCTCTTCTTTCCGTAAGAGAAGTAATCACGGGTTAAAACGGCGTTCCGACCCCGTTCCGTTTACTTTTATGTCATTTACAATTCCGAGCCGTTTGGCCTCGTTGATCGTCATTTACAATTCCGAGCCGTTTGGCCTCGTTGATCGTCATTTACAATTCCGAGCCGTTTGGCCTCGTTGATCGTCATTTACAATTCCGAGCCGTTTGGCCTCGTTGATCGTCATTTACAATTCCGAGCCGTTTGGCCTCGTTGATCGTCATTTACAATTCCGAGCCGTTTGGCCTCGTCGATCGTCATTTACGAATCCGGATCGTTTGATTCCGTTGACACCGCTTTAAATACTGTCATTTACAAGTCCGATCCGTTTGGATTGTGATAGTATTTACTTTTCAAAGTCCGAGTCGCAACCCGATTCGTTGATCGCATATCATTTAATACGCATTTTTCCCGTAAAAATCGTTAACAATGTAATGCCCGGTTCAAAACCGGAGTTCGTCCGTCGAACTCTCTTTCAAAACGCGCGAAATGACGTTCGGCCTCCGAACGCTCATCTTCAAACTCAAAGCCGCCATTTGACACTTAAAATCATTTAATACGCATTTTTCCCGTAAAAATCGTTAACAATGACTCGTACGGTTCAAAATCGACGTTTGCCACGCAAATGCTCATTTCAACTCAAAGTCGACGTTTGCCACGCAGACGCTCATTTCAACTCAAAGTCGACGTTTGCCACGCAGACGCTCATTTCAAACTCAAAGTCGACGTTTGCCACGCAAACGCTCTTTTCAAACTCAAACCGACGTTTGTCATTCAAACGCTCGTCTTTTCAAAAGTCACCTAATCAACGTTTGTCATTCAAACCAAGATTAAGCTTGTCATTCAAGCCCCCATTTCAAAAGACACAC
This sequence comes from Adenophora triphylla var. japonica, assembly GCA_022495995.1. Taxonomy (NCBI): domain Eukaryota; kingdom Viridiplantae; phylum Streptophyta; class Magnoliopsida; order Asterales; family Campanulaceae; genus Adenophora; species Adenophora triphylla. Next base: position 426,140 of record JAFEMH010001473.1, on the reverse strand, counting down.
ACACACACACACACACACGATTTCGAGAAAGGTAGAAAGACTCGTCATGCGAGGCGTTTCGGGCGATCTCGTCATACTCTACCCGAAACGTAACCTGACCTCCGAACCTAACAATCTCTGGTACAAAAAGCTTTTTACTCGTTTTTGCTGCCAATAAAAATGATCCCCTTTTTCAAAAAAGCCTTTTCCTAAGTTTTTGCTACCAATAAAAACGACACCTTTTCACAAAAGCCGTTTCTCAACGTTTGGGCTCAAAATACAAAAACCGCGTGGCGACTCCTCATTTTGTTCCTTCCCATGAAGCGAGGTCTCAGACACCAACCCCTCCGCGAAAGACAACCACCTTTTCCGCACCCCCGCCCGCGCGCGAAAAGATCGGGTAATTTCGCTTGGCGACTACTGGGAAAAGATACTTTTTTCAAAACTGCCGATGTTTTCTAAAAAGCCTTCCGTGGGTCAAACTTTCGTTTACCCTTCCTCGTTTTCGTGTGTGTGTTCCTTTAAACCTCGAACGGTTTTTTCAAAAGGCATTACATTGTCAACTTTCCAAAATCATACCATGTTTGTGCATCCCCATTCATGTTTGATTTTCATGCCAGTCTTTTGAACCGTGCATCATAAATTCTTTAAGACACATTCTCGAAAAATCTCTCGTTTTACTCGTAAAAGAATTTTAGTGACCGCACACTACGCGCACTTGCTGCCTCGGAACACCGCACTTCACGTGCACTTGCTGCCTCGGTACACCGCACACTACAACCCCTAACCCGGGATGGCCTTATCGCTGCACTCCGATTGGTCTCGCTGTACACCTTTCGGGGGCGCACGGGGTCGTCCCAAACATCCCATCCTAGTCCGTGTAAGCCATGCACTCTTTGTGTCACTCTTTGTCCAAGTACCCGGTTGGTTTTTGGCTTAGCTCGTGTCATAAAGCCTAAGTGTATGTTTTTCACGCCGGCCCCGCTCCGAGTCAAGCTCGAGAGTTTTAGACCGAAGGTCGTTCCCGACCCGAAGTCTTGAGCTTTTTCACTTGACTTTGACGCGGAGCTCGCCGAAAAATATACCCGAAGGTTCAATGTGACGCCGTGTCACCAAACCTCGCCGTATGAACCGTGCGCCACAACTTGGCCAACGCTAAAAAGCTAAGGTCTCTCGCACAAGCGAGTCAGAGAGGTCATGCCCAAATTTTGGCACGATCCCCGCCTTAACTTAAGGACGTTGACTTCGACCGTGGCCCGTACGTCACATACGTTGAAAGTTTGCGTGATCGCCTAGCCTTAAGTTCACTTTTTCCTTTGTCGGTGGAACTCGCTTGCCTTATCGTACCTCGCCGGGATAGTCCGTCCCGAGAAAGATGATCTACAATGGAAACGAGGGGCTTATAAGCGTAGTGACGAGATCCACCGATTAGAGCTCTAGGATTAGTTGCGAAAAAGAAGACACGCTCTTTTCCAACCAATTAGGACTCGAGAAAACGCGCTTTAAGTAAACTTTAATCGGTAATCGCACATTGCACAAGCCCGAAAACCTTGAGCCAAATACCCTTTTCCGAAGCCTAAACCCTTCCTTTCGTTCCCCGCAATGAGCGTAGTGGTTCGATTTCCGGCCGCCGCCTTGCCAGATCACGTAACGGCAGCCGTCAGACAGCTTCTTCGGTTCCCTCGCCCTCACCAGAATTTCCGACATGTCTAGCTCACCGAGAAATCGTGACGGGAAGGACCCCGCCACCGGTAATGTATATGACATTGGAGGAAGCCATTCGGGCTTGTGAGGTTCACAAGAGGCGTAAAGAAGATCGCCAGAATTTCGTGGTACAGCCTTTCCGAATGAGCGAGGTATAGCAGCCTATCCCCGCCGAGACGGTACTTTTGTCCCGGGTCGAGGATGACGATTCCCCAAAACCAGCTTCACCAAACCTTCAATCAAGTTCCTCCCCGCCAACTTACGGATGCCTTCCAGCCAAGGAAACAAATGACCTAGGCTCCATGTTGCCACCTCTCGTGGCAACCCCGTCAATTTTGGTCGCCTGCTACACCCATCACTCAATATCACCGCCGCACCGCTGACCATCTCAGATGCCAATATCCCTCAATATCCTCCCGGGTTCGTCCCGTTGCCTATACACGAATCTCTAAACACCGGGGACAAACCCCGATACAGCTTCGTAAAAGGCTCCCGTATATGCTCATATACCAAGCGTTCCACCTCCAATCACTACCGCTCACGTGGTAGCACCCGGCGCCGAGCCTCACACCCACCACCGGACCCAACCTTAGCCTCGGATGGTCGAGCAAATGAAAGACCCGAAAGCCACCATGAGCAACTCAAAGCAGAAACGCTCAAATCCACAGTATCCGGGAATGGTCACGCCTCTCCCCGCCAAGTTCGTAATGCCTGAGATGGACCGATTCGATGGAACCGAATGTCCTCAAACGCACGTCGACACTTACGTTCTCGCATGAGAGCAAAAGGAGCAACCCTCCAAAGAAATGGCCGACCACTTCCAAAGATACGCTCAAAAGTTCAGCGTTACGATGGTTTCGAGGGTCAAGCTCGCGGATCGCCACACTGGGAACAGACGCAACATCTTCCCGGAACGGCATGCATCCAACTTAGAGTGGGAAACAAGTCGCGAGGACTTAATCACCACCGAGCGTAAAGCGGATGAAAGTGTTGGGGAATTCTACAAGAGATGGAGCCGGAAACTCTCCGAGATCATGGAGCCACTCTCCAAAGACGAACAGATGCGGATCTTCAAGTCCCGCTTAAGACCGTCCATCGAACTCTCATCGGGCCACAATTTCTTCCTGCATCTCCGGCCATGGTCAATGCCGGCCACAGCTCGAGAAGGATCTCAAGGAAAAGTTGGCTACCGCACAGCCCATACGTATACCGCTCAACACCGCATTCAATCCCGCACCGGCCCCGGCAAAGGGAAAGATACGTCCGTCAACTACGTCCATCGTGGACAACAATGCCGTAACAAAACCTGGGCCCCGCAAAGCAACAGCTTCTACTCGGCGTACTGTCGTACACTTCGACAAGTTGGACATGCCACCGAGCAAGATGCCGGAAGGGTTAATCAAGGAGGGTCTCCTTAAGCCCGTTGCCAATTACAAACCCAAAGTTCCCGTAGCCAATGCGGACAAGAGCAAATATCGCGCCTTCCATCGCATCACGGCCATACCACCGACAACCGTTTGGGGTTACGATACGAAATCCGTAACTTGATAGAAGAAGGCAAGTTAGAGCGCCCCGTGGGCCCAATACACGGGAATCCCTTTCCGAACAATAACAAATGAATTCCATTGAGTGGGTGCCCAAGAAGAGTGCCACGTAACCCGTTTCTCCGCCTCTCTCACTGGATCCTCCTCTAATGTCCACATCGCCTACGATGTTTGCGATCGCTCCGCCTCGCCCGGGAGTACGAGTCTCGAGAAACCGTCCGAGCAATCCTCCGAGAAAACAAAAGAAGAAATCCTCTCAACAAAGAATCGAGAGAAAGATACGAAGCCGGAGATACCAGCAGTAGGTACACTTGGAGAAACCCTCCGGGAGGTTCGACTACTACGCATCGTACTCCAGCCTACCCTCTTTGCCTCTGTGCCATGCAAACTTTAGAGCAAACAGGTGGGAAAGCCGAAAAGTCCAAATTAAAACCGTAATTCCGACTCGGGACACCGGAATACCTCGCATCTTGGTAATCTTATCGCGCCGAAGCCTAACCCTCCGCGGGATCAGCCTAAGATTCAATTTGTCCAGCCTTCCGAGCTCGGACCGGCAAAGGAAGATCAAGGTCGCCTTGGCAATCGCACTCGATCAATGTGCTAACCAAGGGCGGCAACCGCCACAGCAGCCTCAACACACTCCCCGAGGTTCCACCAAAGGCTTTACCTCGCAAGAGGAAGACAGAAACGGATGGCCGGATGACTCTCCTTCTACGGATAGAGACGAGATCTACGACTCCCGCCTATATGGCAAAGCATGATCACGTTCGTGACGAAGACTTACCGAGAGACGCCGGGCACAACGAAGCTCGTACATCACTCTCAAACTCAACACCATATCACTCCCCGAGTATTGGTAGATAACGGGTCAGCCGTTAATGTCCTCCTCTCGCATGATGCGAGCTCTCCGCATCCATGAAAGCCATCTCGATACCGTCTACTCTGACTATCAAGGCCTACGACAACTCGTCCCGTCCCATCCCGGGGACAAGTGACTCGGGAACTCGGTTCGAAACCCAAATGGTGCCAAAGAAAATTCCACGTGATGGACATTCCATCCGAATTCACAGCCTCTCTTGGGACGCCCTTGGCTACACCACATGAAAGCCATAGCTTCCACTCTCCATCAAGGCGTCAAGTTCATTAACCTGCAGGAGATCTTGAAGTCATCCGAGGGGATAGTTTCCTCATAGGAAACGGCCGAGACAAGAGCCAAGCGTGTCCGCACTCGTGCACCGGGTTACCTCCTTCGAATCAACCAAGGGACTACCGGGCAAATCTCATCGAATCCCTCGTAGTCCGGAGATGCCAACTATGTAAACGTACTCGAGCAAAGTGCACTCGGCAGCCCGATACATCAAGTTCAACCGTCGTTTCCAACATTTGGAGGCAGATTGGAAGGAAACGCCGAACATCGCCATGGTGCGGGCACATAAACCCCCGTCTCCGCTCCGAGATTTGTCGCATTCTCCAAACTCACTCTCGGCCCCGCCAGCGAAGAGATCTTTGTGATAAAGGTCAACAAGCACCGTCATTCTCGTGATGAATGCATGGAAGTCGTATGGGATGTCCTCCACGAGGAACTACCCGCCGCACCCCTTTTCTCCAACGAAGAGCATGATGTTTTCCTAGCCGCTCCAACAACGCAACCGGACGCAATACGTCCCTACACCCGGATTGAGCGATCGATGACGATGAATCTGACTCTCCGGAGTCGAGGACGCGGCACCCGCAAGCGCACCTCTCGCATTCACATGCTCGCTTTGAGGACGGAACTCCTTCCGATCGTGTCACCTACGACCAAGGTTCCAATACCATGGAAATTGTCAAGCTCAATGTCCAAGACATGTGCATCTATCCGATAATTGGAAGCACGTGATTCACGCAACGAGGAATCCCTCTCGATCAAGTAAAGGACGACGACTTCGTCAATATCATCTATTCCGTATATCCCGATGAAGCCAAGGATCCGGTCCTTGTTATCGATTCTCGTAACACCAAGGTCACCTCGATGACCGCTCGCTCATGGTAAACGAGGCTCCGGCCAAGCGAGCTCGTAGCTCATCCCTACTTCCGAGTACCACCCCAGCTGCAACCGGCCCGTGCCGTCGCCAAGCTTATACCCTCAAACGCCGCCAAGGCCAAGGGCAACAGCCGAAGGAGACCAAGCTCCTCACCCCGCTACAAGTCGATCAACCTCGGGAACGCTTCCGCAGCCTACCCCGAAAACATCTCGTGAAAGTTTTCCCGCAAGGCGTAGCCGCCCTCCGACACAGAAATGACCACCTCAAAGATCAACATGCTTCGCCGATTCTACTCCCGGGCCGTCACGGCCCCGGGATTCGTACATCCCGCGCCGATCGCTAGCTTTGATAGACTTGGCGATCGAGCGAGATCACGAGACCGTCAACATTGCAGAATTCAATACCCCCGTGGGGTCAATCAAGCGTATATGGGCAAACTTCTTGGTGATCGAGATCAAGGAAGGCCGCATGGAATGTCCTGGCCCGACTTCCTTCGTCAATGTAATCCAAGTGTTCCCGCCATTCGGCGATTTGAATGTAATCACGGTTCTCGGACACTAGCCGACGATGCGCACCTACGGAGATCGCCTAGGTCTCGCAAGGAAAGCTCTCATGGAGCTAGCCGCTCAAGAAAGTCGTCTTTGGGACGAAGACCAAGCTCGAAAGACCTACAGTGGACCAAGCCCTTAAAGTGTCACAGTGCAAATTTTCGTACGTAAAGCTAGAGGCCACTCTAGACCGCTCGACCTCAAGAGTTTTGCTCATGGCAACTTCCCGACTACCGTCTCTGTTCTCATCCAACCCCTCTCGCGAAAGGGTGGTCAACGGTCCCAATGACCTAGGAGATGGAACGACACAGCCAGTAACGAATCCTGCCGCGTACCTTCCCGAGGAAAGCAAGTTCTCTCGTGAAAGCGACGATGAAGACGATGAAACCATTCTCTTCCAAGCCGGGCACGAAGTCAACAAAACCGACTCCCAAGGGTCCCGGGAGGATGGGAACGGATCATTACCGCACTCAAATTGAAAGGCCAACTCAGTGGAGGAAGGTCTATTTAAAAACAAGAGGAGGATGGAAATTCGCCTCGAGCAACTACTCGTGGAAATTCCACAGCCTACGGCATTCGTTTACAGAGACGATCAACTGGGGCAAAGAACTACCACATGGGCAGCATGTTCGGGAAGCCGTATACTCACCTTCCGACATACCCGCCACTCGTATAAAGCAGGAGAAAACTCTCCCCGATGGAGGTTTACCTAGACCGCCGCACGCAGCTCAAAGAAGCACCGGCTATTCTCACATGGGAAGAAACGCAGCATTAACTCTCGACGCAGTTCCGCCGCAAGAAGGTTGATCTCGGGGCCCGTGAGCGGAGGAAAACTAGCAAACCACGAGTATCGCTGCACTCCAACCTCCAGAATGCCCCGAGTATGCTCAAGAAGAAGGAAAGGAACGCGATATACCGTGAAGAGATCAAGGAGACCGTTCGCTTGAGCCGAGAACTCTCCAACCTCCCCCGAGGGTTAGCAACGCACGCCCGCCTGTGCAACCACCGTTGTGCACCGACATTCGAACAACCAAGCGCCAAACCGTAGGCTACCTCCCCGCAGAGGCACCTAAGCGCATCCCGGGACGTAATCCGTCAAGCCGCCGAAGCTCCCGGAATTCATCCACAATCAATGAGTTGAGGGAAGACGCATGGCCCTATGCTACGAGGAATCCTCCTCTAACTATGGCTCAACTCGTGAGCACTGCTCGTAAGGGACCAAACCCGATGTCGCATTCTAACCCGATCGGGTCAAATCCATGCATTACCACCTAAGGCCACCAAAGCCGACGGAGCGAATTGCAATCCGGCCACCCGAAGACGCAAATTCCTTGAAAGAGGACCCGATCCTCACTACCAAGCAGTACTCAGCGAACATTTCCCTTTCGTCTCGGCCACCTCCTCTTATCCTCACAAGCTCAAGCTAGAGGAAAGCCCGGCCCGTACCATGGTCCCCGTGGACGCAACCCCGCATGAAGTCATTCAAATGATCGGCAACATCCACTATGGCAACATTATCACCTTCACAGCATTTGGACCTTCCGAAATTTGGGGCCGATCACAACGAGCCGCTCTACATCACACCCACTGGACGAGCGTCGCCTTCCCCGCGTGTTGGTGGACGGAGGATCCGAATGAATGTCTTGCCCGCCAAGATGATGGACTCCGCTTGATATCAAGCCCACGTATCTTAAGCCTTCACCCACACCGTCAAGGCCTATGACTCTACTTCCCGTACAGCTTCCTGGGGTTGCTACTCTCAACATCTCGGTTCGGCAAGCGGGTGATCCCCACCGAATTCCAAGTGTCGACATTCCAATCACTTTCACAGCCCATCCCGGGGCGTCCCCGGCCGCATCAAATCAATGGCGTGGCATCCACCCTTCACCAAGCTCTCAAGTTCATGCAAGGCAACGAGCTAACTACGCCTACGGCGACAAAGTGTCACCACCGAGGGGACCAAAGACCAACGACATTCCAAGATTGGAAATCAAGCATAATGACGACATGCCATTAACCGGATTCACTCGAGACCTCCAAGATCCAAATATGCAACGTGGACCTTCCACTGCCTCACGACCGCATTCCTCCCGCCATGAGGATGATGAAACTCATGAACTTCATCCTGTGATCGGGCTCGGCAAAAGGCCGCAAGGCCAACACCAAGTCATTGAAGTCAAGGACCACACCACGGTCCAGTGGGCTTGGCTACGTGCCAACACCGGCCGACATCAAGGAAGACAAAAGGCTCGCCCGCACCAAGGCAAAGCAGCCTCGCAAAAGGGGAACCTCCGACGGCACACCCAACCTCCGACCTTACAGCTTTGACCTCGCTCATTACTTCACCAAGGGAACCGACACAGAACCGAGGGGACCGACAAGGGAACCGACAGAACCGAGACCGAGGGACCGACAGAACCGAGGGGACCGACTGAACCGAGAATCGAGGGGACCGACAAAGTGGAACCGATGAAGATGAGAAAGAAGCAGGATAGTCGCACCAAGACTACAGGAAGAATGGAACAGCCTAGCACGGGACCTCAAGCGTTTCGTAGGACTCAAAGCTAATCCGATAAGGGAGCGTTCTCGACATCACAACTCTACCTCGGACCAACCGCCACCACACCCAAAGATGAGTACACATTCAAGGGAATCCTGCACTTGGAGGAGCAACTCAAGGTACTCTCCGTGGGAAACAAGTTGTTCGGATCAGCCGCCGAGGCCACATTCGAGACAAGAAGTCCAAAGCGTAAGGAACCGTAATTCATAGAAGACGCTCTCAGCTGACCAAATCTACGTAGTCCGTTTGAAGAAGTCATGGAGTTGCCCAACTTGATCGATCGGGCTCCGACAACAAAGATAATCGCCATGATAGGGACAGCAGAGCCAAGCCTCTCGATCCCCGCACCCTCATCAAGCATCCAAAGAATGCCACCGAAGAATTGGGTAACTTTCACCGACCAAGGGCAAGCCAGTGCAAAATTGGAAGACAAGCCGGGCCCGCACCCACATCTCCCTAAACCCGGTCTCAAACCCTCCGAGCCGCCTCCTTGTCAAAGTCCAGCCCTTCCGAGTCATCCAACGGCCTTACGCCGAGGACTATAATGTTGTAGCTAATCATGTATTCCCGTTCTTGTTTAATGAAAAGTCTCGACCTTTCTGAGTATCCTCTCATTGCCACTTTAACAACCGATAAGTTAACAAACAACTTAAAAGACGTTAATAATCCAATTGATAAAGAAGCGTACACATTAAACGAACAATACATTAAAGAAGTTCTCGAGCGTGTAGTTGACCAAGAGGACAACCGGGCCCAAGCCGCCGAAGAGGTTATGACCAAAGTGAACCCGGGGTCGGTGCAAGAGCCTAAAGAGACACAAGTGGGCGCTTTCGCCGATGCAGTAAAAGAAGCCCCGATAAGCCTCCTCCGGGAGTATGTTGACGTGTTCGCCTCGGTCATACCAAGACATGCCAGACTCGATCCCTCAATCGTGGAGCACGTAATTCCCCCGGATCCCGAATCCAAGCCTCGTCAAGCGTAAGCCGCGCAAGATCAAGCCAGAGTGGTCCTTGCAAGTTAAAGAAGAAATTGAGAAAATGCTCCGAGTTGGTTTCATCAGAGTGATTGAGTACCCAACTTGGCTCTCCAACATCGTGACGGTCACCAAAGCCAATAGAAAGGTCGATGCCGCGTAGATTTCCGGGATCTCAACAAGGCCAGCCCTAAAGATGATTTCCCACCGCCTAACATCGACATGCCGGTCGACACCACGGCAAATTTCGAAGTAAAGTCCTTCGTGGACGGGTTCGCCGGATACAACCAGCATCAAGATGTCCGAGGAGGATCAAGCCAAGACCGCCTTCACCACTCCATGGGGACATACTCGTTACACCTGGCCATGCCGTTCGGTCTAAAGAACGCTGGGCTATTTACCGGCCGCAATGCCTCTCTTCCATGACATGATACACAAAGAAATCGAAGTATATGTCGACGACATGATCATCCACTCCAAGGGATCGACATGCAAAGACATGACAGATCCGAGGAAGTTCTTCAATGTACTGTAAAACACTCCATGAGGTTGAACCCGGCAAAGTGCACCTTCGGCGCCAAGCGCGGCAAGGTACTCGGGGTACATGGTTACGTAAAGAGGTATCGAAGCCGATCCTTAAAAAATCAAGGCCATCATCGACATGAAGCCGCCTCAAACCCCGACAGAAGTAAAGAGCTTCATGGGAAGACTTCAAGCACATCGGGCCGCTTTATCAACCAGCTTGACATCTCTCTCGCGAGCCCATGTTCAAACCGATGAAAAAGAATGCCGACATCAAATGGGACTCCGAGTGCCAAACTTTTCGAGAAGATCAAGACCTACTTGGTTAATCCCCCACCCCGTGCTCCGCCACATGAAGACAAGCCACTACTCCCGTATCCGACACGGATGTACACGTCAATCGGAGCAATGCCGGCACAAGAACAGAAAGATTCCAAGGTTGAGCATGCAATCTACTTCGTAAGCCGAAAGCTTCAAGGAAGTGAACTCAAATACTCAAAGATCGTGAGAAAACTTGTACCGCCTTGGTATGGGTAGTCGGGAACCGAAACACTACATGCAGCCGCATTCGCACTCCCGGTCTCCAAAGTGGACCCCGTCCGATATCTCTTTGACAAGCCATCCTTGTCAATGCGGCTAGCCAAGTGGTCATTCTTCCCGCCGAGTTCGACATCAAGTACATGGTCGAAAATCAACAAAGGGCGTAGTAATGGCGCATCGCCTTGCCGACTTCCCGAGCAAAGGAACCTAAGGGTCCCGATCCGCAATTTCCTGGACGATGGAATCTTTTCACTTGACAGCGCAAACCGCCGGCAACTCTTCTTCGATGGGGCAGCCAACAAGAAGGGGAATGGCATTGGAATGCTCCTTGTCGATCCCAAGGACGAGCATACTCCCATAGCCATCAAGCCGAATTTTGAAGCAACCAACAATGCAAAGAGAATACGAAGCTCGTGCAGAAGGTTTGGAAGCCGCCTCGAGCGCAACATCTTAGAGCCGGATGTATATGGAGACTCAAAGCATTGATCATCAATCAAGTATCCAACAAATGGAAGACGGTAGATTCCGGCCTTCGAAGTACCACGCGTACATGGAGGAGCTCATTGCTCGCCCAAGGACATCTCTTTTCACTATTTGCCAAGAGACAGAAACCGCTTCGCGTACGCCCGGCAACCTCGCCTCTCTTGTCGAAATTCCCGAAGGGAAAGCAAGAAACCCCTCGTAATAGGCAGACGGAAACACCCGCCTATTGCCGTGAGATCGAAAAGAAAAAGAAACGATCGACGAACCCCGGTACAATCGTATTTACCAAGCACCTCCAAAACGGAGAAGCTTCCTTCACAAGTGAAGATGGAAAATACAAAGAAGGGATCAAAGCCAAAAACATGATGGCATTAAAACGCCCGGCATCCCATTTCGTCATTCTCGGGGGGTATGTTGTACAAGAAGCGCCACCAAGGACCACTCCTTCTGTGTAAACAAAGAAAAAGCCAGCGAGCTAATGAACGAAGTTCACAACGGAACCCGCGGTCCGCACATGAACGCCCGAGCATTGACACGCATCATTCTCCGTATGGGATACTATTGGATATCAATGGAAATGCATCGCATCCAGCTTCGTCCGAAGCCGCGACAAATGTCAACGGTTCTCCAACCTCAATCACATCCCTCCTCATGAACTCTATTGCATGACTACGCCATGGCCTTTCGCCACATGGGGAATCGACGTCATCGGCAAGATCACTCCTCCAGGGAGCAATGGTCACGAGTTCATTTTAGTCGCAGTCGACTACTTCACCAAATGGGTAGAAGCCGATCGTACAGGTACCGAATTCTAAGAAGGTGGCCGAGTTCATCCGAGAGAACATCATGTGCCGATACGGAGTGCCCAACGAGATCATCTCCGACAATGGGACCCACTTTGAAGGAGATTGTGACCAACTACTGACCGACCCGTAGTCACACGTCACAGTCTTCTCCTTACGTACCACAAACCAATGGTGCAAGAGAGGCACCCAACAAGACTCTCGCCATGATAATCGTAAAGATGACCACTGCAGGTCGGGATCGGCCCGAAAAGCTACATCTAGCCCTTTGGGGATACCGAACATCGCCGAACCGCCACAGGGGAGACTCCGTTCGCACTTACCTACGGAATGGAAGCGATGTTACCCGTAGAATTAGAAATTCCATCCCTCCGAGTCCTCTTGGAAAACGGGATCAATGAAGTCGAATGGCTACAGAGCCGTCACGACGAACTTGCTCTACTCGACGAGCGCAGATTGAAAGCCATGGAACACACTCGAGCCTACCAGAGCGTAATGGCACGAGCATTCGACAAGAAAGTCAAGATCCGAGACATCGAGAAGGCGACTTGGTGCTAAAGGAAAAGCCTCCTACGCGTACCAATCCCCTCGAAAGTGGGAGCCTACCCGGATAGGACCGTTCGTGGTACAAAGAATCTTCTCCTGGAGGAGCCATGAAGCTAGCAGTACTTGGACGGAAACCCTTTCGTTAACCCCGTGAACGGAAGCAAGCTCCACAGATACTTCGTTTGAGGAAGAGCACGAGTCAACTCACCTTCCCCATACACCGTCCCCTCGCAAATTAAAGTGCTAAAAGAGTAATACCCAACCGGATACATTCCCGCTAATGATCCAGTAAAAAACAGTGGTCGCACTTCTTTTGTCTTTGTTTTTCTCAAATTCACCTAAAGTGTCGAACTACGGTGACCCGAGCCCCTTAGTCCAATTGTAAAAGGGGAACGTAGGCACCATCTTTGGTTCGGTCTAAAAACAAAAAATACAATAAGCATCAATTGCTTGTGTTTCGAAAAACTCTTTTCATTTCACCTACAAATTCATAACGGTTAAAACATTCTTTGATGAGTTCAAGCACGGCCAACTCTCGACTCGCTACACGCTAGCAAAACTACAATAAAACATTAATCAATTAATGTGTCTCGCAATGACAATGGGTGGATACTGGACAAAGAAGGTCAACCTAGTTTCCCGTACTAGGTCCTTCATCCTTCTTCCCCTTCCCTTTTCCCGGCGAGTGTTCTTCACCTTCGCAGAAATATTCCGTAGGCCTTCTACCCGGCTCGTGGACCCTTCCCGACGCCTCCGTCAAGCCCGCGGCCGTCAACACAGCTCCTTTCTCTAGCTCGTCTCGAGCCGCCTCGCTTCGAGCCATCATCATAGTGCTTTGATTGGCCTCCCGATCGCACTTGCCACATAATCAGCCATGGCATCGCCGCACGATTCCTGTGGTTAGCCTCGCTTCGTCCTCCTCAAGGTCGAGCCAGTCTGTGTGATCGCACCCAACACTCACTCCGTCTCCACAAGATAGCCATCTCGTGTCTCCCCATACACTCTTCGTACTCGCCCGTATATCGTCGACGTAACGGTGCCCTCTCTCCGGTGAAAGAGAACCCCGGGCAGAAAGGACGTGTATTGCCACCACCGGTGATCGCAATAGCGTCGAAGGATCTTCCATCCGCAAAGATCCCACCTCAAAGGTAGCGGCATAACTCAATCGGGCCAGCTGGCATCTGCTCCACTGCATCGCCGCAGTAACCAATGATGGAATATAGAAAGACGCCCGAGACAGCCCCGCACTTCCGACAATCAATGCACCCTCCCGAGCGGTCCCGCAAGTCTCAGAATCTCCAATGGGGAACCCACCATCGCAAGTGATGCGTGCAAAGTCCGGCCATCCAGAGCTCCACTCACCCGATTGCCTCCTATCACCAGAGGACGCCGCGAGAAAGACCAAGCGTCACAGACATTGGCACCTCGTGCATCATCTCGCAGCCTCTCCTCAACCACACGGTCGCATAGCGGACTCCCTCCCCACATGTATCGGTACCGGCCGCCATCCGGCCTATGCCTGTGAACGTCTCGCCCAAGACCAATGGCACGATGTCTCCCCCACTCCGGCATCGCTCACCAGTCCAAGACACCGTGATGGCACACACCTGCAGACGTGAATGTGAACAGAGTAGCAATCGCGCACAGAGCAAACGCGTCCCACGAAAAGACGCTCCTCAACTCCGGCAAATCTCTGGCAAGCCCCGAAATGTCAACGTAATCGGTATCCCGTAAAAGATCCCGCATGCTTCTCCAAATGAGATACCCAACAAAGACACTAGCTTCTCAACAAAGGGCCATGCCACCAAAGATACGGAAGAACTAGCCGCCCGTCTCAGTCCTCCTGCACGGCCCGGAAATCTTCAAACGTAGGAGTGACTTCGTTGTACGAAAAGCCGTACACGTTCCTCCTTACGTCCCGTAACCGAGACGCGGCTCTCAAAAGATCCCAATCTCGGCATGAGCTCCTTCAAAGCCCAAACAGATTTAATCCCGTAATAGCCTTCGAAAACCTTTTGTTCTCGCCTCGTGTGGTTCCGTACCCACGATCGAAAGTTGTCCAAATATCGCTCTTGCATCCGAGACGATAACTTGGGAAAGGGAGCCATGTCGAAGGTGAAGAAAACCTTAAGAAAGGGAAAAGAATTCAGCCGAATGAGCAAAAACAATGCGTTAGCTTCTTACAAATTGCAAAGCCGAAACCGCAATTTAAAGAATCTGAAATTCAATTCTAGTCCTGGCCGGACTCCCTCTCGCAGCTGACTTGTCAACTCGCAGCCTACCGCCTTAAAGTTGGAAACATTTCCAAACCATGCCCTCGTTCACTCTTATGAAATCTCGCGTGCTCGCCCCCGATTTCATTCAACCAATGTCAATATCCCTTCCGCCCGGCTCGTGCAACAAGCAAATAATTAAAAATTAGTGCATACATGCTTAATTTTTGACCCGTTCAATTTTTAATGCATTTCTCCTTTTTATTTATTTTTGATTAACCTATTTGCTTATTTGCCGAAAATAATCGAAGGTGATCACGTAATAAATATGCGAAGTACATGTGTTCCCGCCCCACGGGCGCCTTTTTGCAAATACAGCTTCAAATCAAAAATTTGTTCCCGACAAATACATGCATTTTGTCTAAACAAAATAGTAAAGAAAGAAAGCAAGAAAAGGGGACTACTCGAGTCCCGCTCGTCATCCGTACACTCGACGTACCGCTCCGCCGCCGCGGATCTGTCGCAAACAGAACTCGCCGAACTCCTCCAGCTGAATAGGCAAAGGGCCTCCTGGAGTACGCGAACTCGAGGACTCCTCTCGCGCCCGAGTGCGCGAAGAAGGAGCTCCAAATCCAGCCGTTCCGCCCGCGAACCGGCCAAACCCCGTGTGAAGTCCTCCCCACCACCGTGGGAGCAGGCGAACCCTCGGCCTAGACGGCCCCCGATCGCGGACGTCCACGCTCCTCCGGGAACCGCACCGCATGAACTCCACGAGCCTCCCGGCGTAGGCGGACCACCCGTCCACCACCCTCATGGCCTCATTGTACGTACGGGCCGATACCGCGAACCAGAAAATCATCGAAAGCGAACAGAAAGTACATGATGCATCATGTGCGTAATGCTACTATCAAATGCGTAAAATCAAAAAGGTGCTCACCGAAGCATTGGGGTCCGCCCCGTATCGTGGTCTCGGCTCCGCCGGGAGCGGGATCACAAGTCGCCCGCGCGAACCGTCCAGCCCTCGTACGCTAGCCTAGCTCGCGGGACAGAAAATTTCGAGGACCTCCAGTGGACCTCGCCTCTCTATGCCGCACCCGCGGGCTCCTCACTCATCCTCAAGAAAACATCATAGGCGGCCCCCGCTATGATGTACTCGGTGAAGTACACACCCCGAAGGTACCCCTCCACTCGTCAATCGGCATCTCCTGGGATGCCGCATGTACAAAGGAGGATCCACCGGCACCAATGGAAGAGACCCCGCCTATGCCGACGGGTCACCCTCTCCCCAAATACATGGCGTCACAAAGGAAGTCCCACCAGAGCTTCCGCCGCCGTGTAGTCTCGCCGGCACCGCACCGCGACATGATCAAACCCGCTCCACTGTGTCACTGGATCCTCTCGGAGAACCTCCGTGTTCGGGCGCCAGAGATATCTCCTCGTATGACACTCGAGTGCCAACTCTCGAAGAGACCGCCCTCTTCGCCTTCTTCTCGCCAAACCAAAGCATGGCAGTGGAACAGGGGACGCACGGCTCCTTTATGTCCCAAGCTCGCGGACCGAATACCTCGTAGCACTGCACTCCGCCAAGAGAATGGAAAGTTATGTCGCCTACAAAGCGTATACATACGAGTACATAAAAGAGGCAAGGAAGAGAAAAAGCACGTAAACTTACATCCAAGACAGCGTGAAGCGCCTAAATGAGTGCTCCTCTCCCCGCGAGAACCCGTCCGTAGAGTGGTAGAGCTCGGCCACCCAGCCTCCCCCACGCAAACCCCCTCACGGCATCCAAGTCTACCAGCGACCCGAGCAGAGGGAAGTGACAAGACGTGTCGGAAGTCGGGAACAAAGTCGCCGACCAAGAAAACCAAAGGAACCCTCGAGCCAGACGCTCCGCGGTCATCCTCAAGGACCCAGCCAGATAATCGGCGACCCCTTCCCTCAAGTGATGCTCCATCGGCCTGTACCGAATGCCTAAGCCCCTGGCATCGGTAATATCAAAACCCAGCAGCCTGCATAACCGCTCCGGGTGTAACCATCAACCCACACCCGCGTGTTGCCGTAAGTCGGCAACCCAGGTGATAGCGGCAAAATCCGTGGGAGTCACCGTCGCCTCCCCATCTCGAAATGGAAAGTGTGGGTCGTATCCCACCGCATTTCGCCGCGACATACATGGACCTGCCCCTCGGCGTATCAGCTGTCGCCGCCACAGCACTGATAAACCCAGCCAACCCGGAGTCAATCACCAGCTGTCGTGGACTCCTCTCTCCCTCTCGAGCCACGTCCGGGATAATGCCCCACAATGCCTGCACCGCCTCAAAGGCACCCCGACTCTTCTGGTTATGAGTATTAACCGTCCCTGTCCCCTGCAGACAAACAAGACAGAAGCAACGTCAACAAAAATGCAACAACTCATGTCAAAAGGATGCAATGCAGATACGGTTCTCATTCATTTCCTACGTATATTCAAAATCTTTCGAAAACTCCGTCGAATCCGGAACTTTCAAAATCTTTCGAAAACTCCGTCGAATCCGGAACTTTCAAAATCATTTCGAAAACTCCGTCGAATCCGGAACTTTCAAAATCTTTCGAAAACTCCGTCGAATCCGGAACTTTCAAAATCTTTCGAAAACTCCGTCGAATCCGGAATTTTCAAAATCTTTCGAAAACTCCGTCGAATCCGGAACTTTCAAATTCTTTCGAATTTTTCGAAAATTTCGCTCCGTCCCGAATTAAAGCTACTTTAATTTTGGAAAATGCATTTAGACATGGAATTTTGCAACCAAAATTTTTATGTCATTTACCCATGATGTCAATTGAACTACATCCTAGTCAATTTCGACAAATGTTCATAGCAAAGTCAAAAGCCCCAATTCGGGCACCAAAATCCCTAAGTAAATTCCTAACAAATTTCTAACATTTAAAGAATGCACATTCTTGAAATTAATGGAATTTGTAGGGAACTTACGTGTCTTTCGATCCCTCCCTTGGAGTATTGGCGGTCCCTCGCCGGATAAAACTCCGCCGGATTCAATGGAAGAGTGGTGGTTCGAATGGTTCGAACCAATCGAGTTCTTTCGTCGTCGGTCCTTCCGTGGCGAGCCATTGGTCCTCCTTCACCCTCCATAGCGAATTTCCCTCACAAATTCGAGCAAACCTTGCAATTTGGGTTGGATTTCTCTCTCTTTTCTCTCCTCTCTCGCCGGCAATAATGGAAGAAAATGGCCATTTTCTTCCCCAGCCTCGGCATTTAAAAAGATTCTGGAAAATCAGTAAAAGTCCGACCGGACTCTTACTGCACCAGAATAATTTTTGCCCCTTTTGCCCCTCAGCTTTTGGCAATTCCAATTTTACCACTTTTGGCCCCCGAAAGTGTAAAATTTCCCCCAGTTAGACATTTCTAACGCCCTATCCCCCGAGGATAAATCAAAGTTAGTTCTCACTAACGCTCGTCTCCTGACGTTAAATTCAGTTCAGTTGACGTTTGACATTCAAACGTTCAACCATGTCTCCGGACATTTCAGTTACTATTCCGTCTCCCGACGTTAAAATTTAATAATGGTCCTCACCATTAAAGTCTCAATCGCGACCTTTCACGGTCCGATTTCAAGTCTCAATCGCGACCTTTCACGGTCCGATTCCAATCCTCAATCGCGACCTTTCACGGTCCGATTCCAATCCTCAATCGCGACCTTTCACGGTCCGATTCCAAGTCTCAATCGCGACCTTTCACGGTCCGATTCCAAGCCTCAATCGCGACCTTTCACGGTCCGATCTCAAACATTCAATCCCGACCTTCGCGGTCCGACCTCCACTCTCTTATCGAGACCTTCGCTAGTCATCTCACCGGCAACAGCAATAAGCCCGAACCCCAAGGCACGAACGCCTTGCAAGCAGTCATCTCACCGGCAACAGCAATAAGCCCGAACCCCAAGGCACGAACGCCTTGCAAGCAGTCATCTCACCGGCAACAACAATAAGCCCGAACCCCAAGGCACGAACGCCTTGCAAGCAGTCATCTCACCGGCAACAGCAATAAGCCCGAACCCCAAGGCACGAACGCCTTGCAAGCAGTCATCTCACCGGCAACAGCAATAAGCCCGAACCCCAAGGCACGAACGCCTTGCAAACAGTCATCTCACCGGCAACAGCAATAAGCCCGAACCCCAAGGCACGAACGCCTTGCAAGCAGTCATCTCACCGGCAACAGCAATAAGCCCGAACCCCAAGGCACGAACGCCTTGCAAGCAGTCATCTCAACGGCAACATCAATAATCCCGAACCCCAAGGCACGAATGCCTTGCAAACAGTCATCTCACCGGCAACAGCAATAAGCCCGAACCCCAAGGCACGAACGCCTTGCAAACAGTCATCTCACCGGCAACAGCAATAAGCCCGAACCCCAAGGCACGAACGCCTTGCAAGCAGTCATCTCACCGGCAACAGCAATAAGCCCGAACCCCAAGGCACGAACGCCTTGCAACAATCCCTCTTCGGCCATCCAGGTAAGCCCGAACGCTCATCCCCAGCAGGATAAAACTGGCAACAGCAATAAGCCCAGCACCCAAGGCACGAACGCCCTCGTCAGCATCGCAACTCCGGTTTGAGGCGCCACACGCCCTCGAAGGTTTCAGAAGTCTCAGGTTCAGACGCCTCCCAATAGTCTCCATTCAGGTTCCGATACCTCGCGAATGGTCTCCTCTCAGGTTCAGACGCCTCCTAACAGTCTCCATTCAGGTACATGTACCCCGCGAATGGTCTCATCCAGGTTCAGACGCCTCCTAATAGTCTCGCTCAGGTCAAGGTCCCCATGCGCGGCCCTTGCCCCTCTTCGAACTACGATCGGCTTGATTCCAGCTCGGGATACGTAGGAATCCTTTTCGCTAAGGGTCCAGCCAGCTGACCGCCCAGGTCTCTTTCAAAGTAAGGCATCCCGATTTGGATCCTTATCTTTTTTCAACGACCCCACCTCCTTCGGAGGAGACGTCGCTGAGGGGCTAACTGTAAGTACCCAAATCCGGATCGTCCAAATCCGTCAGAAAGTTAACCGAAATCCGTTAGCGGCCCGCTCCAGTTAACCGGAACTCGTTAAACTCCCCGTTGTTGTGCCAACGAGACGTCCGGGGCTGCCAGTGCATCCCGACGTCGAACCGTACTTAACACGTGACATCTCACGTAAAAGTATGGCTTTCCCCGAAAACAGCATTTTCCGGCACTTTCCGGGGGTTTCGGACATTTCCCGGACTGTTATTTTAAAAAACGGACAAAACCGGGACCGGGGAACAATCTTCCACCTCAGCTGGTGACTCAGAGGGCACGTGGCAGCCATGCCACCTCCCTCTAGTCACCCTTCAATCAATTTCAAAGGGAAAAGACCAAAATGCCCCTGGTTTGCAAGCCAAGTCCGGCCGGACTCACTGTGCACATTTTCTGAAATTGCCAGCAAGTCCTTCAAATTCCCAAAATACCACAAAACCCCCTGGATTCAGGCCAAGTCCGTCCGGACTCCTACTGCAAATTTCACCTATAAATAGAAATGGCTGTCAAAGCCAAATAGAGAGGATTTTTACACCAAAAATCACCACCCCCCACGGTCCAAACTGGTTTTCACCCCTCCCGAGCTCCCGTTCTGTCTCGATTCGCGTGAAACCTTCGTATTTCGATCAAATACGCACCCTACAACTTCGAAACAACCTTTCGAATCACTTTCCGTGTCCCGTACACACCTCCCGAGCCAAAGGAGTCGACCCTAGCCATAGGTATAACTCCCTCTCTCTAAATCTCCCGTTTCGTCTCGGTTTACGCGCCAGTCGCTATAACTGTTTCGAACGTCGTTATCAAAATGTAGACGCCTCCGTCTAACGGGGTCCGATACGTTTTAGCCCCTCGATCCTCTTCTCTTTCCGTAAGAGAAGTAATCACGGGTTAAAACGGCGTTTCGACCCCGTTCCGTTTACTTTTATGTCATTTACAATTCCGAGCCGTTTGGCCTCGTTGATCGTCATTTACAATTCCGAGCCATTTGGCCTCGTTGATCGTCATTTACAATTCCGAGCCATTTGGCCTCGTTGATCGTCATTTACAATTTCGAGCCGTTTGGCCTCGTTGATCGTCATTTACAATTCCGAGCCGTTTGGCCTCGTCGATCGTCATTTACGAATCCGGATCGTTTGATTCCGTTGACACCGCTTTAAATACTGTCATTTACAAGTCCAATCCGTTTGGATTGTGATAGTATTTACTTTTCAAAGTCCGAGTCGCAACCCGATTCGTTGATCGCATATCATTTAATACGTATTTTTCCCGTAAAAAATCGTTAACAATGTAATGCCCGGTTCAAAACCGGAGTTCGTCCGTCGAACTCTCTTTCAAAACGCGCGAAATGACGTTCGGCCTCCGAACGCTCATCTTCAAACTCAAAGCCGCCATTTGACACTTAAAATCATTTAATACGCATTTTTCCCGTAAAAATCTTTAACAATGACTCGTACGGTTCAAAATCGACGTTTGCCACGCAAATGCTCATTTCAACTCAAAGTCGAAGTTTGCCACGCAGACGCTCATTTCAACTCAAAGTCGACGTTTGCCACGCAGACGCTCATTTCAAACTCAAAGTCGACGTTTGCCACGCAAACGCTCTTTTCAAACTCAAACCGACGTTTGTCATTCAAACGCTCGTCTTTTCAAAAGTCACCTAATCAACGTTTGTCATTCAAACCAAGATTAAGCTTGTCATTCAAGCCCCCATTTCAAAAGACACACACACACACACACGATTTCGAGAAAGGTAGAAAGACTCGTCATGCGAGGCGTTTCGGGCGATCTCGTCATACTCTACCCGAAACGTAACCTGACCTCCGAACCTAACAATCTCTAATACAAAAAAGCTTTTTACTCGTTTTTGCTGCCAATAAAAATGATCCCCTTTTTCAAAAAAGCCTTTTCCTAAGTTTTTGCTACCAATAAAAACGACACCTTTTCACAAAAGTCGTTTCTCAACGTTTGGGCTCAAAATACAAAAACCGCGTGGCGACTCCTCATTTTGTTCCTTCCCATGAAGCGAGGTCTCAGACACCAACCCCTCCGCGAAAGACAACCGCCTTTTCCGCGCCCCCCGCCCGCGCGCGAAAAAGATCGGGTAATTTCAGTGTGGTCTATGTCAGTCAGCTTATTTTCCTTTATTTTCTGCTCCACTTTGCTCCGACTTGTTTTTGGCTCCCTTTTTAAGTCAAAACTAGTCCTTTTTCTTTCACTCCCTATACTTACACAAACACTGGATACAACATCAAAACACCCAAGGGTTGAGCAATAAATAAGTCTAAAAGTATATCATTTGGATGGGTTAAAATACATCTATTAGTTAACAACAAGATACTTCCATCGATGGTGGGGCGATTCGTGAAGTTTCTTATATTGGCCTCGAATTTTCTATTGCTTTGGCTAGAGCTTGGGGAGAAGGCACCAATAGGGATCGTTGGTGCAACCTTTTCCAGAGTGATGGGAGCATTTATCTTCCGGATAAATACTTGGAGTGGTTCTTGATAGATGGTCTTCCAGATGCGGTGAAGACTGATGAAGTAAGGTGCCCTTTGCTGGGGGAGCGTTTTGAGACGAGTCGTATCCTGAGGGAAAGGGAAGTTGCCGCTGAACTATCAAATATCCGTTCTGATTTGGTCCAAGATCTTCTTGACAATGATTTCTATGGGAAGAGAGAGAAAAGTCTCGCATGTCATATGCAAGCTCTTAATAGGCCCAATGTGTTCAGTAGGCTCTCCAAATTTGTGTTCACCTATCTTGGTGAGTCTTCACGCAAGAGGACTAGAGAAGCTAAGGACTAGGTCAAATGTCCTCCTATGAAGCTAAAGAAATAATAGATCTTATGGAGTATCAAGAGTTGCCTTAGATAGATCAATAGTTTATTTATTTATGCCTTTTATTTCAACAATATTAGCATTATCAATTATGCCATAAAAGTTAGAATTTACCTTTTGTTATGAAAATTGTAATCAATTAATTCAAGAACATGATTGAATTTTATTTATTGATTAGACCGAACCTGAAGGCTGTGTATGTTCCCCTTTTACGGTAATTAAATAAGAGGCTCAGGTAACCGTAGTTCACATTGGTAAAATAGGAAAAGATTAAATTTATATGAGGCTATGTCTCACGCGAGACAAGGTGCCTCACACGAGATTCCAGCCTAATCCCACTTTTTGCACACCTTTTTTCTGCCTATACCTCCCTTTCAGGTTTTCAATCTAGCGGGCATCTTTCCTCGTACCATTTGTTTGTAGGGAGAAGGCTGGTGTCATGCATAATATCTCTTTATCCTTTCCATGTTAACGGGCTTCGGCAGTTCATCTCCATCTAAGTCTGCTAGTTTAACCCCTCCTCTTGAAAATATCTTTTTGATAATGTAGGATCCGACCCATTTAGGTCCCCATTTTCCGAGGGGGGTGAAAGGTCTTGCGCGATGTTCGGTAGTAAAAGGTATCCTACCTTGATGTTTCTTGGCTTGTCATTCTTGTTGAAGGCCCTAGTCATTTTTCGTTGGTATTCTTGTACATGCTCAGTAGCTTTGAGCCTTCTCTCGTCTAGCAGAGCCAAATCTTCATATCTATTTCTCAACAATTCGACTTCATTTACTTGGTTTTCAAGGAAAAGCATTAGAGAAGACACTTCTAATTCAATTGGTAATATTGCTTCCATCCCCTAGGCTAGGGTATATGGAGTTTCTCCGGTGGCTATTCGGATGGAGGTGCAATAGGCCCAAAGTGAAAATGGTAGTTTATCCGGCCAATCTTTACTGGTGACCACCATTTTTCTGATGATAGTCTCAATTATTTTGTTCACGACCTCAGCTACTCCGTTGGTTTGAGGTTAATAAGGAGAAGATTTGTGCCTCTATATCTTGAGTTCTTTCATGAGTTGGTCAGTCTCTTTCTCAAAGTGAGAGCCATTGTTGGAGATGAACTCATATGGAACACCATATCTGCGCAATCGGCTTCCATTTTTATCCAAAAGTACCCTAATCGTATACATTTCTTGGCAAGCATGTTGCCATTCTTGTGGGTGCCACAAACTCCTTGGTGGAGTTGATCCATAGCTGAAATTACCCGAATCCGAAAGTGGCCCCGGAGCGCGTTCGCGGATTTGTTTTGAAATCACGAGAAGCAGGACACGGATGAATTTCACGTAAAAAAGGAGAGTCGCCACGCCATTTTTATTATGAGCCAAAACTTTGAAAAAGGCTTTTTTGAACAGAGATTGTTAGGTTCGGAGGTCACATTATGCCTCGAGAAGAGATTAATTGTGCTCACCTGAAATGCCTCATATTGACGAGTCTTTCTCCCTTTCTCGAAAAATGTGCGTGTGTGTGTGTGTGTTTGTGTATTACTTGGAAATGAGTTTGAATGGTGTTGGTCCCAAAGGTGGCAACAAGGGTGAAAAACAACTAGAGGGGGGATGAGTAGTTGTTTAAAATTTTTCGCCCTCTTTAGAAAACTAAACCTCTTGCTTACAAAACTGCTTGCAGTGTATAAGAAACAGCAAGTAGGGTTGCAAAATGCACAGCTGAATATTAGAATTTATAATGCCGTTTTGAGGTGCGGTTTTTAGTGCGATTTTCAGTGTGGTTTTATAAAACTGAAAAGTGAGGTTTTGACAAGATTAACTCCAAACACAATTCACAATAATGGATAACTGAAAATAAGATTAAACAGATAAAGACAAAATAATTAGCAATGAACAGTAAGTAAAAGTGCAGAAATGAAGAACCCAATATTTGGATTGGTTCAATCGTAAAGGATCTACATCCACTACCAAGATGGTTAGTCTTGGATTTTCTAAGAGTTAGATTTTATATTAGAGTATGAGAGAGATTACAAAGTACAAAGATCAATACTCAGATCTAAAATCTATTCTATGAAGATAAAATCCTAGACTATAACCAGTTTATCTCTAATGAATAATCTATGCGATTAAACAAGTGAGGTGTGTGTGTGTGTGTTTAACAAGATCAAGGCTATTTGAATCTATATGATGTAGAGCACAATGATTCTTGATGTGTTAAAGGATTAATTTTTGGGCTGGGAAATATTTCTTGAAGAAAAAAGATGAAGATTCAAAGGGTTGCAAATTTCTGGGCAGAGCTTCAATCATCTTAAGAACTCACAGCAATTTCAATTTCTCAAGCAAACTTCAAGTGTTGAAGATTAGGGGTATTTATATCCAAGCACCAAGAAAGTAGCTGTTATGATACAGTTGTTGAAGTACTGTACTGGTGCAATATTATTGGCCCACAAATCCACTTTTGTCCTTTGGTACAGCAGTTGCAGATAAAGCTGATCAGACCTCAGCTGCAAATAAGGTATGAAGGACATCTGTCACCTTTTCAAGATCCTTGCAGATCTTGTCTGACACTTAGTCACGTGACAAGATTTGGTGGTTGACTTTTTATATTGCTGACGTGGATTCCAACAGTCATGAGTGGTTCATCTTCAAGTCTTCAATCATTGGATGCGGTCTGGTGTAGATGCAGTTTCACAAGTTAGAGCGGTCTGAAGGTTAAACTGCACTGCGGTTTAGGAAGTTTGGTTTCATCAGTTTAGGATTTACTGCAGTTCTTCGAAGAGCGGTTTCAATGTTTGAATTCCATACTGCGGTTTGCTAGTGCGGTTTCAGTCGTGCGGCTTGAAACTTTTGAACTGAAACCTCTTGTCCAATGAGTCTTGTGCCAGTCTTCAAGCCAAAATAAAATTATCCTATAAAATGGACGTATACTAAAAAATTGAAGTCTAAGCTTCATTACATATGGGCCTAAAGTCCTGAAAATAGAGATGAGGTTATGGTATCAATCAAATATAAGCTAAAGCTAGGAGGGTTAAAGTATGCATACCCAACAAATGGCGGGTTTTGAAATGAGGGTTTTTTTTTATATGAATCGAGCATTATAACGTTACCCTTTTTTTTGATAAAATGACAGTAAAGAAAAGACATTTAAAGTAATTGACAGTAATGAAATGACAATCGACAAGTCAATTTCTTGACTCGGATGTTAAAGTAAATGCGATCAACAAACCAAACGGTTTGAACAGTAAATAACGATATTGAAATGACGATATCAACGAATCGAACGATTCAGACGGTAAAAGATGTGATCGATGAATCAAACGATCCATACGGTAAAAAGCATTACTTAAATGACAATATCAACGAATCAAATGATTCAGACGGTAGAAATGACAATTAATGAATCAAACGATTCAGACGGTAAAAATGACAATCAACGAATCAAACGATTCGGACGGTAAATGACATAATAAGATAAAGTGATAAATGATGAGTCAAGATCTCCCATTTTAACTCTAAATTACTCTTTTCGAAAGAGAAGAGTAATAGAGAGAGGGTTATTTCTTGACTCGGAGACAACGTAGTGTCTACATTTTGAAGAGTTTGATCTGAACAGAAATAGCGAAAAGACGTAAAAAAGAGATGAAAGTTTAGATTGAGAAGGAGAGTTTACCAATGTTTGGTTTCGGCTCTATCTTCCTAGGGTATGTGTTTGTACAGGAAATGAGGGATTTACCTCAAGTGGGTTGCTTTAGGGTGTTTAAAGAGGAGAGAAATGTTGCTCTCACGTAGGCAGAACCTCCCCTAGTTAACTCTCGTTCACACTCAAATTTCCGTCATTTCGACGACATTTCGGGAGGGTTTTGGGGGCTGAAAACGGCTGGGGAGTGTTGAAGGGGGTTTGGGGTAAGAAATGTTGGGGTTTAAAATGAAAGGGAAGGCTGCTATTTATAGGCAATTTCAAGAGGAAAAAACAGTGTTCTAAAATGCAGCCTAGGCGGCCGCATAGGCGTTGGGCGGTGACCAAACGCCGCGCCTTTTAGAAAATCGGCCAAATTAGGCATAGGCGCCATTAGGCATTGACTAGGCGGGAGTAGCTGTTGACTTGGAGGGATAAAATCTAAGGCCACGGCCGAAACATGCTTGCTACCCTAGCATCAGCCTAATATATATAGCCACAGCCACATTTTACTTTCTTCTTATTTCGATGTGGGATAAGAAACCTCCAAGGTGTAAGTACCCAAATCTGGCTCATGCCTTCCGGTTAATATCCCCGGCAATTCCGGTAAATTTCCCGTTAATTCCCCAGACTTTCCTGGAGTTCCGGAACAATTCCGGAACTGTTCCAAATCATATAAGGGCTGAAGGGAATGCTTCCCAATTAAGAAACACGTTTTTCTTAATTTGGGAAAGGTTCTAGAATTGCCACCTTGCATGATTCTAGAAACATGCTGAGTCACAAGGAATAATGCCGCACGGCTGCATTAGCCAAGGATCTCTGGCCGCACGGCTTCATTGGCCTTATCCAGACTGCCTATAAATAGAGCCCTCCTCTACCCATTTTACATACAAAAAATACACACCACACTCCATATTCAGACTCAAAAATACTCCTAAATACTGCTGGGAATCCCAAGGGTTGAAGAAGCAAGCCAAGAAGCTACCTCCCTCCTCCTTGAAGATCCCAAGATTTGTCCTTCCACCTAGCTCAACCCAAAGAAGAAGAGGCCACCATTGGTAACCTCTCACTCCCTAACCTTGCATTTTAATATGCTCTATGTGAATTAAATTGCTCCTTGCATTCATATATTGTTATTATCTTTGTTTGGGACTTGGTAGTTTATCATTAAAGATCATATCTTTATCATACCCCCTTTCCCCCTTTGCATCCTTTCCATGAATTAGGCATCATTTGTCATTAAAAATGTAATCTTTGAATCAAAGGTGCATCCTTTGTAGACGTGTCCAAAATCTAACCGGAACCGGCTAACCGGAGGTTAATAATCAGTGAATCAGAATCGGCTATAACCGTCAACCGCCTTAATCAGAATCGCTTAACCGAAACCGGCGGTTACACGGTTAGGTTAAGGTTAAGGTTTTCAAAAACCGGCAACCGGCGGTTATAACCGTTTAACTAACCGGCGGTTATAACCGCCTAACTAACCGCCTAACCTTGAAATTTTGAAATTTGAAATTCAAATTTCAAATTTTGAAATATATATATTATATTATATATGTTTATATATATAATATATAATATATATTTATATATATATATATATATATTATATTATATAGTATTATATATATATATATATATATATATATATATATATATATATATATATATATATATATAAAATATTTACTATTTCTTTTGAGGTAAAGGCTCCTAAATGTCCCTTTTTATTTTATATACTTTCGTTTATTTTTAAAAAAGTTAAGTTTTATTTCTTTCAAAATTCATAACTTTTTTTATATATCTTTTTGCAAAAAATGTATATAGTAAACAAAAGTCTAAAATGGTCTTCTTTATCCAAAAAAAAATAAAAAATAAAATAAAAAGTTAACTTTTTTATAAAACTAATTAAAATCTGTTAAAAAGTTAATTGTTTTCTTCAAAAAAAAAATGTTAAAAACTGTTTTTTAAAAGAAATATTTCTCAAATAGCTTTGCTTAACCAAAAAAATAATAAATAAAAAAAAACTGTTAAAAAATCTGTTAAACACATTTTTCGTTAAAATTTCATTTATTTAAAAATTCTTAACTTTTTTTTATAACTTTTTCCAAAAAAAATCATTAATAAGTAACATCTCAAATAGTATTCTTTATTCAAAAAAATAAAAAATAAATAAAAAGGGGTTATACAGTACAAAAGTTAACTATTCCGTTAAAAAAGGACCAAACTGAAAAGAAAAAAAAGCACATTTTTAACCGTGTAACCGTGTATAACCGTGTAACAGTGTATAACCGTTAACCGTATAACCGTAACCGTTAGTACACGGTTAACGGTTAGGTTACGGTTAAGACTTAACGAAATTTTTAACCGGCGGTTATAACCGTTAACCGGCGGTTATAACCGTTTGGACACGTCTAATCCTTTGCACCTAAAAACCCCACTTTTACATAAAAATGTCATCTTTATGCATCCTTTGCTCATAAAAATGTAATCTTTATACTAAAAATGCATCCTTTGCACATAAAATCCATTTTCATGCATCCTTTGCATTAAAGGTCATTCCTTTATACTAAAAATGTATCCTTTGCTTTCAAAAATAGAACCTTTGTGCATCCTTTGCATATTAAGCCCTAATTTCCTCATAAAAATGCATCCTTTGCATAAAAATCATGTCTTTACATCAAAATGCATCCTTTGCAAATCAAATGCATCCTTTGCAACCCAAAAATGTCATCTTTTCACTAAAAATGTCATTTTTACATGCACTCCCCCATTAGCAACCTCGGAACGGACCGATATAAAGATCCTATCTTTATATCGTTTCTTCCATTAAAGGTTCCATAATCTCTTTAGAAAGGGACAACCTTGAACCCTATATCTCCGATTATCACTTAAGACGAGCATGAAGCATTCATATAAGCTCGATCGTCTTAAGGTTTAGGATTGATGGGCTAAGGACATTCCTTCCTAAAGAACCTCATTTTTGGGCTATAAAAGAGAGTCCTTATCTCGATCACGCAAGTCCCGAGGTAAAAATGCGATGATCACAAGTCCAAGATGAGGACGGGATCAAAATCCCGAATACATAAACTCCAAGAAATCCCGAGCGACAACCAATAAATGGTTTGTACGTCCGGAAGACAACTTGGGACATTCCCTCCCCTTTCATTCAAACACATGCACACAAGAAAGCACGCAAGCAAGCAAAATAAACGGAATCTAGGGAGACTTGCTACGGCAAGGCACCTTGGGTGAACGACGATCCGTTCTTCCCAAGGGGTAACTTAACCTCCGAACCCATAAATCCTTTTTTTCAAAGTTTTGAGGAAATCAAAATGGCGTGGCGACTCCGTTTTTCAAATTAAACCGGATGACTTCAAACTCGCGTGAATTCCGCAATTTGTGCACACATTCACAGTTTGGCGACTCCGCTGGGGATGATCCCAAAGGAGAAAAGCTTTCATTTTTAAAATAAACGATACTTGGTATATAGGTGGAAACCACTTAACCTTCCTGTATCGCTCTCTAACCCGGGGCTTGGGATAAACGGTGGTTTAACAATCCCACGTACCGGTATCACTTTTCGAAAAAAATAATAATAAAAGAAAGCTTTTCCCTTTGTACGGGTTAGACTTCCATCGCGGATTCCGTTTATTTTGCTTGCTTTCTTTGTCTTGCATTGCATCATTTGCATCTTGGGATCTGTGCATACTTTGAACGGGAAACAACCCAAAAAATAGCAAAGGAGTGGAACCTGGAAAATTGATCCATGCACGGCTCAATCCTCCTTGGATTCTGACCGGACGGCCTCAGTGGCAATTCCACCAGGAAAAATTGAGGTTAATCTCGGGCCCTAGCGGCTTGGGGCTATTCGGTTCCAAGACTCGACTGGGCTCCTGTAAAATTTATGTGCTTAACTGTTGCATTCTCCCTCGTCCCAAAAATCATTCCTTTAAAACACATTTATGAAAATCTGTTTTAACTCAAAAGGAACATTTTTAGGAGACCGCACACTACGCGCACCTTATATATCTGTACACTTTGCACGCACGTCCCTTTAAACCCGGGTGGTTGTTCACCATAGCCACGGACAACCTTACGATGCTCCCGGGCGCGCACGGAATCACCCCAAACTCCCCATGGCAGCCAGTGTCGACCAATGCACAGTCCGTGTCACACGTTTCAAAAAACCGTGACTTTTTGGTTGGTTTTTGGTCTAGTCTGTGTCATATAGCCCAGTTGCATATCCCCGTAAAGGTCAAGCCTTAGCTCATAACGGAAGTCAAGGTCTCTCGCTCAAGCGAAACTCTGCCGAAATTCCGACAAGGAAAAAATTGGTAGAACCTTGACTCTGACATTGACTTTGATCTTGACATGCACGGAATACGTAAGAGTCGAGACCGAGTCTTTGCCAAAAAAAATCCAAAGATCTTTCGCTCAAGCGAAGCTCTGCCAAAATTGCGACAAGGAAAAATTGGCAAGATCTTGACCCGGCATTGACTTTGATTTTGACTCACGCCCGGCGTATTTACGAAGTTCAATGTGACACTGTGTCATCTGGATTTTACCGCCCGACCTATGCCTATTATCTTCTCGGACATTACCGAAAAGTCGAAACGTCAATCGCGCAAGCGAAATTCTGCCGAAATTCTATCAAGGCTGAAAGACGAGACTTTCCCGGTATTGCCTTGACTATAATTCGCATCGCTCGTGCGTTAAAAGTTCCTATGACCCGCTAGACCCGTTAGGAGCGTTCTTCTTTCTCGGTCGGTGGGATCCGCGTGCCCTATAGGACCCTCGCCCGGGGCTATCCACCCTGGGAGGTCAAAATACAGGTGGAATACGAGGGGCTTATAGACGTAGTGACGGAACCCACTGATCCAGGATCTAGAGTAGTTGCGAAAAAGAAGGGCAAATCCCCTTTTCCGACCAAATAGAAATTAATAAAAGACACTGTTTTAAGTAAACTGGAAGATTCCTAATTTGCATATTGCTTGAGCCTTCAGCCTAAACACCTACCCCGAGTCTAAACCTCTCCTATCCCTTTCCCGCAGCGAGAAAGAAGTGGGTGAGAACACCGGCCGCCGACTTGTTAGCGCAGAATTCTCGCAGTTCGCGAGAATCCTCGGTTTTGTCATCCAGAGAGTCGAATGTCCGATTCGACAGAGAACAAGACTGGGTTTGGGTAACCAGATGACTAGGGAAGAAGAGCTAGCCTTAGCCTTGGAAAACAATCGTAAGGCCCATGAGGAACAGTAGGCCATGCTCATTGATGCGCTCCGCCGTCATGGGGTCCAGATAGTGGTAGAGCCCAACGGTTCCTTGGTTATGGTAGAAGATGAAACTCCAGAAGTAACCATCTCAGCCCCCCTAGCCTATAACCAATGCCCTCCTCCATCCACATATGATCCTTTGCCAAAGACTGTCCCTTTTCAGTCTTTTCCAGTATCCCAAGCCATCAGGGTCCCGACACCCTACCTCCTCAGATAAGACCCAGCTTTGTTCCCTACCAACAGAGAACAAACGCCACAGCCATCCCTGCAACGCAGCCTCTGCACTACCCTATGGGATTCTCTCCCTCTCCCCAGTATGGCCCATCCCAGACAACTTCTAGGCCTCAGAATCAATCAAGTGACCTTTTCAATCTATGCCCTTCCACATCAGATCTTCCACCCCCAACCTTGCCAATAGGATCCCACGAGGCTCCTTTTTCCTACTTCTGCAACTACGAGCCTAATTCCTATGCCTCTGGCCAGCCTCAGGGAAACACAGGATCAGGCCAAGTTTACACATACTTCCCTTCCAAAGATCCCCAAGCCGTGGTACCAGCTACCACTGTGCCACCCACAGTCCTGCCACTCAAATCTGACAAGCCTACTTCAGAATCGAAACCGTCACCCGACCCCAACATGACTTGGTTGATGGAACAAGTTAAGTCCATGCAAGAGAAGTTCGGAGAACTGAGCACCAAAAAGGCAAAGATACTGATCACCGATCCCAAAGAAAATTGTCCCTCTTCCTCCAAAATTCCGAATGCCAGAGATTGAAAAGTTCAACGGCACCGATTGTCCCCGGACTCACATTGAAAGCTACCTTCTTGCCATGAGAGCCAAGGATTGTACACATCAGCAAATGGCCGACCATTTTCAGCTGTCATTAAAGGGTTCAGCTCTTAGATGGTTCCTACATGTAAAACCAGAGGACCGAGCCACCTAGGACCAGATTAAGGAAGCTTTCCTGGAGAAGTATAAGGCCAACTTGAATTGGGAAACCAGTAGGAATGACCTACAAGGGACTCTACAACGCCCGGATGAGCCAGTAAGTGAATTCTACAGGAGATGGAATTGGAAGCTTAGTGAAATGATGACCCCGCTGAATGAAGAGGAACAGATGGAGATCTTCCAATCTTGCTTGAAGCCTCAATTAAGGGTCCAGATTGGCAATTACTACTATCCTGACCTTCGGGCAATGGTAAATGCCGGTACCAAGTTTGAAAATGCCTTCAACATGGCCCCAGCCACAGGAGCAGCTAATTCCCACCGCTACAAAGCACCAGTTTCAAATGCCACAGCTGTCACTATAAAAGGAAAAGAAACGGTCGGCGCTGTCAATTATATTCAGAATGAGAGGGTCGGACAAAATTCAAGCCAAGTTGCTGCGAAGCCAAGACCTCGTTTCTATACCGCAGAAGATTTCGGAATGCTACTAGAGAAGGTCTTTGACGGTTTGGTAGCTGAAGGACTCATCAGACCTTTGGAAAACTGGAAACCCAAGAACCCTAGTGTCAGGATGGACGAAACCAAGCATTGCCGCTTTCACAAATATCATGGGCATAACACCAATGATTGCACCTATCTGAAGTTCCTGATCTCTCGCCTGATTGAAGAAGGCAAGCTGGAGCCGCCTTGGGGTCCCAATGTGGTCAAGAATCCTCTTCCTGCTAACAATCAAGTCAACATGATCAAGTTCGGGGAGACAAATGCAGTCAGTTTTGGAAATCCGGAAATCATAGACATCCTGAAATTCAATGTTCCTTATGCTGAATTACAAGGAAAGTGGAAAGATTTGATTAATGTCGCCGCCATGGAAGGACAGTTTGGACTCATAGTCGGAACTGATTTCATTAATGTTGTCAGAGCTCGACCTCTCATTTATGATATCGAACCAGTGACCATGGTCAAGATTACAGAAGAAAGGCTCACTTATGAAGACTGCGAGTTTGAAGTAAAACAAGCTATGATAATGAAAGTCTCTCCGGAACCCTTCATCACCCATGATGAGCACAATGTGTTTGTAATGGCTCTTACTACTCCTGAAGATCAGTCCCAACCCCCTGTTTGGGAAAAGGTGGAAAGAAGAGTGAACAAGCCAGAAGGCTTTTGCCTCTCAGATGCCGAAAGTACAACTGGTCCCACTACCCCAGAGGCACAGATGGATACGGTCAGATTCGGAAAGGAGATTGCTACAGATCAGTTGGACATCCCCCATGGGAATGGTGACAAGAAAGGCAGTAATGATCCACAGGATGCACAACCAAATGAGAGCGCTGACAAGACTGCTACTCCCCAGGGCAACAGCAGGAAGGAGTGAGATCCCGGTCCAACCCTTGTCAAACACTCTCGAGTCAATAAGTAGTGCAGAGTCCAGAGTTAGTAGGGTCCATAGTCAATTGAGTCAGGAATCTTTCCTCTGAGTCATCCGAAGGCCTCACGCCTCACGCCTGAGGACTATCAATATGTAATCGATGTCATCTTTCCTCTTGCTTTGAATGAAATGACAGATCTTTCTGATTATTCCCTTATTGCCAACTTAACAAATGATAAATTAACTCAAAACTTAACAACAGTTAATAATGAATCATTTGAACAAGATGCAAACACACTAAATGAACAATAAATTAAAGAAATCTTTAAGCAGGTTACAGAAAAAGAGGAAAATCGGGCCCAAGCTGCCGAGGAGGTTTTGACAAGTGTGAACTTGGGTACTGTCGAGGAACCTAAAGAGACACAGATCGGAAACTTCTTCCAGGGGGTTGAACGGGACAGACCGTTGATCCGCTCGTAGAATACACGGACGTCTTTGCGTGGTCATACAAAGATATGCCGGGGCTAGACAGCTTAATAGTGGAGCACGTAATCCCTTTAGCACCCGTATGCTAAGCCGCAGCGTAAATTGAGGAAAATCAAGCCATAGTGGTATCTATAGGTCGAAGAAGAAATTGAGAAGCTACTGCGGGTAGGATTCATCAGTGTCATCGAATACCCGACATGGTTGTCCAATATTGTGACCATCACCAAGTCCAATGGGAAGGTGCACTGCTGTGTAGATTTTCGGGATCTGAACAAGGCCAGCCCCAAAGATGATTACCCCTTGCCAAACATAGACATCCTGGTGGACTTCACTGCCAACTACGAAGTCAAATCCTTCGTTGATGGCTTTGCAGGCTACAACCAGATCAAGATGGCCGAAGAAGACCAAGAAAAGACAGCCTTCACCACGCCGTGGGGAACTTAGTGTTATACAGTAATGCCATTTGGGCTCAAGAACGTCGGGGCTACTTATCAAAGGGCAGCGACCGCGCTTTTCCATGACATGATCCACAAGGAGATTGAGGTCTACGTAGACGACATGATAATCCACTCCAAGGGCGAGGATGGGCAGCACTTTGTTGACCTGCGAAAGTTCTTTGAGAGGCTGAGACAACATTCCATGAGACTAAACCCTGCTAAATGCACCTTCGGAGTGACAAGGGGAAAAGTGCTTGGGTATATGGTCACGGAGCGAGGTATCGAAGTCGACCCCCGAAAGATCAAAGCCATTATGGACATGAGGCCACCTCAAACCTGCACGTAAGTCAAGAGCTTTATGGGTAAACCGCAAGACATCAGCCGTTTCGTCAACCGCCTGACCACTATGTGCGAGCCCATCTTCAAGCTTATGAAGAAGAATGTAGACACAGAGTGGACCGAAGAATGCCAGGATGCCTTTGACTGCATCAAAGCATACTTAGTACATCCTCCAAGACTATGCCCCCACATAGACATAAACCTCTTCTCGCTTCTATCTTACCGTCACACGATACGGCAAGCTGGGGCTATGCTTGCTCAGAGAAAAAGGACTCTCGGGTAGAGAATGCCATTTACTTTGTCACCAAAGCCGCAGGGAAGTGAGCTCAATTACTCCGCATGTGAAAAGACCTGTGCAAGACTGGTCTGTGTAGTCGGCAAGTTGAAGCATTATATGCAAGCCCACCCTGTGAACTTGGTCTCGAAAATGGACCCCATCAAGTACATCTTCGATAAGCCTTCCCTCTCGATGCGTCTAGCAAAGTGGTCCTTCTTCTTAGCAGAGTACGACATCAGCTACGTGACCAGAAAGGCCATCAAGGGCCAAGCATTGTCAGACCATCTGGCGAACTTCCCCAGTAATGAGGACCGTGGGCCTGAACCCCAATACCCAGATGAAGGGATCTTCGCAGTTGAGCCTGAAAACCGATGGCAGCTTTTCTTTGATGGAGCTGCTAACAAAAGAGGAAATGGCGTAAGGATGCTGCTGGTAGATCCGAAAGATGAGCATGCACCCATAGCCCTCAAGCTGAACTTCCCTGCCACGAACAATGTCGCCGAGTACGAAGCCTGCATTGCTGGTTTAGAAGCTGCCCTAGAAAGGAATGTCAAGGAGCTCGAAGTTTATGGAGACTCAGCCCTGATCATCAACCAGGTCTCCAACAAATGGAAGACTGTGGACCCTAATCTTTAGCGGTATCATGCCCATATGGAGGAGTTGACTGGACAGTTCAGAGAAGTGACTTTACACTACTTGCCAAGGGAAAAGAACAGATTCGCAGATGCCCTTGCTACTTTAGCCTCACTGGTAGAGATCCCCGAGGGAAAAGCCATAAAACCCTTCAAGAGTGGGTAGAAGAGAAGCCCCAGCTTTCTGTTGTGAAGTAGACCTGGGACCCGAGCCTATCAAGGAACCGTGGTACAATCAAATTTACCAGTTCCTAAAAGATGGAGAGTCAGCTTTCAAAGATGAAGAAGGTAGACCAAAAGAAGGTGTTAAAGCCAAGAGCTTGTAAGCCCTGAAAAGGTTGGCCTCCCATTATGTCATTCTAGAAGGCAACCTGTACAAGAAGCGGTATCAAGGACCACTCCTCTTATGCGTCACTCAAGAAAGGGCCAAAGAATTGATGACTGAAGTCCACAATGGTCCCTGCGGTCCTCATATGAATGCTAGAGCCCTGATGCAAGTGATCCTAAGAATGGGTTACTACTGGATTTCCATGGAGACAGATTGTGTTCAGCATGTCCGAGCGTGCGAAAAATGCCAGCGGTTTGCCAAGTGGGTAGAGGCCAAGTCCTATAAGGTCCTCACTTCCAAGAAGGTGGCCCAGTTTATCAAAGAAAACATCATGTGTAGATACGGGGTGCCCAATGAGATCATTTCTGATAATGGGTCACACTTTGAAGGGGACTGCGGTAGATTGCTGTCAGAGTTCAGGATCACTCGCCACAAGTCATCCCCGTACAGACCTCAGACTTATGGAGCCGTGGAAGCTGCTAATAAGATGCTCGAACGGATCATCCGGAAAATGGCCACCCGCGGTTGTGATTGGCCCAAAAAGCTGCACCTAGCACTCTGGGGCTACAGAATGTCTGTCAAAACAGCCACAGGAGAAACCCCATTTGCCCTAACTTACGGGATGGAGGCAGTGTTACCAGTAGAGTTGGAAATCCCGTCATTGAGGGTCCTCCTGGAAAACAGTGTCAACGAAGTAGAATGGTTGCGTAGCCAGCATGATTAGTTGGCCCTGCTTGACAAAAGAAGGCTTAAAGTCATGGAACACACCCGAGCCTACCAGAGGCGAATGGCCAGAGCATTTGACAAAAAGGTCAAGGCCCGAGACATCAAAGAGGGTGACTTAGTGCTGAAAGTAAAGCCCCCTACCAGAGACAACCCCCTGGGAAAATGGGAACCCGTTTGGATCGGCCCGTATGTGGTGCAGAAGATACTATCGGGAGGAGCCATGAAACTTGCATACCTGGACGGCAATCCCTTTGTCCACCCAGTCAACGGTGATAAGCTCCGAAAGTACTATGTCTAAGAAAAAAAAAAAAAAAAAAAAGAAAAAAATTGATATTAGTGCAAAAAGAGTAATGCCCAGCTAGGCTGAAAACCCAAAAAGGGCGGTCTAGGCAAAAAACAGGGTTGCACATAAAAAAAAAAAAGAGAGAAAAAGAAAAAATCTTAGTGCAAAAAGAGTAATGCCCAGCTAGGCTGAAAACCCAAAAAGGGCGGTCTAGGCAAAAAACAGGGCTGCACATAAAAAAAAAAAGAGAGTTCACCGGGAATGAACTACGAAGACCTGAGCCCCTTAGTCTTCCTTGTAAAAGGGGAACGTAGGCAGCCATTTATGGTTCGGTCTAAACAATAAAAAAAATAAAGGGCATTTCAGTTTCCATAAAACAGGCCCCAATCAATAAGACATCTGAAATTTCCATGAAATTGTGTCTTGATTAATTTCTAAGATAATATCTCTTGTTCATTACAAGTTAAAAATTCCTTGATGAGTTCAAGCACGGTCTACTCTTGACTCTGCTAACCTTCTACAAAGATCTAAAATATAATAAAATGCCTAATAAAACTACTGTGTTTGCAAAATGGCAATAAGGGAATCCTAAGAAAAGATCTGTCAGTCGTCATTCGCTGAGTCTTCTTTGGTCTTCTTCCCTTTACCTCGACCCCGTCGAGTGTTCTTTCTCTTTTTCTCTATAATGTCGGTCTCCCTCATTCCGACCTCAGGTATCCTCACTGGAGCCTCTATCAAACCCGTGTCAATAAGTGCCCTCTCTACCCGAGCACGAGTCCGCACTCCCTCCCTTTGAGCCTCAGTCAAAGGAGCAACCTCGGACAATCTCTTGTATCGAGCCTCCATATCTCTAATCAGGTCACCCGACTGGTTATGGCGACTCGCCTTAGCCTCAGTCTCCCTCAGAGTCCTACTCGAGTCGCAGTCAGCTCCCAATAAAGCCTGACGTCTCGCCCCCAAAATGACCTGAGTCACTCCCATCTCCCTCTCGTAATAATCCAAGTAGACAGTGGTCAAGATGGTACTCTTCTTGCTCCTGAAGATAGCCCTGGGTGGAAAAGCAGCGTAAGTCCAAGCCCTCAAGAAGAATGAGAAGCTGGCTGGATCTCTCATATCAAATGGCACCACCTCCATGGTACGGATGTCCTCCCAATCGCCCAATGGCTCCTGTAAGGCCCCGAACTGCCCGGATACCAAGCATGGTATGTAGAAGGATGACCAAAGCATAACCCCGGAACCCTCACTATATAGGACTCTGAAATATCCTCCCGGGTCCGCAACCTCCGGTGAGGTACCCACCAGCCGCATGTCCGAAGTGGATAACCTAGCCATCATCGCCTCCCAGCCTACCCCGGGTCCCGTTGTCGAGGTGCACCTCTCTGAGAAATCACCCAAGGGCACTGAGTCGGCAAAGCCCCTGGCAAAGCGCCAAGCCTCTCCTGCAGCCATAAAGTCAGTACAGTCGGGCTCCTAGACCTCATGAAATGGTCTCCCCTAGCCATCCTATCAATGCCATGGAGGGTCTCACCCAAAACCAGTGGAACAATGTCCTTCCCAGCCCTGCAATCTCTGACCATGTCCAAGAGACCACCATGACAGATCCCCACGGACTCAGCGGTGAACAGAGAAGAAAATATACAGAGGATAAAGGCATCCATAGCCACCGTGGTCGTAGCCATAGCCGGAGACCCAAACCTGCCCGGGATATCAGAAAGGTCAATCCTGTCCGGGGCTATCATCATCCCCTCAGCCTCTCTCAGAGAAATTTGCAGAAAAGATGCAAGCTTTGCCGCCACCGGCACGTCTTCGATCAACGGAATCGATATAGCCTCAATTTCTGGACCCCCAATCAAGGCTCAGAAATCCTCATGCGTTGGGACAATTTCATTGTAGGAAAAGCAGTAAACGTGTCTCCGGACGTCCCAAAACTTTGCTGCTGCTCTCAAAAGGTCCCAATCGGGCCGGAGATCCCTCAAATGCCATAAAGACTTGATCTTGAAGGAAGAATCAAGCAACCCCTTGTGAGATTGAAAGTTGTATCTCACCCAAGACTGAAGATCGGACAGAAAGCGGTCTCTTTTCCCCCTTTGCAATCTAACGGGCTTCTCCATTGCAAAATGATCAAAGGTGGTGTCTTTAGGTCCAATATGTGCTCTGGGAACAGTTGGGACAAGTCTAAGTTGAAAATGAAATGAAATGGCCAAGCCTTGGTTTTATTCTGAAAATAACCAAATCTGCACAAGACTGTAAGCCGCACGGCCTCATTTGCCCTCAGGTCCAGACCGCACGGCCTCATTTACCTGATGTAAGTGACAAATCTGCAGCAACCAAGTTGCTGCCCAAAGGGAGTTTTCACCCCACTTTTTCAACCAAAAACTGTAAAAAAACATGTTCAAAAACCATCCGTGCATTTATATATCATTATATATCATTTTGGCCCAGTTTCAGCCCCAATTCCAAGCAAAAAATTGCCCCGAGGCTCAAGTAATATGAAAATTAATAAAGCATAAATAGAAAAAGCAAATATAACAGTAATACATTGTTTTCGCCCCATTGGCGCCCAAATAAAGCAAAATATAAATAATGTGCGCATAAAACTTGTTCATTGTTTGTTTTTCTTCCTAAATCAACTCTAGAGACCTCCTAGGCCTCCGATCCTTCTTCTTCATCGCTGCTCAGCTCATAAACACTTGCCTCTCTCATCAAGTCTTCCGCGTCGCTCACATCAGAAAGATGGACATTGTCATGCTCGTACTCAGCCAGCTGCTCCAAGATGTCAGCATTGGGTCCTCGTCCCCGAGGCATGGCACTGGAAGAGTACTCCGAAGCCGATGAGGTAGACGCTGTGCCCCCGACATGCCTTCTCTTGCGCCCGGGCTCCTGTGCGTCCGCTGCCGCCTTTGAAGTGCAGGCCAGCTTCCTCAGAAGGGACCGGAACATGTCCTTCTAGCCCCTATTCTGCCTGACCAGTCTGTCATAAGTACGAGCTGGAACCTGAGAAAAAGAGAAGAAAATCTCAGAAAATCTCAGAATTGCAAAAAGCAAAGAAATCTGAAAGAGGGAAAAGACCCTAAAGTGTACTTACAGTGCTGTCTGGCGGCAAGGTATACTGGGGCTCCCTAGCATCGGGGACAGGTATCCTCAACCTCCTCGGTACTCCGTGGACCACATATGAAATGTGCGCAGGAGGGATCGGCGGATCAGAAGACTCGTCCTCCCCATATCCCTGAGTGACCTCCAGCTTCACTAGATTCTGTGGCATCCTCAGTCGCTGCTCCACAAACACAACGTATGGGGTATCCATGTCAAAGTACTCCTCGGCGGCCACGCCTGCCTGATACCTCTCTATCTCATTCGCCTGCCAATCCCTGGGCTGTAGCATCCGTGCTGGAGGATCCTGGGGAGTAATGGCGTCCAATGGAGGGACATGGCCATGCTGCCTAGAAAATCGGTCCCCCAGATAGATGACATCACATGTCAGCCCTTTCAACCATCTCCTCTGCCTCGTCGCCTCCACGGCCTCTCCTAGCAGAATCTCCGGATACCTGCCCCACGGGTAGAAGTCCACCCCATCGTGCCCATCCTTGTTGATAATTGGCCTCACCATCTTATAGTCAAAGGTGATCCGGGTCTTCCCGGTGAACTTATCTCTCGCATCTCCCCTCCAGCGGATCATAGCAGGAAAGATGGTGACATCGCTCTGTTGGTTCCACGGAAAGAACCTGATCACCTCACAAAACCAAACCTGCATGTTCAAAACATCAAAAGGGTCATTTCTCTTTCATAAAAAGTCTCAAAGACAGAAAGTAAAAGAGAAAAGAAAGTGATGCTACCTCAAGGGCAAAGGAGAAACAATCCATGGAGGCAGCCTTGTTACGGCTGTACATATCCAGAGAGAAGTAAAGCTCCGCCAATCCGGCCTCGCCCCACGAGACCATCCCAATCCCATCAACATCCTCCAGAGAGTCGAGGAGGCAAGTCATAGCCAGA
Organism: Adenophora triphylla var. japonica; assembly: GCA_022495995.1. Lineage (NCBI taxonomy): Eukaryota > Viridiplantae > Streptophyta > Magnoliopsida > Asterales > Campanulaceae > Adenophora > Adenophora triphylla. Next base: position 385,092 of record JAFEMH010001473.1, on the reverse strand, counting down.
GTCCCAGAATTTGCAAAGATAGTGACTGACAGCATCAACCACACAAATGCCCTCGCAAGCTGGTGGGCAGTCACCTCACTAGCGGCAAAGTCCCGTATGCAGTTCTGGACTGCCACCTCGACGTTCCTCATCTCCATTCCAAGCCCCTTTGGGAATCAGCTCAAACCCAACCAAAGCCCTGAACTCCTCGGCAGTGATATGGTCCCTCCAAGTCACAGGCCTCCCGGTGAACTGTAAGCCCGTGATAGCAGTGAAATCGACCGGAGTCACCGTCAGCTCCCCCCAGCTAAGATGAAAGCTGTGGGTGGTGTCCCACCAAAACTCAGATAGAGCCTGGACCAAGCCCTTTCTCTTAGAGGTAATGTGAATACCTCTGTCGATGGCCTCAATGAACAAATCCAAGCCGGTAGCCCGCACCAGCTGCTTAGGGTTCGCCCCATTCTTCTCAAAATCAGGCATCCTCTCCCATAGCCTGACAGCAATCTCCGAAGGCCCTCTAGACTTGTTCTCCTGTAGACAAGCACAGCAAAGAAGTGTGTCAGTCCTTCATCTCATTTCAAAAGCATGCATATATTCAAAAGTGCATGCATTTTCAAAAGAAAAGCATTCATAAAAATTTTTCTAGCATCCTATGCATAGAAAACGCGTTTTTCATCACTTGAAACACATCATGTCAAGCACATTGCTTTCCTAAAGCACAAAATCACAATTTTCAAAATTATTTGCACATAAGCATTAATTTTTTCTCAAAAATGGCATGCATGAATCCTTTTCATCTCCCAAAATCTTGTTTTCTCATCTATGATTCAGATTTGACCTAGTTTTAGCACATGCAATAACTTCGTCACATTCTAGACAATTATTTCTCTTACTTTATTTTCGAGAAAAAAATGAGTCATTCTCATTATTTTTGTCAAAAAATATTTGCACTTGCATGTTTTTAGCCTCATAGGTTAATCATCAAGATTTCAAAATCATCCAAAAATCCTAGGAAAATTCGAAAAATTCCTAAAGCTTGGGTCAAGCCCTAAATCAATCAAAATTCAATCAAAATCGACGGAATTGAGCAAACCAAGAAAGCTTACCCCAACCGATCGAGGGTTCGTTGATTTATGCTCCCTTCTCCCCGGATAGAGCTCCGATGGAGGCGTAAGGAAGTCATACTTCCTCTCCGTCCGAACAAGCTCCTTCCTCCTCCTTCTCGCGGCTGCGGAGATGTTCCTTCTAGCTTGCCTCGGCATTGGGTTCACCTCCGGATCCATTCCAAATCAGTAGAGCCAAAGGGAATTGAAGGAATTTCGAAATTTCTCTCCCTTCTCCTCTCTCTTCCTCGGCAATTCAAGGGCGGCAATAATGCCCAATGCCCGTTCAAATCTGTTTTAAATAATCTGGAAAAATCAAGCTTCTAGCCGTACGGCTTCTTTTGCCCCCATCTCATGCCGGGCGGCTTCTTTCGCTCTGAGCAGAAATTACCCTTTTGCCCCTGGACTTTCCACTTGGGCATGTAATCCCCGTTATCTTTTAACTAAGATAACGTCGTTTTTAAAAGATATCCCTTATCTCCTAAGCAAGTAAGCTTTCTTCCCCAGTCACCTCCGTTACTTCCGTTATAATGGAATAACGCTAGGTGACAACCTCCGAATTGTCAGAACTCTAAACTTTAGCTACCTCTATCACGGATAGTGAAGTATGCTCAAGTTCTCCAAACTTAAGCTACCTCTATCTCCTCGATAGTGAAGTATGCTCAAGTTCACCAAACTTAAGCTACCTCTATCACAGATAGTGAAGTATGCTCAAGTTCTTCAAACTTAAGCTACCTCTATCACCGATAGTGAAGTATGCTCAAGTTCTCCAAACTTAAGCTAACTCTATCTCCTCGATAGAGAAGTATGCTCAAGTTCTCCAAACTTTAGCTACCTCTATCACCGATAGTGAAGTATGCTCAAGTTCTCCAAACTTAAGCTACCTCTATCACAGATAGTGAAGTACGCTCAAGTTCTCTAAACTTTAGCTACCTCTATCTCCTCGATAGTGACGTAAGCTCTAGTTTCCTCAGGTGACAACCTCCATTAATTGTCAATCAGGTGACAACCTCCATTAATTGTCAAAACCTTCAAGAATCCTAGACATCGTTCCTAACCTATCTAGTGATGCTTGAACTACGATCAAGACTTGATTCCTCCGGGATACGTAGGTAGCCTTTTATAAAAGGTCCAGCCATCTGACCGCTTTGGTCACCCTATTCCTTCGTCACTCCTCAGTGATGAAATAGTCCCTCATAAAGGTCTTTACATCCGACCACATTAGTCACTTCTAGCATATCCCCAGTAGGATCAATTGCTTGACCTCTTAGGTCATTTTCTCTGCTATTTCCCCATCAAGAGACCAGTTTTCTCTTCTCCATTCCTCAGCGGATCTCTTCAGAACTACGGCCTGGCTTGATTCCCACTCGGGATACGTAGGTAGCCTTCCAGAGGTTCAGCCACTCGACCACCTTGGTCACCCGATCCGTCTCGACATTCGCCAGATTGGATCCTTTTCTATCGACAACCCCACTCGCCCTGCAAGTGACGTTGCCGAGGGGCTTCTGTAAGTACCCAAATCTGGCTCATGCCTTCCGATTAATTTCCCCGGCAATTCCGGTAAATTTCCCGGTAATTCCCCGGACTTTCCTGGAGTTCCGGAACAATTCCCGAACTGTTCCAAATCATATATGGGCTGAAGGGAATGCTTCCCAATTAAGAAACATGTTTTTCTTAATTTGGGAAAGGTTCTAGAATTGCCACCTTGCATGATTCTAGAAACATGCTGAGTCACAAGGGATAATGCCGCACGGCTGCATTAGCCAAGGATCTCTGGCCGCACGGCTTCATTGGCCTTATCCAGACTGCCTATGAATAGAGCCCTCCTCTACCCATTTTACATATGAAAAATACACACCACACTCCATATTCAGACTCAAAAATACTCCTAAATACTGCTGGGAATCCCAAGGGTTGAAGAAGCAAGCCAAGAAGCCACCTCCCTCCTCCATGAAGATCCCAAGATTGGTCCTTCCACCTAGCTCAACCCAAAGAAGAAGAGGCCACCATTGGTAACCTCTCACTCCCTAACCTTGCATTTTAATATGCTCTATGTGAATTAAATTGCTCCTTGCATTCATATATTGTTATTATCTTTGTTTGGGACTTGGTAGTTTATCATTAAAGATCATATCTTTATCATACCCCCTTTCCCCCTTTGCATCCTTTGCATGAATTAGGCATCATTTGTCATTAAAAATGTAATCTTTGAATCAAAGGTGCATCCTTTGCACCTAAAAACCCCACTTTTACATAAAAATGTCATCTTTATGCATCCTTTGCTCATAAAAATGCAATCTTTATACTAAAAATGCATCCTTTGCATATAAAATTCATTTTCATGCATCCTTTGCATTAAAGGTCATTCCTTTATACTAAAAATGCATCCTTTGCTTTCAAAAATAGAACCTTTGTGCATCCTTTGCATATTAAGCCCTAATTTCCTCATAAAAATGCATCCTTTGCATAAAAATCATGTCTTTACATCAAAATGCATCCTTTGCAAATCAAATGCATCCTTTGCAACCCAAAAATGTCATATTTTCACTAAAAATGTCATTTTTACATGCATTCCCCCATTAGCAACCTCGGAACGGACCGGTATAAAGATCCTATCTTTATATCGTTTCTTCCATTAAAGGTTCCATAATCTCTTTAGAAAGGGACAACCTTGAACCCTATATCTCCGATTATCACTTAAGACGAGCATGAAGCATTCATATAAGCTCGATCGTCTTAAGGTGTAGGATTGATGGGCTAAGGACATTCTTTCCTAAAGAACCTCATTTTTGGGCTATAAAAGAGAGTCCTTCTCTCGATCACGCAAGTCCCGAGGTAAAAATGCGATGATCACAAGTCCAAGATGAGGACGGGATCAAAATCCCGAATACATAAACTCCAAGAAATCCCGAGCGACAACCAATAAATGGTTTGTACGTCCGGAAGACAACATGGGACATTCCCTCCCCTTTCATTCAAACACATGCACACAATAAAGCACGCAAGCAAGCAAAATAAACGGAATTTAGGGAGACTTGCTACGGCAAGGCACCTTGGGTGAACGACGATCCGTTCTTCCCAAGGGGTAACTTAACCTCCGAACCCATAAATCCTTTTTTTCAAAGTTTTGAGGAAATCAAAATGGCGTGGCGACTCCGTTTTTCAAATTAAACCGGATGTCTTCAAACTCGCGTGAATTTCGCAATTTGGGCACACATTCACACAAGGCCAAGGCAAGGCCATGGCCGAGCCAAGGCAAGGCGCCGAACTAACAAGGCCATTTACTTTTTTTATTTTTCAATGTGGGATATCTATCCTCCAAGGCCATGGCCGAGCCAAGGAAAGGCGCCGAACCAACAAGGCCATTTACTTTTTTTTTCTTTCGAGGTGGGATATCCTCAAGGCCAAGGCCGGCCAATCCCAATGCCACAGCCGAGCCAAGGCAAGGCCACGGCCGAGCCAAGGCCAGGCCACGGCCAAGGCTAATTTTTATTATTTTTGACAAATAAATAGCATTTTAATATTAGATTTTTTATTTTGCATAAAAAATATTATTTATTTTTGACAAATAATAAAAAAAAGTGGCACTATTTTTCAGATATATATATAAATTTATGAAATATATTTAAAATTTATCTAATTTCTCGGCCCCGCTTAGGCCCCTAGGCGCTAGGCCTGACTCCGACGCCTAGCATCCGCCTAGCGCTTTTTAGAACCTTGGGAAAAACAGGTCGGCCGGCCAGTCTTGGAGCCTAAGGGTATTTTGGTCTTTTTGATATTTGATGTGATTGATTTGACCCTTGGGTTTGTGCATGTGTGACACGTGGCATACTTATCCACTAAGTAAAGGCATTTTTGTCTTTTGGCCATATTTTGACTGTTTTGTTAAATAACTGTCCGAATAAATGTCGAAAACAGTCCCGGAAATCGGGTATTTTTGGAAAAGTGATATTTTTCACGTATTCGAACGTATTTTTAATAAACTTTAATATTTAATGATCGGGACAGTCCTGGAAAGTCTCGTTAATTTGGAAAGTGTGAATTAACGGATTCTAACGATCCAGATTTGGGTACTTACAGAAGCCCCTCGGCGATGTTACTTACGGAGGAAGTAGGGTCGTCGAAACAGATAAGGATCCCAATCTGGGGTTTTGCCTTACGAAGTGACCTGGACGGTCAAATGGCTGGACCCTAAAGAAAGGATTCCTACGTATCCACGGGGGAATCAAGCCAATCGTAGTTCTTGTCTGTTAAGTATAAAAAACTTATCTGACTGACTTTAGGTCACGAGATCTTACGCTGAAGATCCAATGGGATGCCAGGAACGGTTGTGTCAAACGAATGTTATGACAACACGGTCTAAGTCCGAAGAAGAGATTGAAGTTCTAACAAAAGCGGCTAGAAATGGAGGAAAACGTTTGACGTTCTAACGAAAGCGGTTAGAAACGGAGGAAAACATTTTAATGTTCTAACAAAAGTGGCTAGAAACAGGGAAAAACGTTTGACGTTCTAACGAAAGCAGTTAGAAACGGAGAAAGACGTTTTAACGTTCTAACGAAAGCGGTTAGAAATGGGGAAAAAAGTTCGACGTTCTAACAAAAGCAGTTAGAAACGAAGAAAGACGTTTTAACGTTCTAACAAAAGTGGTTAGAAATGGGAAAAAACGTTTGACATTCTAACGAAAGTGATTAGAAACGGAGAAAGACGTTTTAACGTTCTAACGAAAGTGGTTAAAATGGGGAAAAACGTTTGATGTTCTAACGAAAGCGGTTAGAAACGGAGAAAGACGTTTTAACATTCTAACGAAAGTGGTTAGAAACGGGGAAACATGTATGACGTTCTGACGAAAGCGGTTAGAAACGGAGAAAGACGTTTTAACGTTCTAACGAAAGTGGCTAGAAATGGGGAAAAATGTTTGACATTCCAACGAAAGCGGTTAGAAACAAAGAAACACGTTTTAACGTTCTAACGAAATTGGTTAGAAACGGGGAAAAATGTTTGACGTTCTAACGAAAGCGGTTAGAAACGGAGAAAGACGTTTTAACGTTCTAACGAGAGTGGTTAGAAACGAGGAAAAACGTTTGACGTTCCAACAAAAGCGGTTAGAAATGGAGAAAGACGTTTTAACGTTCTAACGAAAGTGGTTAGAAATGGAGAAAGTTATTTTAACGTTCTAACGAAAGCGGTTAGAAACGGGGAAAAACGTTTGACGTTCTAACGAAAGCGGTTAGAAATGGAGGAAAACGTTTTAACAAAAGCGGTTAGAAACGGAGAAAGACGTTTTAACGTTCTAACGAAAGCGGTTAGAAATGGAGAAAGATGTTTTAATGTTCTAATGAAAGTGGTTAGAAATGGGGAAAAACGTTTTACGTTCTAACGAAAGCGGTTAGAAACGGAGAAAGATGTTTTAACGTTCTAACGAAAGCGGTTAGAAATGGAGAAAGACATTTTAACGTTCTAACGAAAGTGGTTAGAAATGGAATTTAACCTCGGGAGAGGATGGTATGTTGCTGGGGACAGGCGTCCAAAGTTCTAACGAGATCGGTTAGAAAATGAAGGAACACGGGAAAAAACTCTGAATAGAGACGGATGTTTTTAGAATGTGAACCGTAAATACTCCGAATTGAGACGGAAATATTTTTAGGAAGTGAACCGTGAATACTCCGAATTGAGACGAAAATATTTTTAGGAAGATTCCGTAAATGCTCCGAATTAAGACGGAAATATTTTTAGGAAGTGAACCGTAAATACTCCGAATTAAGACGGAATTTTTTTTAGGAAGATTCCGTAAATACTCCAAATTAAGACGGAAATATTTTTAGGGAGATTCCGTAAATACTCCGAATTAAGACGGAAATATTTTTAGGAAGTGAACCGTAAATACTCTGAATTAAGACGGAAATATTTTTAGGAAGAGAACCATAAATACTCCGAGTTGAGACGGAAATATTTTTAGGAAGTGAACCGTAAATACTCCCTTTTGAGATGGAAATATTTTTAGGAAGTGAACCGTAAATACTCCGTTTTGAGACGGAAATATTTTTAGGAAGTGAACCGTAAATACTCCGATTTGAGACGGAAATATTTTTAGGAAGGGAACCGTAAATACTCCATTTTAAGACGGAAATATTTTTAGGAAGTAAACCGTAAATACTCTGAGTTGAGACGGAAATATTTTTAGGAAGTGAACCGTAAATACTCCGAGTTGAGACGGAAATATTTTTAGGAAGATATGTTTATGTATAACTCGCATACATCTTGTACATTAACATACCTTTAATGTGGCTAACCTACAGGGGCGAGGGCTAATAGACTTGTCCACCACAAAGAGAAGGGGGAACGTTGAGGCAGTGAGTGAGCTGTGGGCTGTGCTCCCAGATGTGGCTCAGGATGAGGGGAGTGGTGGCTCTGAATTGTTGAAATGATGAGGACGTGGCGGGGCCTCTGAATTTGTTGATATGATGAGGAAGTGACTGAAATTACCCGGGATCCGGCTCGCGCGCGGGGTCCCCGGAATCTCGCATTTCGCTCGCGTTCGGGAAGTCGCCCGGATCCGATAGGCAGCGCGTTCGCGCCCCGGCATCTGGCTCGTTCCGCTTTTGCGGTGTTGGAGAATGTCTCGCCGTGTTTTTTGCTTGTAGAGTCACCACGCCGTTTTTATTAAGCCCAAAACATTGAAAAAGGGCATCAGTTTAAAAATAAACTGTTTTTTGTTGTGTGATGAGATTTTTGAGTTCGGAGGTCAGATGACTCCTCGGGAAGAGAATATTAGAATCTTAGAGCTCACACGAGTCGCCTCGTAAAAATGAGTCTTTCGGTACCCCTAATATTCTTTAACTGTTGTGTGTGTGTGTGTATGTGCTTTTAAAAATGCATGCTGTGTCGGATGTTTACATTGTACACTGCTTTATTGAAATGTATTGAAATAGTGTTGAAAGGAAGCCTTACCAATGTTGGTTTGTGTCTGTCTTCTGTGGGGGAATAGTGTTTGAGGATGGAATAGTGTTCCGGGATGGACCGGGATTGCTTCGGGATGAGCCGGTTGTCTGCGGACAGAGTTTCGGCGTGCGTTGGGATCGCAGGGATCACTCGGGCAGAGGTTCGGCGTGCGTTGGGATCGCAGGGATCATTCGGGAAGAGGTTCGGCGTGCGTTGGGAACGCAGGGATCGTTTGGGCAGAAGTTCGGCGTGGGTTCGAGTTGCCGGTTTGACTCGGAAAGAGCCGGGACGCCTTGGGAAAGACCAGGCAAGGCCTCAGAGTACCACGAGGGGCCTCAGAGTACCTCGAGAGTGCCTCGGGGCAGCGCGGGAGCGTCGCGGGAGCGCTCGGAGAGGCTTCGGATCACCGCAAGGGGGCTCGGAAGGCCTCGAAAGGATCCGAAAGGGGCCGGGAGTGCCTCAAGAGGACTTAGAGGGATGCCAGAAGGCTGGGGGGAGAGGAGAGAAGAGGGAGGTGTGTGAAATGAGGGAGGGGGAGCCCTCTATTTATAGTGCCAGATTTTGTGCAAGAAGGTCCGTACGGACCTTCTAGGTAATCTGAGATTTTGGTTTTTCTCGATTTGAGGGAATAAGTGGACTTTAAGAAGATTCAACAATTATGGTGTCTGGTGACAAGAAGGTCCGTACGGACCAATATGTCATGCAATAAGGTCCGTACGGACCAACCATGCATTTCAGTAATGATGCATTCCGGGTTTTGAGGGAATAACTTGGACTTTAAGGGGATTCAGTAATCATTGAAGCAAAGAGGTCCGTACGGACCACCTATGCTCTTCCAATTTATGAAAAATTCCTAGAAGGTCCTTTTGTCCCTTTTTGGCCCAGAAAGGTCCCTCCCTTGGTTTGGTTGGGGGTTTTTGAGTGTTTTTGAGTGTCACGGATCTTCGAGACTACATTTGTGAGTCTGCGGTGTTTCTCGTGTGTTCGGAAGAGGGTGATCCAGATTGGGGTACTTACAAAAACCCCTCGACGATGTCACTTACGGAGGAAGTGGGGTTGTCGATAAGATAAGGGTCCTGATCTGGATCGCGTGCTGGGAGAGGAAGTGACCGTGTGGGTTGGTGCGTGAGGAAATGGCGGTCTCCTGTTGTGAGACCGTATAGGTCAGTTGGCTGGACCCTTTGATAGGATTCCTACATATCCCTAGCGGGAACCAAGCCTAATTGTAGTTCGTGTGTGGGGTGAGTGTTGTTGTATACGAGGACGTGAGATGTCCTCTGACTGAAACTCTGTGTGTGGATGTGGTGGCATCATGTGGGTGACCGCATAGGTCGGTGGTAAGGACGTGGAGGGGTCTTGGGTGACCGCATAGGTCGATGGTAAGGTCATGGAGGCATCCTGGGTGACCGCATAGGTCGATGGTAAGGACGTGGAGGCGTCCAGGGTGACCGTATAGGTCGATGGTAAGGACGTGGAGGCGTCCTGGGTGACCGCATAGGTCGATGGTAAGGACGTGGAGGTGTCCAGGGTGACCGTATAGGTCGATGGTAAGGACGTGGATGCGTCCTGGGTGACCGCATAGGTCGATGGTAAGGACGTGGAGGCATCTTGGGTGACCGCATAGGTCGATGGTAAGGACGTGGAGGCGTCCTGGGTGACCGCATAGGTCGATGGTAAGGACGTGGAGGCGTCCTGGGTGACCGCATAGGTCGATGGTAAGGACGTGGAGGCATCCTGGGTGACCGCATAGGTCGATGGTAAGGACGTGGAGGCATCCAGGGTGACCGCATAGGTCGATGGTAAGGACGTGGAGGCACGATGGTAAGGACGTGGAGGCATCCAGGGTGTGCAATCTTACTAAAAGATGGGTAATCTTACGAGAAGAAGGTTTGTGGTGTAGGAGGACGTGTCCCGTCCTAAAATGATGCGAGGGCATGGTGGTGCCCTAAGGATGTGGTGACCGCCGAGGTCGATTGTAAGGACGTGTAGGTATCCTGGGTGACCGTATAGGTCGATGGCTGGCCCTGTAACAGGATTCCTACGTATCCCTAGCGGGAATCAAGCCTGGTCATAGTTTAGAGGTCGTGAAATTGTGAGTGTATGCGGGCGTGGTGGTGCCCTGAAGTGTCGTGTGACCGCCGAGGTCGACTGTGAGGACGTGGTGGCGTCCTGAGATGGAAATTTTACGATTTTCCGAATTGGGTGGTTTAAGGCCTTCCGGGCCGGAGGTAGTGATTTGGGAGGTTTATACGGTCTTCCGGACCAAGTGGTTTAGATCCTTCCGGGATGGAGGTATGTCATGTATGAGGACTTGATTCGTCTTCTGTCTGCGGTCGCGTCATGTATGAGGACTTGATTCGTCTTCTGACTGCGGTTGTGTCATGTATGAGGACTTGATTCGTCTTCTGACTGCGGTTGTGTCATGTATGAGGACTTGATTCATCTTCTGACTGCGGTTGTGTCATATATGAGGACTTGATTCGTCTTCTGACTGCGGTTGTGTCATGTATGAGGACTTGATTCGTCTTCTGACTGCGGTTGTTTCATGTATGAGGACTTGATTCGTCTTCTGACTGCGGTTGTGGAGGCGTGGCTGCCTTGTGCTTTGGTTGTGAGAGGTGTGAATGCCTCGCGTTTTGTCCGCTGGGGAAAAGGTTGGACTTACGATGACTGCCGGTGTTCATCTGCTGGGGATATGTGGCCTTGTAGGGGCTTTTTCCGCTGGGAAGGTGACTTTGGGCTTACATTGATGGCCGGTGGTGGAGGGACAGGATATCTGATGAGGTGCTGGCTGAGCTGCTGGGCTTTGCGCCTCTTCCTCGCAGGGGCCTGGGCATGCTGTACAGCGATGTGGAGATGCGGATTACGGCCAGTATTGGGGCCTATTATCGTGGTACCGGCATGGTGACGGCGGATCAGCTGGCATGATCCTTCCTTTGGTTTGCCCTTTCCGAGACTCTGTTCTTGAATCACACGACTACGACTCCCTTTGCTCTACTGGAGAGTCTGATTGATTTGGAGAGGGTTTGCGAGATAGCTTTTGGCGAGGCGGGCCTGACCGAGCTTTATTTCTCTTTGGACCGGTTTAGCCGCGGCATGGCTAATTCTTTGGGCTACTTTGACTTTGCTTTGGAGGTATGAGTTTATTGCTGTTTTTTGATTAGCAACCTGTCATTTCTCCGTTTTCTTTTGCACTGAGCCTTTTCTGCTTTTGTCGCAGGTGTGGTTCTATGAGGTCTTCTGGTGCTTCCCGTGGGACCGAGATGTTGAGGCCATAGCGGCCTATCCTGCTATGTTGGGCTGGGCCCGTCCGGCGAGGAGGAGGAGGACCAGTAGGGGGAAGCTCACCATTGCCTACGGGGAGGTGCAGGAGTATCTGGGGAGAGATAGCCCGGCGGAGTTTGCTCTGTACCCCTGGGCTCGGTATGGAGCTGACGAGTTCGAGGGCGGTCCCGTGGTGACAGCGCAGAGTAAGATGCTGCGGGGCCTGACCTGTGACGTCATGTACTTGGGAGAGAGGGTCTTCTGGCAGTATGGCCCGGGTATGCTCCCCTTGGCTCCGAGGGACCCTCCTTTTGGGATGATGGATTCCCGAGATATGGATGTGCTGGAGTTTGAGAGGTATATGGGCAGCGTGAGTGCCGATGAGTTTGTTTTGTTTGGAGAGGAGTATGGGTCCTTCGTGAGGAGGAAGTTGAGGACGCCACAGGTGTTGGCGAGGGAGAGGGAGGCTGGCCCGCCAGGTCCCCTAGAGGTTCCGGTGCCTGGGCCGGATTTAACATATATACGGGGCGACTCATCTAGGCGTAGGGTGTCGATACCCATGCCTGAGCTGGCTCCTGCTGCTTATCGGGTTGACCCGAATGCGTCGGTGAGTGTGCTTACTCTTTTCCGTCTTGGCATCTTTTCTGTATTTTTCTCTTTTGTTGAGTATGCATGTATCTCTTTAGCTGAGCATTCCTTTGGCTGTTTGTTTGTGCAGGTCTCTGGGAGGGCCTATGATACGCTGACCCGCCGTTACGTGGCGATGCGGTCCTTCGTGAAGAAGATGGCGGGGAAGATGTCTTGCCGGTCTTCGCGGCGTGTGTCGGCGTACGAGCCGATGCCTTCGAGGAATTCTGTGGACTTTCCCCCACCGAGAGCCGAGCTAGAGCCACAGCAGGAGGGACCTTCGCGGGGGCGGCATAGTATGGATGCTGGGACATCTTCGGGAGTCCAGAGGCCACCGGTCTTTCACCAGTTCATGCATTCGCAGGAGGCACAGGGAGAGAGCTTGTCAGAGCCTGCCTACTTTGATCCTTTTGCCGGGTTTTACCCTTCCGAGTATCTTGAGTACCTACCCCAGGAGGGGGTTCAGTATTCTGATGATGAGGGTGTGACTGGCGAGTTTGCCGGGGTGCCCGAATTTTCGCTTGAGGATGTTAGTGATGATGATGAGGAGTCAGATTAGGGCTCATTTGCTTTCCCTCTTTTCATATCCTCTTTTTTTTTTGTTTAGCAACAGGCATTATATGTACCTGTAATAAACCATTCGCATTTGCACTGCAAAATATTTTATTTTAAGATGTAATGCCGTATTTCGTGATTCCCGAGAGTTGTCCTAGGAATTGTTGCTATTTTATTATTTTTGCATGCCACGAGAGCTGGGAGTGCGTCTGTGGGTAGTGTATGCTTGCCGGAAATGGCTTTGGCCAGGGTTTGGGCAGTTTGGAGCAAGGTCCTGCGGGGAATAGTGGTTGTTGTACTGTTTGCTGGGAAAATGGGCCCAGGATGCAACAAGGTCCGTACGGACCAACTTGGGGTGCAAAGAGGTCCGTAAGGATCACCTTTGCTTTTGGGAAGGGATAAAGGCTTTCCGGATGTCTGGACTTTCCCCACTCCCCATTTTCAGCCATTTTCGAGCTTTCTTCCCCATTTTCTCTAGGAACCTCCATTTTTGCCATGGATTCTTCGTCCGTTCCAAGAATTTTGCCAAGGCTTTCGCAGGAGCGGCAAGCACACTTCCTTGAGCGGCTAAAAATGTGGATACGACACCGTATGAGGCATCAGAGGCGGGCTTTTGAGGTAAGGTTTCGACTTTGCTCGGTTTGGTCCCTTAAGGAGTTGGTTCCTAATTGGGAATTGTTGCGGGCTGCCGCAAAGTTCTGGGATGTTAGGAGGCATGTGTATTGCTTCTCCTACAATGAGATGGTGCCCACGTTTGAGGATTTTCGGGCTTTGATTGGAGGACGGGAGGTGGAGGCCAACTCGCTTCCTTTGATTTGCGGTGCTGCCGTGAGCGTGAAGCTTGCAGGCTTTCTTCGGACTTCATTGGGAGAAGTGCAGGGCATGATCCTTGATTCGGGTCATATTGACATTTCTGCGCTGCCGGAGCGGTTTATGATTAATGATGAGAGTGATGTCTCGTGGGATACTTTTGCCTTGTGCGTGATAGCAACGCTTTTCATGGTTAGCTCCCTTGGGGTTTGCGATGGCGCTTTGCTAGATGTGGTTGGGCACTACAGAGCTGGAGAGGATATTGTCCCGTTGGTGCTGGGGGAGACTCTTCATGGTATTGACCGTCTGGCGACTGGGAATCGGTTCATGAGAAGGGGAAGCCCCGCTTTGCTCACCTTGTGGCTGAGGGAGAGACTTCAAGCCATGCCCGAGGCTTCGACGTTGTTTAGACCGTGGTCGTTTGCTCGGCGACCTCTTTTGTTAGATATGGATCAGTCCGCCTGGGAGAGATGGATGGCACGGCTTGGTACGCATCAGATCCGTTGGTGGGTTCCGCACTGGGGGATTGAGACTAGGAGGGCCTTTCAGGAAGGCTCCTATGTTGTCAAAGTTCCAGGTTTGTCTTGGTCCTCCTTCTATTTTCCGTCGCTTGTTTCCCGGCAGTTTGGGATGAAGCAGGAGCCTTTGTTGGGCTAGGATGACCTTGCTACTACAGAGGTAGCTCCTCTTTGTATGGCAGCTCCAGGTGCTCTTTTGTATTTTCTGAGGGTATGAAAGTGTAAGTACCCAAATCTGGCTCATGCCTTCAGGTTAATTTCCCCGGCAATTCCGGTAAATTTCCCGGTAACTCCCCGGACATTCCTAGTGTTCCAGAACAATTCCGGAACAGTTCCAAATCATCTAAGGGCTGAAGGGAATGCTTACCAATTAAGAAACACGTTTTTCTTAATTTGGAAAAGGTTCTAGAATTGCCACCTTGCATGATTCTAGAAACATCCTGAGTCACAAGGGATAATGCCGCACGGCTGCATTAGCCAAGGATCTCTGGCCGCACGACTTCATTGGTCTTATCCAGACTGCCTATAAATAGAGCCCTCCTCTACCCATTTTAAAAAGACGAAAAACACACACAATACACTCTATATTCAGTCCCAATACACTCAAATACTGCTGGAAATCCAAGAAGGTTGAAGAAGCAAGCCAAGAAGCCACCTCCCTCCTCCTTGAAGATCCCAAAGTTGGTCCTTCCACCTAGCTCAACCCAAAGAAGAAGAGGCCACCATTGGTAACCTCTCACTCCCTTGCCTTGCATTTTAATTGCTCTATGTGAATTAGATTGCTCATTGCATTCATATATTGTTATTATCTTTGCTTGGGACTTGGTAGTTTTCATTAAAGATCATATCTTTATTATACCCCCTTCTCCCCTTTGCATAAATTAGGCATCATTTGTCATTAAAAATGTAATCTTTATACTCAAAGGTGCATCCTTTGCACCTAAAACCCCCCTTTTACAATAAAAATACCATCTTTATGCATCATTTGCTCATAAAAATGCAATCTTTATATCCAAAATGCATCATTTGCATATAAAAATCATGTCTTTATAAAAAAGGTACATCCTTTGCACCTAAAATCCATTTTCATGCATCCTTTGCATTAAAGGTCATTCCTTCATCATAAAAATGCATCCTTTGCTTTTCAAAATACAATCTTTATGAATCCTTTGCATATTAAATGCCAATTTCCTCATAAAAATGCATCCTTTGCATAAAGATCACTTCTTTACATCAAAATGCATCCTTTGCATAAAAATCATGTCTTTACATAAAAATGCATCCTTTGCAAACCAAAAAAAGCATCCTTTGCAACCCAAAAAAATGTCATCTTTTCACTAAAAATGTCATTTTTACATGCATTCCCCCATGTCCCCATTAGCAACCTTGGAACGGACCGGTGTAAAGATCCTATCTTTACATCGTTTCTTCCATTAAAGGTTCAATAATCTCTTTAGAAAGAGACAACCTTGAACCCTATATCTCCAATTATCACTTAAGACGAGCATGAAGCATTCATATAAGCTCGATCGTCTTAAGGTGTAGGATTGATGGGCTAAGGACATTTCTTCCTAAGGAACCTCATTTTTGGGCTATAAAAGAGAGTCCTTCTCTCGATCACGCAAGTCCCGAGGTCAAAATGCGATGATCACAAGTCCAAGGTGAGGACGGGATCAAAATCCCGAATACATAAAATCCAAGAAATCCCGAGCGACAACCAATAAATGGTTTGTACGTCCGGAAGACAACTTGAGACATTCCCTCCCCTTTCATTCAAACACATGCACACAAGAAAGAACGCAAGCAAGCAAAATAAACGGAATCTAGGGAGACTTGCTACGGCAAGGCACCTTGGGTGAACGACGATCCGTTCTTCCCAAGGGGTAACTTAACCTCTGAACCCATAAAATCCTTTTTTTCAAAGTTTTGAGGAAATCAAAATGGCGTGGCGACTCCGTTTTTTCAAATTAAACCGGATGTCTTCAAACTCGCGTGAATTCCACAATTTGGGCACACATTCACAGTTTGGCGACTCCGCTGGGGACATCCCAAAGGAGAAAAGCTTTCATTTTTTAAAAAATAAACGATACTTGGTATATAGGTGGAAACCACTTAACCTTCCTGTATCGCTCCCTAACCCGGGGCTTGGGATAAACGGTGGTTTAACAATCCCACGTACCGGTATCACTTTTCGAAAAAAAAAAAGTAAAAGAAAGCTTTTCCCTTTGAGCGGGTTAGACTCCCATCGCGGATTCCGTTTATTTTGCTTGCTTTCTTTGCCTTGCATTGCATCATTTGCATCTTGGGATCTGTGCATACTTTGAACGGGAAACAACCCGAAAAAAATAGCAAAGGAGTGGAACCTGGAAAATTGATCCATGCAGTCGTAATCCTCCTTGGATTCTGACCGGACGGCCTCAGTGGCAATTCCACTAGGAAAAATTATGGTTAATCTGGCAGTCCTAGCAGCTTGGGGCTATTCGGCCCAAGACCGACCGGGGCTCCTTAAAATTTATGTGCTTAATCGTTGCATTTCCGTCCCAAAAATCATTCCTTTAAAACACATTTATGAAAATCTCTGTTTTAACTCAAAAAGGAACATTTTTAGGAGACCGCACACTACGCGCACCTTATATATCCTGTACACTTTGCACGCACGTCCCTTTAAACCCGGGGTGGTTGTTCAGATGCAGTCACGGACAGCCTTACGATGCTCCCGGGTGCGCACAGAATCACCCCAAACTCCCCGTGGCAGCCAGTGTCGACCAATGCACAGTCCGTGTCACACGTTTCAAAAAACCGTGACTTTTGGTTGGTTTTTGGTCTAGTCTGTGTCATATAGACCAGTTGCATATCCCTGTAAAGGTCAAGCCTTAGTCCATAATGGAAGTCAAGGTCCTTCGCACAAGCGAAACTCTGCCAAAATTCCGACAAGGAAAAAATTGGTAGAACCTTGACTCCGACATTGACTTTGACCTTGACCTACACGGAATGCGTAAGAGTCGAGACCGAGTCTTTTCCAAGAAAAGTCCAAAGGTCTTTCGCTCAAGCGAAGCTCTGCCAAAATTCCGACAAGGAAAAATTGGCAAGATCTTGACCCGGCATTGACTTCGATTTTGACTCACGCACGGCGTATGCAATGAAGTTAAATGTGACACTGTGTCATCCGACTTTTACTGCCCGACCCATGCCTATTATCTTCTCGGGCATTACCGAAAAGTCGAAACGTCAATCGCGCAAGTGAAATTCTGCCAAAATTCTATCAAGGCTGAAAGACGAGACTTTCCCGGTATTGCCTTGGCTATAATTCGCATCGCTCGTGCGTTAAAAGTTCCTATGACCGCTAGACCCATTAGGAGCGTTCTTCTCTCTCGGTCGGTGGGATCCGCGTGCCCTATAGGACCCTCGCCCGGGGTTGTCCACCCTGGGAGGTCGAAATACATGTGGAATACGAGGGGCTTATAGACGTAGTGACGGAACCCACTGATCCAGGATCTAGAGTAGTTGCGAAAAAGAAGGGCAATTCCCCTTTCCCAATCAAATAGAAATTAATAAAAGACACTGTTTAAAGTAAACAGTAAGATTCCTAATTTACATATTGCTTGAGCCTTCAGCCCAAACACCTACCCCGAGTCTAAACCTCTCCTATCCCTTCCCGCAGTGAGAAAGAATTGGGTGAGAACACTGGTACAGCAGTTTATCGGCACAAAGATCTCAAGTAACCCGTCAAAATCTTCGAGTCTCAGTTTTCCAGTGTCAAAATGGCCAACGTGGTAGTCAACAATGGTAATGACCAAGTAGTCGGAGAGGCCATCCCAGTTTAACCCAAGCCCCATATCTGGTATGATGTATGCGACTGTGAGGATTGTCTGGAATACGAGTATCAAGAATGGATTAATGAAGACGCTCCTTCAAGAAAGAAGAAGAAGAGGAAGTCCACGCAGCAGAAATTAAAGGAAAGGTATGAAGCCGGGGACAAGAGCGTCGGAACTCTAGGGGAGCCTTCCGGCAAGTTTGATTACTACGTCAGTTATGCCAAACAGCCCGCCAAGGAGCCCATCATTCAAAGCACAGTCCAGCCTGATACCCCTATGGTCGGTGACCCTCTTGAAGCAGAAAGTGCTGAATTTGTGGCCATCGTAAAATTCAATGAGAAGTTAGCAGATTTAGAAGCAGAATACAGAAAGCCCATTGAATACGTAGCCAGTCAAGGAAGAATTAAGATCCCTTCTGAAGAAGACTTCATCAGCATTATCCAGGCCAACTATCCTGTTGGCTATACTGATAAGGTCGTAGTGTCCAAGATCAGAAAAGAGAAAATGAGTTATCAGCAGTGCATTGATAAGATGAGCCAGACTCTTCAGTCAATGAGCCCAGTTGTCACGGACGAGCTCGCCGAGAGATTGCATCAAGCTACTCTAGCTCCCCTCACCATCTTTCCACGGTACCGGCCTGTCAATGATTTCCTGCAAGTTTTTGATCAATTTGAAGTCTCCAACTTTCTGAAGAGCGCTGGCAAGACTGCTACTCCCCAGGGCAACAGCAGGAAGGAGTGAGATCCCGGTCCAACCCTTGTCAAACACCCTCAAGTCAATAAGTAGTGTAGGGTCCAGAGTCAGTAGGGTCCAAAGTCAGTTGAGTCAGGAATCTTTGAATTCCAGTCCTCTGAGTCATCTGAAGGCCTCACGCCTGAGGATTATCAATATGTAATCGATGTCATCTTTCCTCTTGCTTTGAATGAAATGACAGATCTTTCTGATTATCCCCTTATTGCCAACTTAACAAATGATAAATTAACTCAAAACTTAACAACAGTTAATAATGAATCATTTGAACAAGATGCAAACACACTAAATGAACAATACATTAAAGAAATCTTTAAGGTGGTTACGTAAAAGAGGAAAACCGGGCCCAAGCCGCCGAGGAGGTTTTGACAAGTGTGAACTTGGGTACCGTCAAGGAACCTAAAGAGACACAGATCGGAAACTTCTTCCGGGGGTTGAACGGGACAGATCGGGTTAATCTGGTCGAGAATACATGGACGTCTTTGCGTGGTCGTACAAGGATATGCCGGGGCTAGACAGGTTCAATAGTGGAGCACAGAATCCCTCTAGCACCGATGCTAAGCCAGCAAAGCGTAAATTGAGGAAAATCAAGCCAGAGTGGTCTCTACAGGTCAAAGAAGAAATTGAGAAGCTACTGCGGGTAGGATTCATCAGAGTCATCGAATATCCGACATGGTTATCCAATATTGTGACCTTCACCAAGGCCAATGGGAAGGTGCGCTGCTGTGTAGATTTCCGGGATCTGAACAAGGCCAGCCCCAAAGACAACTACCCCTTGCCAAACATAGACATCCTGGTGGACTCCACCGCCAACTACGAAGTCAAATCCTTCGTTGATGGCTTTGCAGGCTACAACCAGATCAAGATGGCCGAAGAAGACCAAGAAAAGATAGCCTTCACCACGCCGTGGGGAACTTACTGCTATACAGTAATGCCATTTGGGCTCAAGAACGCCGGGGCTACTTATCAAAGGGCAGCGACCGCGCTTTTCCATGACATGATCCACAAGGAGATTGAGGTCTACGTAGACGACATGATAATCCACTCCAAAGGCGAGGACGAACAGCACTTTGTTGACCTGCGAAAGTTCTTTGAGAGGCTGAGACAACATTCCATGAGACTAAACCCTGCCAAATGCACCTTCGGAGTGACAAGGGGAAAAGTGCTTGGGTATATGGTCACGGAGCGAGGTATCGAAGTCGACCCCCGAAAGATCAAAGCCATTATGGACATGAGGCCACCTCAAACTCAGACAGAAGTCAAGAGCTTTATGGGTAAACTGCAGTACATCAGCCGTTTCGTCAACCAGTTGACCACTATGTGCGAGCCCATCTTCAAGCTCATGAAGAAGAATGTAGATACAGAGTGGACCGAGGAATGCCAGGATGCCTTTGACCAGATCAAAGCATACTTAGTACATCCTCCAGTACTATGCCCCCCACATAGACAGAAACCTCTTCTGCTCTATCTCACTGTCACTGATACGGCAGTTGGGGCTATGCTTGCTCAGGAGAAAAAGGACTCTCGGGTAGAGAATGCCATTTACTTTGTCAGCCGGAAGCTGCAGGGAAGTGAGCTCAATTACTCCGCATGTGAAAAGACCTGTGCAGGACTGGTCTGGGTAGTCGGCAAGTTGAAGCATTATATGCAAGCCCACCCTGTGAATTTGGTCTCAAAAATGGACCCCATCAAGTACATCTTCGATAAGCCTTCCCTCTCGATGCGTCTAGCAAAGTGGTCCTTCTTCTTAGCAGAGTACGACATCAGCTACGTGACCAGAAAGGCCATCAAGGGTCAAGCATTGTCAGACCATCTGGCAAACTTCCCCAGTAATGAGGACCGTGGGCCTGAACCCCAATTCCCAGATGAAGGGATCTTCGCAGTCGAGCCTGAAAACCGATGGCAGCTTTTCTTTGATGGAGCTGCTAACAAAAGAGGAAATGGCGTAGGGATGCTACTGGTCGATTCGAAAGATGAGCATACACCCATAGCCCTCAAGCTGAACTTCCCTGCCACGAACAATGTCGTCAAGTACGAAGCTTGCATCGCTGGTTTGGAGGCTGCCCTAGAAAGGAATGTCAAGGAGCTCGAAGTTTATGGAGACTCAGCCCTGATCATCAACCAGGTCTCCAATAAATGGAAGACTGTAGACCCTAATCTTCAGCGGTATCATGCCCATATGGAGGAGTTGACTGGACAGTTCAGAGAAGTGACTTTCCACTACTTGCCAAGAGAAAAGAACAGATTCAGAGATGCCCTTGCTACTTTAGCCTCACTGGTAGAGATCCCCGAGGGAAAAGCTATAAAACCCTTCAAAGTGGGTAGAAGAGAGGCCCCAGCTTTCTGTTGTGAAGTAGACCTGGGACCCGAGCCTATCAAGGAACCGTGGTACAATCAAATTTACCAGTTCCTCAAAGATGGAGAGACAGCTTTCAATGATGAAGAAGGTAGACCAAAAGAAGGTGTCAAAGCCAAGAGCTTGCAAGCCCTGAAAAGGTTGGCCTCCCATTATGTCATTCTAGGAGGCAACTTGTACAAGAAGCGGTATCAAGGACCACTCCTCTTATGCGTCACTCAAGAAAGGGCCAAAGAGTTGATGACTGAAGTCCACAATGGTCCCTGCGGTCCTCATATGAATGCTAGAGCCCTAATGCAAGTGATCCTCAGAATGGGTTACTACTGGATTTCCATGGAGACAGACTGTGTTCAGCATGTCCGAGCGTGCGACAAATGCCAACGGTTTGCCAACCTCAACCATCTCCCGCCTCATGACCTGTACTGCATGACGACTCCCTGGCCGTTTGCAACTTGGGGTATTGACGTGATAGGGAAGATAGCCCCGGCAGGAAGCAATGGGCATGAATTCGTGCTAGTGGCAGTCGACTACTGTGAGTACCCCGATCCGAACTCAAGTTTTGGATTCAATTTAATTAAATTTGGGCTTACACAAATTGCTAAGAAGCAATTAGAGTCCAAAAATCCCAGCAGCCCACCAATCCATTGGGCCTGCCAGCCACTCGGCCCATTATGGCCAAAAGTTGTACGCTGTCGTCCGACAAGGGACACTAAGGCGGTTTAACTGCCTATGTCGTGCGACATAAGAAGCCCCATCAGGATGCCTATAAATAGAAGGCATGGCTGATCATTTTGAGGAGGCAAGGAAGAGAGCCAAAGTGAGAGTCAAATTCTGAGAGTAATATCAGTAAAATAGGGGAAACTCTTGCCAAATAGAGTCTCTCCCTCTCTCTCACACACACACACTCACCTCCCTCCTCACACACACATACTTCAAGGTCAAGACTCCAAGAAGCTTCCTTTGGTGGTGATTGAAGGGGTAGACACCATACTATTGGTGATTCTATTTCGTGGACTACAATAGGTAGACACTAAACCTCTCTCTCCCTTTAAATAAAGTCTTTAAATATACCTTGCATGCATACTTGCTCTCTTACCATGTAGAAATTGGGATTTTGCATGACAAAGGTGGTGGAGAAGTGAATCTTCAATATTCACTTCTCCCCACCTCAGATCTGGACATTTGGTCATCTTAGGATCAATAAAGATTCAATCTTTACGTATTTGCATGGAGTTAGGAGGTGATGGCTACTTCAAAGTGGCCAAAATCATGTGATTTATCACACTTTGGCCACTAAAGCCATGTGACCCTCCCATTATACTCATATATTATTGTCATATTACCGCTACGGTAGCTAAATATGCTTGGTTTGCTTGGGGAACAAAGGAGGAACCAAACAGATCAAGGGCACCGAAACAGCTCCCCATGTCGTGCGACATAAGTCTCCATGGAGACCCTGTGTCATACGACATGGGACTCCCAGAAGGCTGCAAAGCCATTCTTGGACTTCAGAATCTACTAGGCCTATCCCTTCGTGACTCAAAGCCTACCTAAGCATCTTCTGGCTCATAAGCCACTATTTGGGTGCCTAAACTCAGTTTGGGCGCAACCTACTTGACGGAAGAGGATCACCATATGACATAGAAGACTTCAAAAGACTCTATGTCATGTGACATCCGTGTCGACAAAGCCTATCGTGACTTTGTCCACTCCCATCAACCCCAAACTGGGTTCTAGACCACTAAATAGTGTCCTAAATGAGCAAAATAATGTCTTTTCATTTCTCGAGTAGCTTTACCTCTGTAAGGGACAATCTATCTCAAAACCTCTGCCTTGTGATAAAAGATATCACGTGTAAAAAGGGTGCGGCCCCCTATCATGGCTCGCAAGTTGTATTCAGTTCCATGCCATTAATGAAATCTAAGGCTTGCACACTTTACTTGTTTACACACATCGCACACACATTTTGAATGTCCATATTTGTCCAAATGTTGATTGAAAGTCCCGAAAGGGGCGTGTTGGGTGAACTCTCTAGTTCTTCCCAACACGTAACTGCACTCCTGACTCAAAATCTCTTAAAATTAGGTTTTTCAATGTTTTCCTCTAAAAATGGCGTGGCGACTCCCAAAACAAACCGAGAACTCTCTTTTCCGCTTCAAAATCAAAATAAAACAAAAAAAGACAAAGGGAAGAGAAAGAATTCAAAAAAAACCTTCATTTATTTTTTCTTTCTCTCTTTTTTCGGGCGAGCGTTCATTCAGTGGCGACTCCGCTGGGGACATGTTGAAAAACTTTTTGTTCTAAAAAATGAAGACGATACTTGGTATATAGGTGGAAACCACTAACCTTCCTGTATCGCTCCCTAACCCGGGGCTTGGGATAAATGGTGGTCTAACAATCCCACGTACCAGTATCATTCTTCTATTTTCTAAAAGAAGAAAGGTTTTTCTTAAAGAGAGTCTAACTTTCTCCAAATCAACTTGGACAAATTTTTCATTCTTCTTGTGTGTGCATCTGTGTCATGTTGTGTGCTTTGCCTTGATTTCATGCTTATATGCTCTATCATGCTTTGGTATGTGATACTATAGAGAGCCGGGGCTCTTTTCCTTTTTTGCTACTTTCTTGTTCCGTCAAAATAGAATAGGGCAGAAAAGATACAGGACTACAGCTACTGGTAAAACTATGACATTTGGGGCAGACCCTTTTTGTCATGCTTTGACTCATTCCTTTGTTTTTTCTCTTTGCATACTGCATAAAAAAAAATACAAAAAAAAAATCTTTTATAAAAAACAAAAATATTTTCTTAGAAAATACCTTCACACTACTCGCACTCTACCTGCACATAGAGTTACAACCCGGGAGTGTACGGACGGCATCGCGGAAAGCGACGTGTTTCGCTGACGTTTGAGCGCCTAAAGTCCTCCTAGCCAGTGAGTCAGCCAACACTTGTCCGTGACACACCTTACACCGTGACTGGTTGGTTTTTGGCGAATACTTTTCAAAACGTCATTCAAAACTCGGTTTTCAAAATTTCCTCACAAAGTCCGAGTCGTATCCCGTCTCCAAAAGTCTCGGTATACCTTCCCCTCTTAGTGTCGAAATTACGACATAGCCTAATGTAAGTAAACGTCAAGACTTTGACATATCTCAACATAAGCACGTGTCGATCTCACGATTTGACTCCGCAAGGAATCATAACACATTTTTGACATGCGCCAAATGTGAGACCATGTCGAATTCTTGATACATACTGGCGAAGGATTATGCGGAATTTCGCCACAAAGCAATAAAGGTTATGCCAGATTTTCAACTCGAAAAGAGGAAAAGTCACGCCCAATTTTGCCAGGATCTTACCTGCAAATTGAGGTATCGTACATTCAAACGTACTTTCCGACTCTTTCTCCTCCCGAGTTTAGACGTTGACTCGGACTTGGTTTTGAAAACCCCGAATTTGAACCGTTTTGACTTGTATGTCCATAGGCTCGTTCTCCCCTTTCGGTTGGTGGGTTCCACGTGCTCTATAGGACCTCTGCCGGGATTGTCCGTCCCGAGGTGCAATACAGTGAAATACAGGGTCTATAGATGTAGTGATGGGACCCACTAATCCAGAATAGAGTAGAATGCGAAAAGAAGGTATTTCCCCCTTTTCCAACCATTCCTAGGATTAATAAAATCATTTTTGTAAATAATACAAAAATATAAAAATACAAAAAGAAAAAGCATAAGCATGGGTCCGTCCTCAGCCTATCCTCTCCCCCACCTAAAACCGTTCTCTCCCCCTTTCACGAGCAAGTGTTGGGTCGAATTCCGGGTGGTCGGTTAATCCGCCCTCTCCGCCAGAATTCAGCAGTCCCAGAAATGGCAGATTCGCAGGGTTCGGCAAGTTTGGGTCCGAACGCAGATCTAGCTCAGAATCAGAATATCAGTCCGGGTACAGGGTCGGATCAAAGTCAGAACACGGGGCAGAATGTCAGATTTGGATTCCCTCTCGGCTACGAAAGCGGTGAACAAACCAATCCCCCTGGTCTCATTTTAGCCGTTTCTTGCAAGAATACGAAGATTGGTATTTCTCAGGAAAAAAGGAAGCCGATACTACGGAACTGGGGCTGTTCAGATCAAATCACGAGAAAGTCATTTACACAAGATGGCTAGAACAATCAAAAAGGATCGAGCAAGAGAGCTTCAGACGGGCATCTGTGTTGAGACTCATTAGTAGAGAGGCCGAAGCCCACCTTGAGTCGATACATCTCTGTAAACTGGCTCTCGGATGGACCAGATACGACCCTGAAGATAGTAAGGATGAAGAATCAGAGAAGGAAGATTGTTTCTATATTCTGCCCGGAGTCAAGTACATACCTCCCCCTCTCACTCTCCCCCACGCTCATGGGAGGAGAAGCCAAGTCAGAACTACCCCTCCCAGCTTTGGACTATTATAACAATTTCTGCGGCTGCACATGCCCACCCTCCCCTACCAGATACGATCGGCATTCTCTCTTAGCCGAAATTCGAGGGGTATGGGATGACAATCCCGACGACGGCATTAACAATGATGACAACGAAAGTGAAGAGTCAGTCGAAATCTCGAGCCTTAATCGCTCAAGAAGGTGACACCGTGAGCGACCATATGGATTCAGGGCATAATGGTTGGTTGTCAGACAGTGATGACGCAGGATCACCAGAAGATATAGATCAAATGTCAATAGAAACCGACCCCTATGAGGAGTATTTCTCGAGATGCCACTATGGCCAGTGTCCGAGCACCCCAGAGGGCGATGAACAACCTGACCCATCTAGAGACGAGTATGAGTCTGAGATATTGGAATACAATGTTCCTTACGGAGAACTAACCGGTGAATGGAAACAGTTCATTATTATGCTAGCTGAAAAAGCAGGTTTTCAGCCTTCAACAAACGACGAATTCGTAAACGTCGTCATATCACTTTCTTCTTCCCCTGCATCGGACGGCATCACAGCTGTAAGGGTCACTGCCAAACCTCTCGAGCACAATGAATGCCTGGAATCTCTCAAAAGGGTTATGGATTTAGAAGCCACTCCCGTTGCATTCATACCTATGGACCCACACGATGCCTTCCTGGTTGCCCCAATACCCAGAAATGGATCTCGAGTGCTCCTCACTTGGACCCAGGTGTCCCGAGCTCCGACGTCAGGCCAAAGAAACGGACATTGCCAATCTTTCACTTGCGGTTGCCCAACCTGCAAAAGCGAGAGGAAAATGGTGTACGATGAGATGGAAATCGACAGTCAGGAAATGAGAGAAGTCTCGGAAGACGACTATATGACCGAAGACATGAGAGCAATGGATTTTGCCGGGTCTGAGTATGTGGATGTCATAGAATTCAATACCACCTATCGTGCTTTGGGAAAAGGATTTTCAGGAGTCCAATCCAAACAGATGGTTGAAGAGTTGTTAAAAGAAGGGAAACTGAATCCCGTCCTCCCAGACGAAAAAGTAACCATTGTCAAGTCAAGCCCACCCGATGGTGAAAAAACGATCCTGGTCTGAATTACCAACTGGGAAGTCACTTTCCCCGAGTGCATCTCAGCCCTAAGGGAGGCTTTGGATGCCGGCACAATGTTCGATATTACCTCAACACAGAGTGCTACAATCATCTCAAGCACCGAGCATTATGAGAAGAGTCCAGGATTACTGCATGATGATGAAAATGAAAAAGAAGGATCACTGGGCTCACGGAAGTAGTAGCCCTCGCCGCTCGATAACCTTCAGACCTTGACCTCCCCCAATTGGGCCGACCATAACAAGCCCCTCTTCATCACAATCCACTAAATGGACAAATAGCTTCGCGAGTTTTAATTGACAACGGGTCTGGGATGAATATCCTTCCAGCAAGGATCATGGGCCTACTCGGAATCAAGCCCAAAGATTTGAAACCTTCCTCCCTCGCGATTAAAGCATACGACTCAACGTCTCGTTCAACACTCGGGATCGCTACTTTAGATCTATGGTTCGGTAAGAAGATGATGCCCGTGGAATTCCGGGTCCTTGATATCCCAGCAGCCTTTAACGCCCTGCTAGGAAGACCGTGGTTGCACCAGATTAATGGGATCGCCTCAACCTTGCATCAGTGTGTCAAGTTTGTCCAAAACGGAGAATTGATTGTTATTCGTGGAGACAATGTTACCACCGAACTTGATATGGACGAAGATGTCGCAGCCTTGTTAGAAGGAGCAGATTTTTCAAAAATCACCGGGGCTGATCCACTGGCAGAAGCACCGTTATTTGATTTCCGACGGGAAAAGATTAATGAAGAAGCTCGGCCTGACCCCTCGTCCTGATATGTCTAAGTCAGTCCCTGTAATCCTGAGCCAGTCCTCAGAGTCTTTTGTTATCGAGTTCGAGTCTCTAGATAGGTCTAGTACTCTCACGGCCGATGATCATCGCCGTGTCTTTAACTCTGTCTTCCCTTTTGCATTAAATGAAATGGTTGACCTTTCTGCGTATCCCATAATTGCCACCTTAACAAATGATAAGTTAACTAAGACAAATCTTAATGACTTAAAAGTGGTTAACAATGATTCATTTGAAGAAGACACAGACCATTTAGATGAAAACTTTTTAAACGATAATATAAAGCAGGTTTTTGACCAAGACGACAATCGGGCCCAAGCTGCCGATGAAGTATTAACCACGGTGAATTTGGGAACTACGAAAAAACCCAAAGGGACACAAACTGGCAGCCGCCTCACCGGAGAAAAACGAGAAGTCCTCGTCGATCTGCATCCCCCCATTGCTACCAAGATAAACTTCCAGAAGGAAAATCAACAAATCCGTTCAGGGTCGGGAGGCGCGAGAACCCCGCCTACTGTTGCCAGGTTGAGCTAGAAAAGGTCGATGACCCATGGTACAGTCAAATCTTTCAGTACCTTAAGCATGGCGAAGCCTCATTTCCCACAAAAGAGGATGGTAGGCTAAAAGAAGGCCTCCACGCAAAAAGCTTGCAAGCGTTAAAAGGTTGTCTGCACAGTACGTTATTCTGGGGGACGACCTACGGAAGAAAAGGCATCGAGGGCCACTTCTACTCTGCATCAGCAAATCTAAGGCCAGAAAAGTCATGGAAGAAGTCCATGGTGGCGCATGCGGACCACATATGAACGCCCGAGCACTGATGTTCAGCATACTCAGGATGGGCTATTATTGGATCTCCATGGAAACTGACTGCATTCAGTTTGTGCGGACCTGCGATAAATGTCAGCGGTTCTCCAATCTCAACCATATGCCTCCCCATGATCTCTACTGAATGAGCACTCCTTGGTCATTTGCAACTTGGGGAATCGACGTCATTGGAAAAATAACTCCGGCCGGTAGCAACGGACACGAATTTGTGTTGGTCGCCGTAGACTACTTCACCAAGTGGGTCGAAGCAGCATCCTACAAGGTCCTGAACTCCAAAAAGGTAGCCCGCTTCATAAAAGAAAACATTCTGTGCCGATACGGAGTTCCTAACGAGATCATCTCAGACAATGGGTCACACTTCGAGGAACATACCGACGAACTGCTCGCGGAATTCAGAATCAAGCGACACGAGTCCTCCCCTTACCGCCCTCAAACCAATGGCGCTGTCGAAGCGGCAAACAAAAACCTGGAAAGAATCATCCGAAAGATGGCCGAAAGGAACCGGGACTGGCCCGAGAAGCTTCACTTAGCACTATGGGGCTACCGCACCTCGCAAGAACAGCCACGGTGAAACTCCGTTCGCTTTAACCTATGGGATGGAGGTCGTTTTGCCCATCGAGTTGGAAATACCCTCTCTACGGGTCCTGCTTGAAAATGAGGTCAACGAGATAGAATGGCTTCAGAGTCGAAACGACGAGCTAGCTCTCCTGGACGAGCGGAGGCTTAAAGCAATGGAGCACATCCGAGCTTATCAGAAACGCATGGCTAGGGCCTTTGATAAGAAGGTACATCCCCGCGACATTAAAGTGGGTGATTTGGTCCTAAAAGAAAAGCCACCGAATCCGCCTCCCTTCCGGGCAAGTGGGCACCACAGGTAGGCCCGTATCTGGTGAAAGAAATCTTCTCCGGTGGAGCAATGAAGTTGACGGATTTGGATGGAAACCCCTTCATGCATCCGGTGAATGGCGACAAATTACGCCGTTATTACATCTGAATCGAGTCTCCCCCTCTAAAAAAAAAGAAGAAGAAAAGATAAAGAAAAAAAAACAACAACAAAAAGCGCGAAAATAATGTACCCAGACGAGACTGAAAACCTCTCAAAAGGCAGTCCGTGCAAAACAAAGGGCGCGCTAGGTGCTAAAGAATATACCCAACTAGGCTGAAAACCCTAAAAATGGGCGGTCTAGGTAAAAAACAGGGTTGCACCATTTGTCCCCCTTCTATCTATCCCTTTCTTAAACACAAAGGTAATTGGGTCGAACTACGGAGACCTGAGCCCCTCAGTCCAATCTGTAAAAGGGGAACGTAGGCAGCCGTTCGCGGTTCGGTCTAAAAAACATAAAAATCACCAAATCCTGTCAAACAGTTGTATTTGTGATCACCAAAATGTGTCTTGATTATGTTTTGAAGTAATTTCAACTTTCATCACATTAATACATTCATTGATGAGTTCAAGCACGGTCTACTCTCGACTCATTAACATTAGCTAAAATAATATCTTTTAAGAAGAGCATCTAAATTGTCTGTGTTGGCAACAAGGGATACAATGACTGGTCGCCTAATCCTAGTCGCTCGTTCCCACTCCCGAGCTAGCATTCTTCTGCTTCCTTTTCCTTGGTCCCCGGGAGGTCTTTGGCTTAGCCATACCAAACAATCTTGTCTCCCGTCATCCCGGCTCGGGAATAATACGAGTCGGCGAGTCAATCAATCCGGCATCTCTCAATATCGCCTGGGTAGCCCTTTCATCTCTCAGAACTGCCCTCATGGCCATAACTTCAGGGTCATCCCTCATCTTGGCTCTCCTCTCCACGAGTCTCTCAAAATCCGCCGTCGAGTCGTCGATCACATTGTCTGGGTCAGCCTGTGCTTCAACATCGCGTAGCTCCCGGCTAGTTGGGTCTCCTCCGCGGATCCCTCGGCAATACACTTCAATGGTGTGGCCGGATCGGTCCCATCTCGCTTCCCATACCGGATCAAATACAAGGTGGATAGATATGTGATCCCCGAGTCTTCCGTATCGTTGTATGAGTGGGAAAAGCCGCTTCCCGAAAAGGCCACGGCAAAGAACCTAAGGGTCCGTGCATCACCATGTCAAGAAGGGCGGTATCCCGAGCCATCTGCTCCCTGAACCCATCAACGGCTCTTTGTGGGTATCCATACCGCCTACGAACAAGCAAGGGGATACCGAACGATGAGAAATGCAATCCCAGCGGCCTCACTATAGCGTAACCATCCCGCCTACCGCTCATAATCTCGAGCCTCCATCCGGAACCCAAGATCGGATATCGGTGGTAGTATACCCGGCCGTCGTCTCGCCGGCCTTCCCGTGAAGCCTCGGGAGTCACTCGCCTATCTTTGCGTAACCCAAGGTGCCGCAGCTCGCCCAACAGTAACGGGGAAATAAGCCTCAACCGCTCAAAGAGCCACAATGACAAAAGACTGGGCCGCCGTCCCCATGTGCACCGACCCTCCAGCCAGTCGGTCCATCCCGTGATAGGTCTCTGCCAGCAGAATGGGAACTATGTCTCTCTCTCCCTGCCCGGG
Organism: Adenophora triphylla var. japonica; assembly: GCA_022495995.1. Taxonomy (NCBI): domain Eukaryota; kingdom Viridiplantae; phylum Streptophyta; class Magnoliopsida; order Asterales; family Campanulaceae; genus Adenophora; species Adenophora triphylla. Next base: position 354,679 of record JAFEMH010001473.1, on the reverse strand, counting down.
TCAAACATCAGTCAGTGTGATACCTCGAGAGCCCCGCATCTGCCTAACAACTCCCAGCAGCAAGCCGGAGCATACCCCATCATACTCACAAAAGTAGTATAGGGAGATCATAATCATCATAAAGATGTCCATGGCTGTAGATAAGTCAAACTGCTCTGGGCATGACACAGCCAATCGGGCTATCTGGGTCAGGTCAACAAAGGACAGGTCAAGAATCAGATCGGGTCCACCGCTTCCGCACGAAAACCCAAGAAGTCAGCCAATTGCTCAGTCAAAGGTCGCGAATCTCGCGGGAAGACAGGATCTCTAAGCTCAGCTCCCCCAATCAGTGCACGGAACTCCTCAATCGTGGGAGTGAGATCGTTATACGAGAGGGTAAAGACATGCCTCTCCCGGTCCCAGTATCTGGATGCGGCCCAAAGAAGGTTCCAATCTACCGCCCACTCCTTCAATGCCCAGATGCATTTCAACCCATATCGTTGGTCAATGATCCTCCTGTTGTTGCTGCGATGACGGCGGGTCAGATCTATGAGATCGGAATGAAATTGACGCTCTTTGGTCTTAGACCTGTCGTCATAATGTTCCATTTTGGACCAATGATCAAATCTTGGGGCTAATTTTGAGGTGGAAGACAAACTCGACGCCTGATGTAGGTTTCTTTGGAATGAACTTGTTCCCAAATCCGCCTTTTATAATGTGCTTTGAAACTTGCCGACCAAGAAACTCCGTCCCACGTACTCTCTATGTCGTGCGACATAAAGGTCCCAAGAAGCCCCGTGTCGGACGACATAGAGAGCTACATCGGCATCAAAGAATGCAGCTGCGGCAAAGAATCCCAAAGCGACCCAACGCTTGCTCAAACAACCACCCAAACCTGTCCAAAACACCATAAAAACATACCCAAACACTTCCCCTCGCTCATAAAGCCCACGGGAGAGGATTCGGAACATTCGACACACCCACAGACACATAAATGTCGCCCAAAACATACAAAAATCGCAAAAAACACCCGATCACACCAAAAGCCACCATCCCGTGCCTTTCTTGGGACGAACTCATGCATATAAGCTCGCAAATGCATAAATAAACAAATATTGCAATTGTCAAAGTACAAAAGTAATAAAAAACATTGTTTTACAATCCAAAAGAACAAAAATAGCACATGCATTTCCTCTCTCCCTAAAAAGAGTCAAAGCATGGCAGAAGGGGACCGCCGTGATCACTCCGACTCGGAGTTGTCATCAGAACCGTCCTCCTCCTCAGAACCGCTGTCATCCTCAAGACCTTGTCCCACCTCCTCCTCGAGCCACTCGCTCCCCGGCCATCATCGCCACCCTCCGGCACCTCATGGATCTCACCGTCAGAGTCATCGCTCTCATAATGCGTCCAAGGCTGGGGCTCAGCATAATATCCCTGCCACTCAGGTACGGTAGTAAAAGGGGGCTGATAAGGATCCTCCTCGCCATCATCAACATCAGGCTGGGGCTGTCGACTCGATCCACCCACCTGAGAACCAGAAGGAGCCAAAGCTAGCCTGGGCCTCTTCTTCGGAGGCACAACGTCACCAGGTTGAGAGCTACACCTCCCCTTCCAATGCTCCGCGCTACTCTGAAACTGGCGCAACATCTTCACAGCACCGGTGAGTGCCTTCGCCACCGTCCTGAACGTCTTGACTGGAACCTGTTCAAAGAAAGCAGAGAAAGTAGTCAAAAGCAGTTGATATAAACAGTAAGGCAGTTAAAAGATGGAATGAATCATAAAAAGAAGGGAAATTACTCACAGAGGTGGTCCCTCGGGGTAGCCGCAGATGCGGATGAGTCTCGGACATGTCGAAAGAGGAACGACGACACGCCCTACCTCATACTCAAAGAATCGGGGAGGCGCCGGTGCCTGCATCCCCGCTGCCCTCCTAGCAGCCATGACCTGAAGAGTCACCAACCGGGTGAAAACAAAATAGGCGTAACCACCCTCCTCATAAAACTCAGCGGCATCAATGCCGGTCCGCAGCCGCTCCAAATCAGGCAGGGCTCGAATGTGCCATATCCCCGGAGGAGGATCGCGAGGAACACGAGCAGCCGCACCAGAACCATGCTGCCTGCTCACTCTCTCCCCCAAGTACAGGGCATCGCCCTCCAGGCCAACTAACAGCCTCCTCGTCCTGGTCACCAGGGCAGCAGCACCAATCAAGTCCTCACCATAACGGCCGTGCCAAGGGAAGTGTTTCAACCCGACAGGAGTATCCCTCAGAGCAATCATAATGTCGTGATAGCAAGCCGTCTTACGGGGCTTCACCCCGTCCACCTTCTGGCTCTCTCTCGCTCCAAAAGTCCAACGGCGAATGGCAGGGAACAGATCTGCCGCAATCCTCTCGGGCACAGTCCAGGCGTAACAGTCGAACACCTCATAGGCCCACACCTGAAATCAGAGACAAGAGACTCTCAGTGTGCAGCAATAGTATGAAATGAAGACAGAGAAGTCAAGTGCAACAGTCAATGTGCGAAAAAAGCAAAGGACATACCTCCAGCACAGTCTGGTAAAAATCCAAAGAGGTCACGCTACCTCTGCTCACCTCGTCCAGGCCCCTGTATACCTGGGCCAAACCAGCCTCTCCCCATGAAAAAGTGGACACCTGGTCCCAATCTCTAAGAGGCTCCAACAGAAGAGTCAATGTCGTCGTAGAGGCATTGCAAAACAGGGTGTCAGACAACCCAGCCCAGACAAAGGCTCTAGCTAGCTGCTCAGCAGTAACCACGACAACACCCTCAGAGAACAGACGACACTGATCCGTCAAAGCAGAATGCAGGTCCGCCAACGGGACCCCATTGCCCTTAAGGCGAAAAGTCATGCCGGTCAAGGCTCTGATGGCGTCTGGGCTTAATACGCCAGGATCCTCAGTAAAGATCGGCCTGTCTGTAAACTGCAGACCAGTAATAGCCGTAAAATCATACGGAGTGATGGTCGCCTCACCCCAGGAAAGATGAAATGTGTGGGTAGAGTCCCACCAGAACTGTCTGAAGGCACGCACTAGCTCGACACTCCTGGCCGTGTCCCCAAAAGCTCCGACAGCTGTGAAGAACGGTCCAAGACCAGCAGCAAAGACCAGTCCCTTAGGACTGTCCAGTAAATCGAAGAGCCCTAAGAAGACCCCAAATGGTCGCAATAGCCTCGGGAGACCCCTTGGTCCGCAAGGTCCAGGTAAGCACAAAGACAGTATCAAAAATCATACTCATAACAATATGTGCATGCATTCATCATCACTAAATTCTTTCAAAATAAAAAGAAACAGAAAAGGAAAAATCTTTTCAAAACACATTCATCCCATGCCAAGCATGCAATTCCTATTTGGGTGCGATTTCCCCCAATTTCAATCCCTAACCCTAGAAATCAAATTTCGAAAAGGGTTAATCTTTCAATACTTACCCCCTTCTGCTCCAACGTAGAAGTGTGAAAATCAAGACCCGGGTAGAGCCCATGTCCCTCGGGGAATTTCTTCCGCTTGTTCCGATCCACAAGCTTCCGTCTCTCGGACAATACTTGTTGCACGTTCCTTCTCGATTCGGCCCGCGGAGGCATTTTCAATGTCTTGATCTAAATCAAAATCGGAGGGAGAATTTTCAAAATTTTCTCTCTTTCTTTCTCTCTGTTCTCGGCGGCAATGGATGGTCTTTTAAGACCTGTCTTACGACCTGCGGTTTTAATTAAAACTGCCTGGGAACCTCCCCATGTCGTACGACATCCATGTCCCAGAAGGGTGATTTTCCCCTTTTGCCCCTGATCAACTTTGTCAGCCTATCTTGGCTACCTGACATTAAAATCCATCGTTATAATTGGGTTCAAGTACCCACCTCTCTCGGTTAACACAACATAATGGCCCGGCACGGCCTTAAACTACTCGGTCCGGAAAGACCGCACAGATTTCCACAGTCAAATTAGCGGGTGACTCCCAAAGAAAAAAGTCAACATTTCCAGCGGGTGACTCCCAAAGAAAAAGTCAAATCCTCGGGGTGACTCCCCATCAAAACAGTCAAATCCCCGGGGTGACTCCCCATTAAAAACAGTCCAACCAGCGGGTGACTCCCAAAGAAGAAAGTCAACATTTCCAGCGGGTGACTCCCAAAGAAAAAAAAAAGTCAAATCCTCGGGTGACTCCCCATCGAAACAGTCAATCTTTAGGATGACTCCCCTTAAGAACAGTCAAACTCCAGTGCAAATGCACATCTTCGGGGTGACTCCCCTTGGAACAGTCACTTTCGGGTACAAAACCCGTAGCCTTTCATTGGGCACCCCATCTTTGTCTGAACTACGACTTGGCTTGATTCCCCCACGGGATGCGTAGGAATCCTCTTCATAAGAGGTCCGGCCACTTGACCATCTTGGTCACCTCTTTCCCCGCCGTTCGTGTCCGGCTCGGGATTCTCATTTTTTTGACCCTGCTTCCCGTGGAAGCGATGTCGCCGAGGGGCTCTGTGTGTACCCCCGATCCGAACTCAATTTTTGGATTCAATTTAATTAAATTTGGGCTTACACAAATTGCTAAGAAGCAATTAGAGTCCAAAAATCCCAGCAGCCCACCAATCCATTGGGCCTGCCAGCCACTCGGCCCATTATGGCCAAAAGATGTACGCTGTCATCCGACAAGGGACACTAAGGAGGTTTAACTTCCTATGTCGTGCGACATAAGAAGCCCCATCAGGATGCCTATAAATAGAAGGCATGGCTGATCATTTTGAGGAGGCAAGGAAGAGAGCCAAAGTGAGGGTCAAATTCTGAGAGTAATATCAGTAAAATAGGGGAAACTCTTGCCAAATAGAGTCTCTCCCTCTCTCATACACACACACACTCACCTCCGTCCTCACACACACACACTTCAAGGTCAAGACTCCAAGAAGCTTCCTTTGGTGGTGATTGAAGGGGTAGACACCATACTATTGGTAATTATATTTTGTGGACTACAATAGGTAGACACTAAACCTCTCTCTCCCTTTAAATAAAGTCTTTAAATATACCTTGCATGCATACTTGCTCTCTTACCATGTAGAAATTGGGATTTTGCATGACAAAGGTGGTGGAGAAGTGAATCTTCAATATTCACTTCTCCCCACCTCAGATCTGGACATTTGGTCATCTTAGGATCAATAAAGATTCAATCTTTACGTATTTGCATGGAGTTAGGAGGTGATGGCTACTTCAAAGTGGCCAAAATCATGTGATTTATCACACTTTGGCCACTAAAGCCATGTGACCCTCCCATTATACTCATATATTATTGTCATATTACTGCTTACAGTAGCTAAATATGCTTGGTTTGCTTGGGGAACAAAGGAGGAACCAAACAGACTGAAGGGCACTGAAACAGGCTCCCCATGTCGTGCGACATAAGTCTCCATGGAGACCCTGTGTCATACGACATGGGACTCCCAGAAGGCTGCAAAGCCATTCTTGGACTTCAGAATCTGCTAGGCCTATCCCTTCGTGACTCAAAGCCTACCTAAGCATCTTCTGGCTCATAAGCCACTATTTGGGTGCCTAAACTCAGTTTGGACGCAACCTACTTGACGGAAGAGGATCACCATATGACATAGAAGACTTCAAAAGACTCTATGTCATGTGACATCCGTGTCGACAAAGCCTATCGTGACTTTGTCCACTCCCATCAACCCTAAACTAGTTCTAGACCACTAAATAGTGTCCTAAATGAGCAAAATAATGTCTTTTCATTTCTCGAGTAGCTTTACCTCTGTAAGGGACAATCTGTCTCAAAACCTCTGCCTTGTAATAAAAGATATCACGTGTAAAAAGGGTGCGGCCCCCTATCATGGCTCGCAAGTTGTATTCAGTTCCATGCCATTAATGAAATCTAAGGCTTGCACACTTTACTTGTTTACACACATCGCACACACATTTTGAATGTCCATATTTGTCCAAATGTTGATTGAAAGTCCCAAAAGGGGCGTGTTGGGTGAACTCTCTAGTTCTTCCCAACACGTAACCAGACTCCCGAACTCAAAATCTCTTAAAATTAGGTTTTTCAATATTTTCCTCTAAAAACGGCGTGGTGACTCCCAAAACAAACCGAGAACTCCCTTTTCCGCTTCAAAAGCAAAATAAAACAAAAAAAGACAAAGGGAAGAGAAAGAATTAAAAAAATACCTTCATTTATTTTTTCTTTCTCTCTTTTTTCGGGCGAGCGTTCATTCAACTACTTCACCAAGTGGGTAGAGGCCAAGTCCTACAAGGTCCTCACTTCCAAGAAGGTGGCCCAGTTTATCAAAGAAAACATAATGTGTAGATATGGGGTGCCCAATGAGATCATTTCTGATAATGGGTCACACTTTGAAGGGGACTGCGGTAGATTGCTGTCAGAATTCAGGATCACTCGCCACAAGTCGTCCCCGTATAGACCTCAGACTAATGGAGCCGTAGAAGCTGCTAATAAGACGCTCGAACGGATCATCTGGAAAATGGCCACCCGTGGTCGTGATTGGCCCGAAAAGCTGCACCTGGCACTCTGGGGCTACAAAACGTCTGTCAGAACAGCCACAGGAGAAACCCCTTTTGCCCTAACTTATGGGATGGAAGCAGTGTTACCAGTAGAGTTGGAAATCCCGTCATTAAGGGTCCTCCTGGAAAACAGTGTCAACGAAGTAGTATGGTTGCGTAGCCGGCATGATGAGTTGGCCCTGCTTGACGAAAGAAGGCTTAAAGCCATGGAGCATACCCGAGCCTATCAGAGGCGAATGGCCAGAGCATTTGACAAAAAGGTCAAGGCCCGAGACATCAAAGAGGGTGACTTAGTGCTGAAAGTAAAGCCCCCTACCGAGAGACAACCCCTGGGAAAATGGGAACCCGTTTGGATCGGCCCGTATGTGGTGCAGAAGATACTATCGGGAGGAGCCATGAAACTTGCAGACCTGGACGGCAATCCCTTTGTCCACCCAGTCAACGGTGATAAGCTCCGAAGGTACTATGTCTAAGAAATAAAAAAAATATATATATAATAATAAAAAAAAATATAAAAAAAAAATATTAGTGCAAAAAGAGTAATGCCCAGCTAGGTTGAAAACCCAAAAAGGGCGGTCTAGGCAAAAAACAGGGTTGCACATAAAAAAAAATCTTAGTGCAAAAAGATAATGCCCAGCTAGGCTGAAAACCCAAAAAGGGTGGTCTAGGCAAAAAACAGGGCTACACATAAAAAAAAATATAAAAGAGTTCACCAGAATGAACTACGAAGACCTGAGCCCCTTAGTCTTTCTTGTAAGAGGGGAACGTAGGCAGCCATTTATGGTTCGGGCTAACTAAATAATAAAAAGGGCGATTAAGTTTCCATGAAATGCGTCCTAAACAATAATAAAGGATATTTAAGTTTTCATAAAACGGGTCCTGAGCAAATCAATAAGACATTTGAGTTTTCATAAAATGTGTCTTGATTAATTTCTAAGATAATATTTCTTGTTCATTACAAGTTAAAAACTCCTTGATGAGTTCAAGCACGGTCTACTCTTGACTCTGCTAACCTGCTACAAAGACCTAAAATACAATAAAATGCCTAATAAAACTACTGTGTTTGCAAAATGGCAATAAGGGAATCCTAAGAAAAGATCTGTCAGTCGTCATTCGCTGAGTCTTCTTTGGTCTTCTTCCCTTTACCTCGACCCCGTCGAGTGTTCTTTCTCTTTTTCTCTATAATGTTGGTCTCCCTCATTCCGATCTCAGGTATCCTCACTGGAGCCTCTATCAAACCCGTGTCAATAAGTGCCCTCTCTACCCGAGCACGAGTCCGCACTTCTTCTCTCTGAGCCTCAGTCAAAGGAGCGACCTCGAACAATCTCTTGTATCGAGCCTCCATATCTCTGATCAGGTCACCCGACTGGTTATGGCAACTCGCCTTAGCCTCAGTCTCCCTCAGAGTCCTACTCGAGTCGCAGTCAGCTCCCAATAAAGCCTAATGTCTCTCCCCCAATGTGACCTGAGTCGCTCCCATCTCCCTCTCATACCAATCCAAGTAGACAGTGGTCAAGATGGTACTCTTCCTGCTCCTGAAGATAGCCCTGGGTGGAAAAGCAGCATAAGTCCAAGCCCTCGAGAAGAATGAAAAGCTGGCTGGATCCCTCATATCAAATGGCACAACCTCCATGGTACGGATGTCCTCCCAATCGCCCAATGGCTCCTGTACGGCCCCGAACTGCCTGGATACCAAGCAGGGTATATAGAAGGACGACCAGCAAAACCCTGGAACCCTCACTACGTAGGACTCCTGAAATATCCTCCTGGTCTGCAACCTCCAATGAGGTACCCACCAGCGGATGTCCGAAGTGGATAACCTAGCCATCATCAGCTCCGAGCTACCCTGGTCCTGCTGTCGAGGTGCACCTCTCCGAGAAATCACCCAAGGGCACTGAGTTGGCAAAGCCCCTGGCAAAGCCCCAAGCCTCTCCTACAGCCACAAAGTCAGTACAACTGGGCACCCAGACCTCATGAAATGGTCTCCCCTAGCCATCCTGTCAATGCTATGGAGGGTCTCACCCAAAACCAGTGGGACAATGTCCTTCCCAGCCCTGCAATCTCTGACCATGTCCAAGAGACCACCATGACAGATCCCCACGGACTCAGCGGTGAACAGAGAAGAAAATACGCAGAGGATAAAGGCATCCATAGCCACCGTGGTCGCAGCCATAGCCGGAGACCCAAACCTGCCCGGGATATCAGGAAGGTCAATCCTATCCGGGGCTATCATCATCTCCTCAGCCTCTCCCAGAGAAATCTGCAGAAAAGATGCAAGTTTTGCCTCCACCGGCACGTCTTCAATCAGCGGAATCGATATAGCCTCAATTTTTGGACCCCCAATCAAGGCTCGAAAGTCTTCATGCGTTGGGACAATCTCATTGTAACAAAAGCAGTAAACGTGTCTCCGGACGTCCCAAAACTTTACTGCTGCTCTCAAAAGGTCCCAATCGGGCGGGAGATCCCTCAAATGCCATAAAGACTTGATCTTGAAGGTAGAATCAAGCAACCCCTTGTGAGATTGAAAGTTGTATCTCACCCAAAACTGAAGATCAGATAGAAAGCGGTCTCTCTTCCCCCTTTGCAATCTAACGGGCTTCTCCATCGCAAAATGATCAAAGGTGGTGTCTTTAGGTCCAATATGTGCTCTGGGAACAGTTGGGACAAGTCTAAGTTGAAAATGAAATGAAATGGCCAAGCCTTGGTTTTATTCTGAAAATAACCAGTCCAGACAAGACTGTAAGCCGCACGGCCTCATTTGCCCTCAGGTCCAGACCGCACGGCCTCATTTACCTGATGTAAGTGACAAATCTGTAGCAACCAAGTTACTGCCCAAAGGGAGTTTTCACCCCACTTTTCCAACCAAAACCTGTGCAAAAACATGTTCAAAGACCATCCAAGCATTTATACATCATTATATATCATTTTGGCCCAGTTTCAGCCCCAATTCCAAGCAAAAAAACCGCCCCGAGGCTCAAGTAATATGCAAATTAATAAAGCATAAATAGAAAAAGCAAATAAAATAGTATTACATTGTTTTCGCCCCATCGGCGCCCAAATAAAGCAAAAAATAAACAAAGTTTGCATAAAACTTGTCCATTGTTTATTTTCCTTCCTAAGTCAACTCTAGAGACCTCCTAGGCCTCCGATCCTTCTTCTTCGTCGCTGCTCAGCTCATAAACGCTAGCCTCCCTCATCAAGTCCTCCGTGTCGCTCACATCAGAAAGGTGGACATTGTCGTGCTCATACTCAGCCAGCTGCTCCAAGATGTCAGCATTGGGTCCTCGCCCTAGAGGCATGGCACTGGAAGAGTACTCCAAAGCCGATGAGGTAGACGCTGTGCCCCCGACATGCCTTCTCTTGCGCCCGGGCTCCTGTACGTCCACTGCCGCCTTTGAAGTGCAGGCCAGCTTCCTCAGAAGGGACCGGCACATATCCTTCCAGCCCCTATTCTGCCTGACCAACCTGTCGTAAGTGCGAGCTGGAACCTGAGAAAAAGAGAAGAAAATCTCAGAAAATCTCAGAATTGCAAAAAGCAAAGAAATCTGAAAGAGGGAAAAGACCCTAAAGTGTACTTACTGTGCTGTCTGGCGGCAAGGTATACTGGGGCTCCCTAGCATCGGGGACAGGTATCCTCAACCTCCTCGGTACTCCGTGGACCACATATGAAAGGTGCGCAGGAGGGATCGGCGAATCAGAAGGCTCATCCTCCCCATATCCCTGAGTGACCGCCAGCTTCACTAGCTTCTGTGGCGTCCTCAGTCGCTGCTCCACAAACACAGCATATGGGGTATCCATGTCAAAGTACTCCTCGGCGGCCACGCCTGCCTGATACCTCTCTATCTCATCCGCCTGCCAATCCCTGGACTGTAGCATCCGTGCTGGAGGATCCTGAGGAGTAATGGCGTCCAATGGAGGGACATGGCCATGCTGCCTGGAAAATCGGTCCCCCAGATAAATGACATTACATGTCAGCCCAGTCAACCACCTCCTCTGCCTCGTTGCCTCCACGGCCTCTCCTAGCAAAATCTCCGGATACCTGCCCCACGGGTAGAAGTCCACTCCATCGTGCCCATCCTTGTTGATAATTGGCCTCACCATCTTGTAGTCAAAGGTGATCCGGGTCTTCCTAGTGAACTTATCTCTCGCATCTCCCCTCCAGCGGATCATAGCGGGAAAGATGGTGACATCGCTCTGTTGGTTCCACGGAATGAACCTGGTCACCTCACAAAACCAGACCTGCATGTTCAAAACATCAAAAGGGTCATTTTTCTCTCATAAAAGTCTCAAAGACAGAAAGTAAAAGAGAAAAGAAAGTGATGCTACCTCGAGGGCAAAGGAGAAGCAATCCATGGAGGCAGCCTTGTTACGGCTGTACATATCCAAAGAAAAGTAGAGCTCCGCCAATCCGGCCTCGCCCCACGAGACCGTCCCAATCCCATCAACATCCTCTAGAGAGTCGAGGAGGCAAGTCATAGCCAGAGTCCCAGAATTGGTAAAGATGGTGACTGACAGCATCAACCACATAAAATCTCTAGCAAGCTAGTGGGCAGTCACCTCACTAGCGGCAAAGTCCCATATGCAGTTCTGGACTGCCACCTCGACGTTCCTCGTCTCCATTCTAAGCCCCTTGGGAATCAGCTCAAACCCAACCAAAGCTCTAAACTCCTCGGCAGTGATATGGTCCCTCCAAGTCACAGGCCTCCCGGTGAACTGTAAGCCTGTGATAGCAGTGAAATCGGCCGGAGTCACCGTCAGCTCCCCCCAGCTAAGATGAAAGTTGTGGGTGGTGTCCCACCAAAACTCAGATAGGGCCTGGACCAATCCCTTGCTCTTAGAGGTAATGTGAATACCTCTGCCGATAGCCTCAATGAACAAATCCAAGCCGGTAGCCCTCACCAGCTGCTTAGGGTTCGCCCCATTCTTCTCAAAATCAGGCATCCTCTCCCATAGCCTGACTGCAATCTCCGAAGGCCCTCTAGACTTGTTCTCCTGTAGACAAGCACAGCCAAAAATAAATGTGTCAGTCTTTTTCAAAAAAGCATGCATATATTCGAAGAGTGCACATATTTTCAAAAGAAAAGCATTCATAAATTTTTTTTCAAGCATCATTTGCATCGAAAACGTGTCTTTCATCACTTGAAACACATCATGTCAAGCACATTGCTTTCCTAAGCACAAAATCACAAATTTCAAAAATTATCTGCATATAAGCATTAAATTTTTTCTCAAAAAATGGCATGCATGAATCCTTTTCATCATCCAAAATCCCGTTTTCTCATCCATAATCAAAAATTGACCTAGTTCTAGCACATGCGAGGACTCCGTCACATTTTAGACAATTATTTCTCTTACTTTATTTTCGAAAAAGATGGGTCATTCTCATTATTTGTCAAATAAATTGCACATGCATATTCTTTCATCTTTTTAGCCTCATAGGTTAATCATCAAGATTTCAAAATCATCCAAAAATCCTAGGAAAATTTGAAAAATTCCTAAAACTCGGGTCGAGCCCTAAATCAATCAAAATTCAATCAAAATCGACGGAATTGAGCAAACTAAGAACGCTTACCCCAACCGATCGAGGGTTTGTTGATTTATGCTCCCTTCTCCCCGGATAGAGCTCCGATGGAGGCGTATGGAAGTCATACTTCCTCTCCGTCCGAACAAGCTCCTTCCTCCTCCTTCTCGCGGCCGCGGAGATGTTCCTACTAGCTTGCCTCGGCACTGGGTTCCCCTCCAGATCCATTCCAAATCAGTAAAGGCAAAGGGAATTGAAGGAATTTCGAAATTTCTCTCCCTCCTCTCTCTTCCTCGGCAGTGAATGGGCGGCAATAATGCCCAATGCCAGTTCAAATCTGTTTTAAATAATATGGAAAAATCAGACTTCTAGCCGTATGGCTTCTTTTGCCCCCATCTCATGCCGGGCGGCCTCTTTCGCTCTGAGCAGAAATTACCTTTTTACCCCTGGACTTTCCAATTGGGCATGTAATTCTCGTTATCTTTTAACCAAGATAACGTTGTTTTCAAAAGATATCCCTTACCTCTTAAGCAAATAAGCTTTCTTCCCCAGTCACCTCCGTTACTTCCGTTATAACGGAATGACGCTAGGTGACAACCTCCGAATTGTCAGAACTCTAAACTTAAGCTACCTCTATCACCGATAGTGAAGTATGCTCAAGTTCTTCAAGCTTAAGCTACCTCTATCACCGATAGTGAAGTATGCTCAAGTTCTTCAAGCTTAAGCTACCTCTATCACCGATAGTGAAGTATGCTCAAGTTCTCCAAACTTAAGCTACCTCTATCACAGATAGTGAAGTACGCTCAAGTTCTCTAAACTTAAGCTACCTCTATCACCGATAGTGAAGTATGCTCAAGTTCTTCAAGCTTAAGCTACCTCTATCACCGATAGTGAAGTATGCTCAAGTTCTTCAAGCTTAAGCTACCTCTATCACCGATAGTGAAGTATGCTCAAGTTCTCCAAACTTAAGCTACCTCTATCACAGATAGTGAAGTATGCTCAAGTTCTCTAAACTTAAGCTACCTCTATCACCGATAGTGAAGTATGCTCAAGTTCTTCAAACTTAAGCTACCTCTATCATCGATAGTGAAGTATGCTCATGTTCTTCAAACTTAAGCTACCTCTATCACCGATAGTGAAGTATGCTTAAGTTCTTCAAACTTAAGCTACCTCTATCACAGATAGTGAAGTACGCTCAAGTTCTTCAAACTTAAGCTACCTCTATCACGAATAGTGAAGTACGCTCAAGTTCTCCGAACTTTAGCTACCTCTATCACCGATAGTGAAGTACGCTCAAGTTCTTCAGACTTAAGCTATCTCCTCGATAGTGACGTAAGCTCTAGTTTCCTCAGGTGACAACCTCCATTAATTGTCAATCAGGTGACAACCTCCATTAATTGTCAAAACCTTCAAGGATCCTAGACATCGTTCCTAACCTATCTAGTGATGCTTGAACTACGATCAAGGCTTGATTCCTCCGAGATACGTAGGTAGCCTTTTATAAAAGGTCCAGCCATTCGACCACATTGGTCACCTTATCCCTTCGTCGCTCCTCAGTGATGAAATAGCCCCTCATAAAGGTCTTGACATCCGACCACATTGGGCACTTCTAGCATATCCCCAGTAGGATCAATTGCTTGACCTCCTAGGTCATTTTCTCTGCTATTTCCCCATCAAGAGACCAGTTTTCTCTTCTCTATTCCTCAGAGGATCTCTTCAGAACTACGGCCTGGCTTGATTCCCACTCGGGATACGTAGGTAGCCTTCCAGAGGTTCAGCCACTTGACCACTTTGGTCACCCGATCCGTCTCGGCATTCGCCAGATTGGATCCTTTTCTATCGACAACCCCACTCGCCCTGCAAGTGACATTGCCGAGGGGCTTCTGTAAGTACCCAAATCTGGCTCATGCCTTCCGGTTAATTTCCCCGGCAATTCCGGTAAATTTCCCGGTAACTCCCCGGACTTTCCTAGAGTTCCGGAACAATTCCGGAACAGTTCCAAATCATCTAAGGGCTGAAGGGAATGCTTACCAATTAAGAAACACATTTTTCTTAATTTGGAAAAGGTTCTAGAATTGCCACCTTGCATGATTCTAGAAACATGCTGAGTCACAAGGGATAATGCCGCACGGCTGCATTAGCCAAGGATCTCTGGCCGCACGGCTTCATTGGTCTTATCCAGACTGCCTATAAATAGAGCCCTCCTCTACCCATTTTAAAAAGACGAAAAACACACACAATACACTCTATATTCAGTCCCAATACACTCAAATACTGCTGGAAATCCAAGAAGGTTGAAGAAGCAAGCCAAGAAGCCACCTCCCTCCTCCTTGAAGATCCCAAAGTTGGTCCTTCCACCTAGCTCAACCCAAAGAAGAAGAGGCCACCATTGGTAACCTCTCACTCCCTTGCCTTGCATTTTAATTGCTCTATGTGAATTAGATTGCTCATTGCATTCATATATTGTTATTATCTTTGCTTGGGACTTGGTAGTTTTCATTAAAGATCATATCTTTATTATACCCCCTTCTCCCCTTTCCATAAATTAGGCATCATTTGTCATTAAAAATGTAATCTTTATACTCAAAGGTGCATCCTTTGCACCTAAAACCCCCCTTTTACAATAAAAATACCATCTTTATGCATCATTTGCTCATAAAAATGCAATCTTTATATCCAAAATGCATCATTTGCATATAAAAATCATGTCTTTATATAAAAGGTGCATCCTTTGCACCTAAAATCCATTTTCATGCATCCTTTGCATTAAAGGTCATTCCTTCATCATAAAAATGCATCCTTTGCTTTTCAAAATACAATCTTTATGCATCCTTTGCATATTAAATGCCAATTTCCTCATAAAAATGCATCCTTTGCATAAAGATCACTTCTTTACATCAAAATGCATCCTTTGCATAAAAATCATGTCTTTACATAAAAATGCATCCTTTGCAAACCAAAAAAAGCATCCTTTGCAACCCAAAAAAATGTCATCTTTTCACTAAAAATGTCATTTTTACATGCATTCCCCCATGTCCCCATTAGCAACCTTGGAACGGACCGGTGTAAAGATCCTATCTTTACATCGTTTCTTCCATTAAAGGTTCCATAATCTCTTTAGAAAGGGACAACCTTGAACCCTATATCTCCAATTATCACTTAAGACGAGCATGAAGCATTCATATAAGCTCGATCGTCTTAAGGTGTAGGATTGATGGGCTAAGGACATTCCTTCCTAAAGAACCTCATTTTTGGGCTATAAAAGAGAGTCCTTCTCTCGATCACGCAAGTCCCGAGGTCAAAATGCGATGATCACAAGTCCAAGGTGAGGACGGGATCAAAATCCCGAATACATAAAATCCAAGAAATCTCGAGCGACAACCAATAAATGGTTTGTACGTCCGGAAGACAACTTGGGACATTCCCTCCCCTTTCATTCAAACACATGCACACAAGAAAGCACGCAAGTAAGCAAAATAAACGGAATCTAGGGAGACTTGCTATGGCAAGGCACCTTGGGTGAACGACGATCCATTCTTCCCAAGGGGTAACTTAACCTCCGAACCCATAAAATCCTTTTTTTCAAAGTTTTGAGGAAATCAAAATGGCGTGGCAACTCCGTTTTTTCAAATTAAACCGGATGTCTTCAAACTCGCGTGAATTCCACAATTTGGGCACACATTCACAGAAAGTATTCCGCTTTCCCTCTTGTGGTGCTCCTTAGACGTCGGGAGAGTGTCATATTGACTACCCAGTACCTGGCTTGGTCTGAGCAGCGTGTTGGGCAGTCCCAAGCGGCTTTGGGGAGCAGGCGTGGAGCGATTCTGGGGCTGGATTGCCATAGTAGCTATTGCCTTAGGAGTGCCGAAGCCTGGTCTGACCCTCAGGATGTGACGGGAGACACTTTGTTTGACTACGAGACCAGAGTTGACCGACTGACGGAGAGAGGTCCTCTTTTGAAGACTCGCAGGGAGGAGATCCGAGCCGAAGCACGGACGAATGAAGCCCTGAGAGCTGCTGGATTGTTTGACTCTACGGGGAGGACCCCTAATCTTGGACTGAGAGACGCAGAGATGGCTCGCGTGGAGCGAAAGAAGACTCGCCGGGGACGAGGGAAGAATGGCGAGGGGACAAGCGCAGATGGCGCGGAATGACCTCCTAGGTATCCATTCATTGCATTGCAAACACATTATTTATTAAATGTATTAAGCTGTCTTTTAGCATGTTGTGAACTTGAGAGTAGACCGTGCTTGAACTCATCAAGAAATGTTGTAATCGTTAGTGATTTGTGATTTACTTTTAAAGCTTTGTCGAGACGCAAGATCTCTTTTTTGCTTTTTGTTTCTTTTGTGAACCTTGGCGGCGTCCATCTTTGGATTTTTATGTTGCATTTGCGGACTGAAGCAGCCTGGGCCTTGACGGCAATCCCTTTTGCTCGGGCTTTGTGTTTGGATGGGAGGTTGGATCATCCCCTGACAAGTCGTTTTGACGGTCTTTTCCTTAGCTTCCTTGCCTCTTGTTTGTTGGCATCGGGCTCTTGACCTCATTTTCGCAGTTTCTGCTTGAGCTTCTTTTTTTTTTTTGAGAGCCCTTGCTCGAGCTCTTTTTTTTTTTTTAAGCGGGTGAGGGCGAAGACAAGCCCCTGGCTTGGAAGCAGACATGGGTCAGTCGTTTGGTGCTGAGTGACCTTCGAATACCTTTTGATGTTGCCGCCGTCGCTTGACTTGGTCAAGGTGATTTTGGGGGTATGCTCTCGGAAAGTGTGTAGTTTGATGGAGGTCTTGGTTGACATTCAAACTTTTGACTTTTTTGTGTGTTTTTAGACCGGACCAATTAAGGTTGCCTACGTTCCCCCGGACTAGAGGGCTTAGGTCTGCGTAGTTCGACACTACATGGAGTGCCAAGAGATGCACAGTTGTTCTTCTTTAGGCGAAGTATCTGCGAAGTTTGCTTCCGTTGACTAGATTCATAAAGGTATTGCCGTCTAGGTCTGTCAGCTTCATGGCACCTCTGGAAAAGATCTTTTGAACCACGAAGGGGCCGATCCATGTTGGTTCCCATTTTCCCAGTGGGTTGGTTCGAGTGGGAGGCTTTTCTTTGAGTACCAGATCGCCTTCCCTGATGTCTCTGGACTTGACTTTCTTGTCAAAAGCTCTAGCCATCCTGCTTTGGTAGGCTCGGACGTATTCCATGGCCTTTAGTCGTCGCTCGTCTAGTAGAGTCAATTCGTCATGCCGGCCTCGGAGCCATTCGACTTCGTTGATTTCATTTTCCAACAGCACTCGGAGTGAGGGAATTTCCAATTCAATGGGAAGGACTGCTTCCATCCTGTACGTCAGGGCAAATGGGGTTTCTCCCGTGGCTGTTCTGACTGATGTTCGGTAGCCCCAAAGTGCAAGGTGCAGCTTCTCGTGCCAATCTCGTCCTCGGGTGGTCATTTTTCGGATGATCCGTTCGAGGGTTTTGTTTGCTGCTTCTACGGCGCCGTTCGTTTGTGGCCGGTAGGGAGAAGACTTGTGGCGTGTGATCTTGAATTCGGCCAGCAGTCTGTCGCATTCTCCCTCGAAGTGGGAGCCATTTTCTGATATGACTTCATTCGGGATGCCGTATCAGCAGATGATGTTTTCCCTGAGGAAATGTGTCACTTTCCTGGAGGTGAGCACCTTGTAAGTCTTGGCTTCGACCCATTTGGTGAAATAGTCGATGGCTACCAAGATGAACTTGTGACCGTTGCTACCTAGCGGAGTGATTTTCCCAATGACGTCAATTCCCCAAGTGGCGAAGGGCCAGGGCGTAGTCATGCAGTAGAGATCGTGAGGAGGTAGATGATTGAGGTTGGAGAACCGTTGGCACTTGTCGCAGCTTCGGACAAAGTGAATGCAGTCTGCCTCCATGGAGATCCAGTAGTAGCCCATTCGAAGAATGATTTGCATTAGGGCCCTGGCGTTCATGTGGGGACCGCAAGCCCCATTGTGGACTTCGTTCATGAGCTCGTTTGCTTCTTCCTGGCTGATGCAGCGTAGGAATGGTCCTTGGTAGCGTTTCTTGTATAGCATGTCCCCGAGGATGACAAAGTGAGAGGCGAGGCATTTTAGGGCCATGATGCTCTTGGCTTTGACTCCTTCCATGCGTTGACCTTCCTCATTCATGAAGGCAGTTTCCCCGTTTTTGAGGTATTGGAAGATCTGATTGTGATGAAAATGGCTTCGAACTTGCGTCTCTTTTGCTCTTCAGCAATCTCGCAAATCGCTGTGATTAAAACCTTCTCGGCAGCTTGGGCCCGGTTTTTCTCTCGTTTGACAACATGCTTAAATGTTTGCTTGATGCATTTATTCAATTAATGTGTTTACTTCTTTGTGTGGATGAGTTGTAATTAACTGTTTTGATTAGTTAGCTCATCACTTGTTAAAGATGCAAAGAAAGGATATTCTAGAAAGGTCGGACCTTTTATTGAAAGCGCAAAGACTGTACATTGTTGATCATGGACTCACGATCTTCCGGCGTAGAGCCATCAGATGACTCGAAAGACATGAATTCACAGACAACACGACTCGAAGCTAGACTATAGGCGATGAGGGATTGGACCAGGCTTCATTACTCTTGGCAGGCTGTAGCTCTAGAGGGAGTGGCAATGGCTTTGGTGGCCAATCTTCAGTTGGCACGGATCCCGGAGGATAGCTTGCATGTGGTTCGATTTCAAACCAGATTGCGGAGGTTTTTGGTTGCTCTTCTGATGATGTCCCTCCATTGGTGTTGTTACCAGATTTTGGGGGTCCTGGACAGTAGAAGTTATTGAGGGCTACTTCCAGGAGGGCGAAGCATTCGCTGATTCGGAGTTGATTCTTGCTGATGTTGATCATTTTCATAGAATCTGCCTCTTTATCTGGGATCTTTGCTTGGACGACATTTACAATGTCTGACTCGAGGGGGCGTGCTATCTCTCCCTCCCTGATTAGGCTTTGGAGGAGGTTGTGCCACTGTTCATCTAAGTCAGACACCGGGATGTTGAATTGGACTATGCTGTGATGGTTGTCCCCGTGAGATCCGAGAGTGTCGGCCAGAGGGTTGTCCTGTACCAGTGGGTCGGTGATGAGCCAATTTTCAAGAGGGTTTTCGGCGAAGTAGGGGTCTACTCCTTGGTCAATCTCCATCTGGGCATCCATCTCTTGATCCTCTCTTAAGCATTCTTCACAGTCGCATATGTCGGAGTTGTCGTCTTGACCCATGAGCTCTTCGATTTCTAGCTCGTCGCGGCTTAGAGCGTGGATGTAGGGATCCACTTCATAGCGGGACAGGATTGGAGACTCATCTGGAGAAGAGTATTCGGTCATGTCGAGACCTTCTTTCGGGTCGTAGCTTGCTGGCCAGCGCTTGTCATTGTGCTGCTGCCGCGGATTACCTCGAGTATTCCCTTGGCGTTGATGAATTTCATGCATTGGTGAAGAGTAGATGACACTACCTTCATCCGATGTATCCACGGTCGTCCCAGTAGGGCAGAGAAGGTTGGTTTGATTTCCACGACTTGGAACTCTACCGACTCCAGTTGTGCATCGAATTGGATCCTCAGATTGATGACTCCTACGATTGGTCGTGGAGTGGAGTCGTAGGCTCGGATTATCCGGGGCGAAGGCCTTATCAGGGAACGGTCGATACGGAGTCGTTTCAATGTGCTCAGGGCGATGATGTTGACTACGGAGCCGTTATCAATCAAGACATTCGGGAGGAAGAACATCTCTATTTTGATGAGGATGAGGAATGCCTCATTGTGTTTGATTTCACATATCGGCAAGTCATCATCTAAGAAGGCTAGACCGCTTCCCGTGCTGCCATTTGACTCAGTCTCCTCGGGTGAGCGTTCGATCCATCCATTGGTGTGCCTTGGTCGGGGCAAAGATCGTAGGGAGACAGTTGACCTTGGGCGTTCTTGTCTGGATTCCCGGTCACGAGACCGTTTGACTCTGGTTTCACGTTCCCAGCATAGCGGGATAGCATGCTGACAGTTTCAGAAATTGCAGGGCCTTTTCTCGCTTGGAGTTTCGTCGAAGGCTATCAAGTTCACCCTGTCGTTTCGGGGGAATGGATTTCCGATGGTATTGGGGCCACGAGGGCGTTCCAACTTTCCTTCTTCGATTAGCCCCTAGATCACCTGCTTTAGCACGAAGCAATTGTCGGTGGTGTGGCCGGGGTAGTTGTGGAAGGTGCAGTGCTTGCTCATATCCATGTTGGGCTTGGGAGTCTTTGGCTGGAAATTCTCGAGAGGCTTGAGGAGATTTCGCTTTACCAATGCTTCAAATACTTGGCCCAGAGGCGTTTCGAGGTTGTCGAAATGCTGGAACAGTGGGAAGCGAGGGGGATTGTTGTTCCTTGGAGCTGCTTGATCACGGTTTACTTGAGCTCCGTTCTGGATGTAGTGTACCATCCCGGCTGCTTCTTTTCCTTTGTTCGGGACATGTGCTGAAGCTGACAGGTTTGTCCGATAGCGGTAAGATGAAGCAGGGGTTGCTGTTGTCTTCTGAAGGCTCAGAGTCTTCTCAAACATAGTTCCGGCGTTGACCATAGCACGGAGGTCTGGATAGAAGTGATGGCTGATCAAGGTCCTCAGAGATGGTTTGAGACAGGAATGGAAGATGTCCATTTGCTCTTATTTGGAAAGCGGATCCATTATCTCGCTAAGCTTCCAATTCCATCTTTTATAGAACTCACCTACTGGTTCGTCATCTTTTTGTTCAGTGGCTTGCAGATCGTGGCGGTTTGTCTCCCACTCGAGATTGGCACGGTACTTCTCCAGGAAGATCTCGCTGATTTGGTCCCATGTGGAGCGGTTTTCTGCCTTTACATTGAAGAACCACCTTAGCGCTGTGGATTTGAGAGAATGCTGAAAGTGATCCGCCATCTGTTGAGGGGTTGCCCCTTTGGCTCTCATTCCCAAGACATAGGTGTCAATGTGGGTTTTTGGGCATTATGTTTTGTCAAACTTTTCCATTTTTGGCATCCTGAATTTCGGAGGAAGTGGGACCACCTTGTTTGGATTAGTGGGCAGGAGGGAGTCCTTCTGAGAACTGGCTAGCTTGCCTTGCATGTCCTTCATTTGCTCGATCAGCCAAGCCATGTGGGGATCGGCAGGTTGAGGCGGGTTGTCATTTTCGGGGATGGAAACCGAAGATGGAGGTGGATTGGCTGATGGGATCGCCATTCGAGAGTCTTGGGGAGGTAGTTGAGTATATACCAACCCATACCCTGGAGTGTTGAAGTTAAGGGCGTGATTGCCAGGTCCACTAAGGGTTGTGTTTGGGAATTGGGGAAATATTTCATTAGCCCTAAGTGGCAGACTAGCGGGTGGCAGACTTGAGATGTCGGGATATCCGCTTGGAATGCTTGTCCCGGCTAAGCATGGGGATTTTTGGTTATGGCAGCGAGGCTCGTATAGAGGCAGAGGATTGAATCCTGGGGGATACCTAGATGCATTGGGATCTGGCAGAGCAGGCACGTATGTGTGTTGTTGATACTGAGCTTGGTGTGCAGAGCCGGGAAGCTGACTGTGCTGAGGTGGGCATGTCGGAGCTGCTTGACTGACGCCTGAGTGGAGCTTTAAGCGAGAGCTGCTTTGCATTTCTGGGATCTCGTAGCTTGGCGGGGGCGGGACCTGCTGATAGCTTTGAGAAACCGGGGGAGCCAGTATTTCTTTGTCTTCAATGAGAACGAAGGTTCCATCGGGTTGGGGAACTGCAACGGTTCCTCGAAGACGCAGGGTGTCTACGATCCAGGCTTGCTACTCTTCTTGGCGCTTCTTGATAGTTTTGAAGGCTCGCAGCACCTCCTCCATTGTCTGAAGGTTCCTTAGTGGGGGGGTTCTGTTTCCCTCACTGTTATCTGTTGATCCCGTCATGGGGGAGTAGCGGACAGTGCGGACCGTTGAACTGGAAGGGCTGTTGGACCTTGTGACCTCGATACTGAAAAGGCGGCTCCCGGGTATTCTCAACCACTCTCGGTTCGCTGGAGGGGGTGATGGGAAAGGTTTAGACACGGGAAGTCCGTTCGGGGTAAAAGGGGAAAAGCTCACGTGACATGCGGTTTTCGCTTCTTTTATTTTTTTTGTTTTTCGTTGTTTTAATTTACTTAAAACGTGTTTTCTCAGAGTCCTAGGTAGGTTGGAAAAGATTGCTCTTCTTTTTCGCAACTATGCTAGTTCCTGGGTCTGAGGAGACCATATGTGCGGCTATAAGCCCCTCGTTTTGCACCCGTATTTCGACATCCCAGGGTGGACAGCCCCGGACGAGGGTCCTATAGGGCAAGCGGTTTCCACCGGCCTAAAATAAAAAACCGAACCTATGGATCGAGCCTGTCATGTTCATTTTAATGCGTTAGCCATGTGAATAGTGAACCGAGCCAGCCATTGAGTCAAGATCAGGTCAAGAGTTCGGCATGACCTCTCTTTACCTTGCTTGCGCAAGGGATCTGTGACGTTAGGCATTGGCATGGGTCATATCGTCATGGCTGACGTATTAAAGGCTTGATGACATGGTGTCATGTGGGCATGGATGTATATCCGGGACAGAACATCGTCTGGGTGTAGCTTCGGAAAATCAAGATCAGGTCAAGATTTTAGCATGACCTTTCATCGCTTTGCTTACGCAAGGGATCTTGAGTTCCGAGCTTCGACTCAGAAAATGGCCGGCATGGGATATGTAACCAGGCTTGTATGACACGGACTGGGTAAAAACCAACCGGGTCTGGACAGAGTGTGACTCAAGACTCAAACGTGCAGGGTTGACGTATGGCTAGGACGGGATGTTTAGGATGATCTCATGCACGTCCGAGAGGCGTAGGAAGGCCAAACAAACTGCAACTAAGACCACCCCGGGTTAAGGTTTGCAGTGTGCAGTGTATCCGAGGCAGCAGTGCGCGTAGCGTGCGGTGTAACCGAGGCAGCAGTGCGAGTAACGTGCGGTGTACCGAGGCAGCAATGCGAGTAGTGTGCGGTCTCTAAAATTCTTTTTCTGAGTAGAACAAAAGTTTTTGAAGAATTTTAAATGTATGTACACAGATGTATATTGATGCATTTTTTTGTATTTTTTTTTTTGTAAAATAAAAACGTAAAGCACATGCACACACACACAATAGTTAAAGAGAAGGGGTAGAATGAAAGTTTGACCCTCATCATTGTTTTAAAAAAATTTTGTTTTGTTTAAAAGTTTTTAAAACAAAATCTCCCCAGCAGAGTCGCCAACTGAAATTACTCGAGATCCGGCTCGCGCGCGGGGTCCCCCGGCATCTCGCATTTCGCTCGCAGTTCGGGAAGTCGCCCGGATCCGATAGGCAGCGCGTTCGCGCCCCGGCATCTGGCTCGTTCCGCTTTTGCGGTGTTGGAGAATGTCTCGCTGTGTTTTTTGCTTGTAGAGTCGCCATGCCATTTTTATTAAGCCCAAAACATTGAAAAAGGGCATCAGTTTAAAAATAAACTGTTTTTTGTTGTGTGATGAGATTTTTGAGTTCGGAGGTCAGATGACTCCTCGGGAAGAGAATATTAGAATCTTTGAGCTCACCCGAGTCGCCTCGTAAAAACGAGTCTTTCGGTACCCCTAATATTCTTTATCTGTTGTGTGTGTGTATGTGCTTTTAAAAATGCATGCTGTGTCAGATGTCTACATTGTACACTGCTTTATTGAAATGTATTGAAATAGTGTAGGAAGGAAGCCTTACCAATGTTGGTTCGTGTCTGTCTTCCGCGGGGGAATAGTGTTTGAGGATGGAATATTGTTCCGGGACGGACCGGGATTGCTTCGGGATGAGCCGGTTGTCTGCGGACAGAGTTTCGGCGTGCGTAGGAATCGCAGGGATCACTCGGACAGAGGTTCGGCGTGCGTTGGGATCGCAGGGATCGTTCGGGCAGAGGTTCGGCGTTCGTTGGGATCGCAGGGATCGTTCGGGCAGAGGTTCGGCATGGGTTCGAGTTGTTGGTTTGACTCGAAAAGAGCCGGGACGCCTTGGGAAAGACCAGGAAAGGCCTCGGAGTACCACGAGGGGCCTCAGAGTACCTCAAGAGTGCCTCGGGGCAGCGCGGGAGCATCGCGGGAGCGCTCGGAGAGGCTTCGGAGCACCGCAAGGGGGCTCGGAAGGCCTCGGAAGGATCCGAAAGGGGCCGGGAGTGCCTCAAGAGGACTTAGAGGGATACCAGAAGGCTGGGGGGAGAGGAGAGAAGAGGGAGGTGTGTGAAATGATGGAGGGGGATCCCTCTATTTATAGTGCCAGATTTTGTGCAAGAAGGTCCGTACGGACCTTCTAGGTAATCTGAGATTTTGGTTTTTCTCGATTTGAGGGAATAAGTGGACTTTAAGAAGATTCAGCAATTATGGTGTCTGGTGACAAGAAGGTCCGTACGGACCAATATGTCATGCAATAAGGTCCGTACGGACCAACCATGCATTTCAGTAATGATGCATTCCGGGATTTGAGGGAATAACTTGGACTTTAAGGGGATTCAGTAATCATTGAAGCAAAGAGGTCCGTACGGACCACCTATGCTCTTCCAATTTCTGAAAAAATCCCAGAAGGTCCTTTTGTCCCTTTTTGGCCCAGAAAGGTCCCTCCCTTGGTTTGGTTGGGGGTTTTAGAGTGTTTTTGAATGTCACGGGTCTTCGAGACTGCGTTTGTGAGTCTGCGGTGTTTCCCGTGTGTTCGGAAGTACTTACAGTGGCGCCTTTCATCGAATTCTTTCTTGAGTTTGCCTTTTGTCGGAGATCGCCTACACTAAGGAATGGCTTCGGGTAGCAGCAGAAAGATTAGTCTTGAATCGCTGCATTTGTTAGTGGAGGGACAAACAAGTATGCGTATAATACTCATGATGATGCATGTATGTATGAAAAGATGCGATTTGGACAGATTTTGAAGGTGGCCTCGCATATGTTAGCGCGACAAGAGAAAGACAAACAAATCGTTCCATTTCAAGTATGAAACCTCTTAGAGCAATGTTTTTCATTTGCTTTTGGGCAGGCACGGGCCTAGATTTTGGTGAAATATTTCCTATTTTGGTTTATAATCCATTTAAAAATATTATTATTTGTGCTTTGAGCATGCTACATGAGCCCTGGGTTGGCTTTTTGTGGGGATGCATTGTGAGAGGGATTGCGTGTACGGAAACGTGCTGGGAATGTATTCAAATGTATTTTGGTGGCTGTTTGATCAGGTCGGACGATATCGCTCGATGTGGAAAAACTGCTTTTGTTGCTACGGCTGCCAAGGGGTGTCATGAGTTTAAACTTGGACTTAAACTTCGGATATCGGTCAAGGTCTTGCTTTCAAATTTTGACCTTCGAAATTGCATCTGATAAACCCTAGAATCAAAATAATCCACCGAGGTGGGAGAACCCCTTCGTTTGGAATGATTGTGACTTCATAAAGCCCCCATCTGAAGAAATGATTTGGAGAGACCACGGTCTGTAATTTGCTCGTGCATCCAAGGTTGTCTGTTAAGCCCCCCCATTCTGAAGAAATGATTTGGAGAGACCACGGTCTGTAATTTGCTTGCGCATCCAAGGTTGTCTGTTAAGCCCCCATTCTGAAGGATAAAAGGCATCTCATGGATTTGAATTCCAACTTTAGATGGAGAGTTGTAATTGAACCCCAATTCTAATTAAAACATTAACGTCGAAAAATACTTTTGACAAGCCCCAGAAATCAGAACTCAGAGTAGACCCTCAAGATTTAAAAAAAAAAACTCTCTTCGCGTGGCAAAGCCCTAGTCCTAAGAAATGACTTGGTGAAGCCCCGTTTTGGAGGAAGCGCTGGTCTTCTGTGGAGGTCCTGAAATGAATCTGATGCAGCCCCAATTTATGTAGAAGCATTTTGCGGTAAAGTAGGGAACTTGTAGTGGACCCCTAATAAGAAGAGAGACTCAATCCGCATGAATAAAGCCCCATTTTGGAGGATCTGGTACATACCTAATTCTCGCTGAATTGCTAAGGCACCAACCTTAATTTCTTTAGTCAATCAGTCAACCAGAAGAAAATTTAAAAGAAAAGATTTTTAGGAATATACATGCAGGGGCATACTTTTAGAAAAGTGGGAACGAATCCCAATTTTATGTGAATGCCTAGTTTAATGTAGGCACCAAAAACTCGCTTTGGGTTTGACTCTTTTGAGAGAGTATGAGCATAGAGAGGTTTGAAAGAGTATATGGAAGCCCTTGCTGACAGAAAATTAGTGTTTAGCTCTATTTTTCCTATTTTTGTAGAAAGAGAAGACTTGTCGAGACATCCGAAAATTTGTTTTATTCACAATGATCACAAGATTGCTTAAAATGCTTTGTTAATGTTTGGGTTACTCAACCACTAATCTTGATATGAACAAACGTCTTGATTAATCATGAGAAGAAAGTCAACCGATGTCGAGGATCAAAGTTGGCTAGGTTGTGAAAAAAAGGTCTACTTATAGGGGAGGTCATTGATGAGACCGGGTTTATGAGATTTGTATGTGTTTATGATCGGACCATTTCTGGTTGCCTACGTTCCCCTCAGTGTAAGGAGCTCAGGTCGCCGTAGTTCTGGCTTGAACTGTGTTTGGCTTTGGGAAATGGTATGAATATTTATGGTCCCTTTGGTGAAAAGGCTCAAATCGAAAGGTTGGATGATGAGGCACGGGCCTTGAGATGATTCCTTGACAAGTCATTTTGACGGCTACTTCAATGATTCAATTGCTTCTTGATCGTTGCTTTTACAAGAAGAGAAAGAATTTGAATATAGATTAAGGACTTGTGATATACTTTTGCCTTTGCTTAAACTGCTCCCTTGGTTTTGACCACTTCCATTCTTCGAGCTTTAAATTCTCCCGTCTGTTAAGCTTCTGGTTGGCGGTGCTGGGTCCTTGGCTTCATTTTTTTTTTGAAGCCCCTGCTTGAACTTGCTTGATGTATATGAGGTCTAAGGCAAGTCCCTAGATTGTTGTCGACATGAGGTCAATTATTTAATGTTGAGTGACCTATTGTTGTTCCATGATGTTGCCGCCAACGTTGACTTGGTCAAGGTGATGGTGGGGACATGATTTGGAAAGTGTATGGCTAGATGAAGGCCTTAGTGAGGTAAAGAAGGTGTATAGGGAGAACATTAGTTGACTTTCTCACACCGATCAATCAGAAAATTAATTATTTCCAGAGATTATTTATTGAGCAATGCAAGTGATCATATAGAATACAACCATTTCATTAGATGTAATGTAGGTGTTCAAATAATGTCTCAAGCCTAGAAAGAAAAGAAAAAGACTTTTTTATAGAAAATTAAGATTAACTACAATGTTCGAGGATGACTTGATTGAACGAGGAAAGTACTAGAACCTACGAAGGTTGACTAAAAGACAGTTGACAAATCTTGAGGATAGGTAGCCCCTAATCTAGCTACTCTTTGTTGCTGAACTGCCAGGACGCTTAAGCTTTTCGTCTTCTATTAACTTCTGAATTTCATATCGCAGACCGAAGCAACTATATCAGTCATGTGCCCATGATGCTGGTGGAAGGCGAAATACTTGTTCACGTCAATGTTGGCTGGGGGATTTCTTGGCTTGTAATTCTCCACAGGTTTGAGCAAACCTTCTTTGATCATTCCCTCTAACATTTTTCTTAGAGACATGTCTAGCTTGTCAAAAGGAAGGAAAGATTGCTTCCTGGAAGAGTCATTATTTTCTTGGCCTATGTTCCCATTGTTCGTGCGTAATTCTCCATGCACGTGATTTTTACCAAATGCCCCCATGTTCACGTTATTGTTCCTCGGGAACAGATTTCTGTCTGTATTGGGGCCGCGGGGGCGCTCCAACTTTCCTTCTTCAGTCAATCCTTGAATTGCTTTCCTCAAAACTGTGCAGTTGTCGGTTGCATGACCGTGGTATTTGTGAAAGCACAATGCTTGGTAGTTGGCATTGGGGAATTTGGCCCGGTAATTTTCCATAGGTTCGAGGAGACCTTTCTTGACTATACGATCGAATACCTCGCTCAAGGGCATCCCAAAATTATCATAGTGATGTCGTTGTCTCGGGGGACCACCGTTTCTTTGTAGTGCCCTATTCTGGATATAATGGACTGCTCCAGTAACCTCCCTCCCTTGGTTTTTGGTAGATATTGGATTGGGCGGGGCTGCCCTATAGTGATAAGAAGGGGCTGGACTCGTGGCCGGCTTTTCATTCAAGTCTTTCTCGAATTGGGAACCCGCGTTGACCATGGCACGGATATCAGGATAAAAGTGATGGCTGGTTTATGCTCTTACTGATGGCTTCAAACATGACTTGAAGATTCTCATTTTTTCATCCTCAGGCAGTGACTTCATGATTTCGGAAAGCTTTCGACTCTGTTCCTTGTAAAGTTCTCCCATAGTTTCGTTTGTCTTCTGTTCTGCCAGCATAACCACATGCGAGTCAATAGAAACTTTTGAACTACTGGAACCCGTAACCAAAGGTCCACTAACAGAGGGAACCATAATAGGGGGTTGATGGGATCGAATGGTAAATTGATCAGATCCAATAGGGATAAACGAGGGTGAGAAACTTGAGACAGTTAGGTGTTCCTTTAATAATCCGCTGTCGTATTCGAGTGGAGGTTGGACAAACTGGTTTTGAGGGAACGGAGCATAAATTGGTGGGTACTGTTGAAATCGAGGGATTTGAGGCCATGAAGCAGCTGGAGCTGATGAAGGATGTTCGAAGTAATGGGCCGAAAAAGTCATGGGGGCGAAACTCGATGAACTCTGAGCATATTGGGTGGGACAGAAAGGATGCTGACCCAACTGAGCCTGAAGAATTGTTGAGGTTTGGGTGTCCGCTAGATGAAGCAAGTGGTGAGGAAGAACATGATCCATTGAATTTTCTAAAGACGGTGAAGGAGGAGCATGCTGGTGGTGTTGAAGTCTGGCGGCCTCCCAAGCTTTGATCAGCTCTTCCTTAGTCTGAAAGTCTTCAAGATGGAGAGTAGCATTTTGCCCATTGCTTTCTGTTGAACTAGTGATGGGTGATGCCTCATTGTGTTGAACCCCATGCACTGACGATTTACATCAGCGAATGTTATTGTTTTTACATAATAAGCAAGATCATATATCTGTGTTACCTCATCCTCATCTTCTTTTTTCGGGGGAGGGGAGTTGATCGCAGGAGCATTTGTTGGGTTGGATGCGTCGGCCCAGTATTGATAAGATGGGTCTGGGTTTACAACTTCTAGTTGTGATTTGAGACCCTTCTCTCATTTGGACCCTGTGTTGACCATGGCACGAAGATCAGGGTAGAAGTGGTAGCTGATTAACGTTCTTACGGATGGCCTTAAATAGGACTTGAAGATTCTCATATGTTCATCCTTGGAAAGAGGTTCCATAACTTCAGAAAGCTTCCAACTCCATCTTTTGTAGAATTCCCCAACACTTTCATCTGTCTTTTGCTCGGTGGTGATTAGGTCTTCATGACTTATTTCCCACTCCAGATTGGAGCGGTATCGCTCAAGGAAGATGTCGTTGATCTGGTCCCAAGTGTGGTGGTCTTCGTGTTTAACTCTTAGGAACCATCTTAGTGCTGCACTCTTAAGCGTATGATGAAAATGGTCGGCCATTTATTGGAGAGTGGCTCCTTTTTCCCTCATGCTGAGGACGTAAGTGTCGATGTGGGTCTGAGGGCATTCCGTTCCGTCAAACCTATCCATCTCAGGCATTCTGAACTTGGTGGGGAGGGGTGTGACCTTTCCCTGATCGGCAGACTTGAGCATTTATTTCTTAGACTTTCCCATACTGGCTTTCATTTCCTTCATTTGCTCGACAATCCAGGCCAGGGTTGGATCCAATGGCAGGCTTTGAGGCTCGGTGCCTGGTGCTGCGATCAAAGAGGCAGTAATTGAAGGTGGCAGACTTGAGATATTTGGACATGTGGAGGCCTTTTCTGGGTTAAATTGGGATTTTATCCCATAATTCCGAGGCTCGTATATGGGTAACGAGTTGAACCGGATTAGCCATGTTGACAGGGGTGCCTTGGGAAGTGGCAACATGAAGCCTTTGTCGGCTATTTCCTTGGATCGAAGGATTTCCGTAGTTCGAAGGCGGAGGAACTTGGTTGAAGGTTTGGGGAGCTGATCGGGGAGGATCGTCATCCTCGATTAAATCGAAGGTACCATCTTACCAGGGAATAGTTGTTATACCTTGCTCATTCAGGAGCTGTATCACGAAGTTCTGCTAATCTTCTTTCTGTTTCTTGTGGACCTCGTAGGCCAAGATTGCATCTTCCAACGTCATGTCGTTCGTTGGTGGCGGGGTTCCATTCCTATCACGGTTTCTTGGCGAATCCGACATTCCGGAAGATCTGACCATAGGAACTGAGGAAACTGAGGAACTATCTAACGATTCCATAACGGTAATGCTGAAGAGACGGCGACCCAGGATTCTGAACCACTCTTTGTTCGCTGCGGGGAACGAGAGGTAGGGCTTAGATTTCGGAAAGGGTATTTGGCTTAAGGCTTTTAGGCTCGTGCAACGTGCAGTTACTGCTTAAGTTTACTTAAAACACGTTTTCTCATAATCCTAACTGGTTGGAAAAGATTGCTCTTATTTTTCGCAACTACTATAGGTCCTAAATCAATGGATCCCGATACTACGTCTACAGACCCCTCGTTTTTCACCTTTAAATTTCCTTCCCGGGATGGACAATCCCGAGAGGGTCCTATAGGGCAAGCGGATTCCACCGACAAAAGGAAAAGTGAACTTAAGGGCTAGCTGGTCATGCAAACTTTCGACGCATATGCCATGCATGTCACGGTCAAAGTCAACATCCTCGAGTTAAGGCGGAAATCGTGCCAAAATTTCGGCATGACCTCTCTTTGAATCGCTTTCGCGAGGGGCCTTAGCTCTTGGTATTGGCCAAGTTGTGACCGATATAGTTCATACGTTAAAGGTTTGATGACACTGCATCACATTGAACCTTCGGGTATAATTTTAACACGGTTCAGCGTCAAAGTCAAAGCCAAAAGATAAGACTCTGGGTCAAGAAACGACCTTTGATCTCGACTTTTAAGTTTTGACTTGTGAGGAAGATTGGTGTAAGAATATACACTTAGGCTTTATGACACGAACTAAGCCAAAAAACCAACCAAGGTTTTGGACGAAGTGTGACACAAAGAGTGCATGGTTACACGGGCGAGAATGGGCTGTTTGGGATGACCCCATGCGCACGAGAGAGGTGTAGGAAGGACTTCAAGTTGCAGCTGAACGGTCACCCCAGGTTAAGGGTTGTAGTGTGCAAGTGTACATGCTAACAGTGCGAGTAGTGTGCGGTCACTAAATTCTTTTTCTCAGTAAAACAGAGATTTTCAAAAATGTGTTTTAAAGAAATTATGAGCAGTTCAAAATATTGCATGAAAACCAGTTTATGAACAAATATGCACGAACATGTTATGATTTAAAAAGAGTGAAAAACAACACTTTTTTAAAAAAACAGTCCAATGTTTTGAAAACCGAAGCTGTTTAAAATTTCTTTTTTGAAAGAAAAAATGAGTAACACTCCATGGTAAGAAAACACACACGCACAAAAACGAGAAAGGGTAAACGAAAGTTTGACCCACAAAAATGTTTTTAAAAACGAGAGCAGTTTTGAAAAACATGTTAATATTCCCAAGCGGGGTCGCCAACTGAAATTACCCGAATCCGAAAGTGGCCCTGGAGCGCATCCGCGGATTTGTTTTGAAATCGCGAGAAGCAGGACACAGATGAATTTCACGGAAAAAAGGAGAGTGGCCACGACATTTTTATTATGAGCCAAAACTTTGAAAAGGCTTTTTTTTACAGAGATTGTTAGGTTTGGAGGTCACGTTACGCCTCGGGAAGAGATTAATGATGCTCACCCAAAACGCCTCGTATTGACGAGTCTTTCTACCTTTCTCGAAAATTGTGCATGTGTGTGTGATTGTGTATTACTTGGAAATGAGTTTGAATGGCGGGATTTGAAATGAGGGGTATTTTGATATGAATCGGGCATTATAACATTAACCTTTTTTTTATAAAATGACAGTAAAGAAAAGACATTTAAAGTAATCGACAGTAATGAAATGACGATCGACAAGTCAATTTCTTGACTCGGATGTTAAAGTAAATGCGATCAACAAACCAAACGGTTTGGATGGTAAATAAGGATATTGAAATGACGATATCAACGAATTGAACGATTCAGACGATAAAAGATGCGATCGACGAATCAAACAATTCAGACGGTAAAAAGCGTTATTTAAATGACAATATCAATGAATCAAACGATTCGGACGGTAGAAATGACAATCAACGAATCAAATGATTCGGATGGTAAAAATGACAATCAATGAATCAAACGATTCGGACGGTAAATGACGTAATAAGATAAAGTGATAAATGATGAGTCAAGATCTCACATTTTAACTCTAAATTACTCTTTTCGAAAGAGAAGAGTAATAGAGAGAGGGTCATTTCTTGACTTGGAGACAACGTAGTGTCTACATTTTGAAGAGTTTGATAGGAACAGAAATAGCGAAAAGACATAAAAAAGAGATGAAATTTTAGATTCAGAAGGAGAGTCTACCAATGTTTGGTTTTGGCTCTATCTTCCTAGGGTATGTGTTTGTATAGGAAATGAGGGATTCACCTCGAGTGGGTTGCTTTACGGTGTTTAAAGAGGAGAGAAATTCTACTCTCACGTAGGCAGAACCTCCTCTAGTTAACTCTCGTTTGCACTCGAATTTCCGTCATTTCAACGACATTTCGGGAGGGTTTTGGGGGCTGAAAATGGCTGGGGAGTGTTGAAGGGAGTTTGGGGTAAGAAATGTTGCGGTTTAAAGTGAAAGGGGAGGCTGCTATTTATAGGCAATTTCAAGGGGAAAAACAGGTCAGCCGACCAGTCTTGGAGCCTGAGGGTATTTTGGTCTTTTTGATTTTTGATGTGATTGGTTTGACCCTTGGGTTTGTGCATTTGTGACACGTGGCATAATTAGCCACTAAGTAAGGGCATTTTGGTCTTTTGGTCATATTTTAACTGTTTTGTTAAATAATTGCCCGAATAAATGTCGAAAACAAGTCCCGAAAAGTCCCGAAAATTCTAGGAAATCGCGTATTTTTGGAAAAGTGATATTTTTCACGTATTCGAACGTATTTTTAATACACTTTAATTTTGAATGATCGGGACAGTCCTGGAAAGTCTCGTTAATTTGGAAAGTGTGAATTAACGGATTTTAACGATCCAAATTTGGGTACTTACAATAGCCTCTTGTGATTTTTCTTCATCGGCACAAATGAGGTCGTTCTTATAATGTTTCTCGTAAAGACGATCCCCTATGATGACAAATTATATAGCCAATATTTTTTAGAGCCAATTGAGCCTTCTTCTCAGTCTCGGGCGAGAGCGTACCATTCGAACGAAAATTTGAGATGTCATAATTCCATGGCTTCTTGTCTTGGTCATCAGCGGAGTATATTGATGCACATTTGAAAGACCAATCGTCGCTATAATCATGTAGGTCAATGACTGAGCAGTAAGCGGGAGTTGTTCGCTAAGTTACTTTAAATGGCTTAACCATTTTTCCTTCATGGATCTCTACTAAGGAAGCTAGCATAGCTAGAGCATCTGCAAAGCGATTCTTATCTCTTGGGAGATAGTGGAAAGTGACTTCTTTGAATTGTTTCCCCAAGTCTTTGATAAGGGCATTGTATTTCTGTAGTGTGGGATGAATCTTCCACTTTTTAAGTGTCTGGTTGATGAATTATTGTGAGTCCCCAAATACTTCAAGTTCGGTCACATTTCTTTTTAAGGTTGCTTCAAGCCCTGCTATGCAAGCTTCATATTCTGCGATATTGTTTGTAGCCCCAAAGTAATGCGGATGGTGAGTGGAGTGTATACATAAGTTGGATCTACTAGTAGCATGCCAATACCATAGCCTTTCTTATTGGTTGCGCCATAAAAAAATTAATTGCCACGTACTTTCATTCTCTATATGCATGATGTCTTCATATGGGAATCACGGGTCTTTGCCCTTTGCTTCGTCACATGAAAATTCGGTTAACTGATCTGCGAATACTCTCCCCCTGATGGATTTCTGTTTGACGTAAGTGATATCATATCCCGCGATCATAAAGTACCATTTGGCAACTCGTAAGGACATGTTGGACTTCTCAAAGATATATTTGATAGGGTCCATCCTTGCTATGAGTCAAACAAGGTAAGACTCCAAGTATGGCTTAAGACGTTGTGCACAATTTTTCGAGTGCAAAGTAGTTGAGTTTGCTTCCCTGGAACCTTTGACTGACAAAGAATATGGAATTTTCCTTGCATGACTCAGTTGGTTCTTGAGCTAGCATAGCCCCTAATGCGTTGTCATTGACTATCAATTATAGTAGCAGTGGCTTGGCCTTGTGTGGAGGGACCAATATAGGTGGGAAGGTTAAGTATTTCTTAACTTCCTCGACGGCTCTTTGACATTCTCATGTCCATTCTTGTGAGGCATTTTTCTTGAGTAGCTTGAAGATGGGATCGCACATTGTCGTGAATTGGTTGACAAAGCGACTAATGTATTGTAATCATCCCATAAATCCCATCACTTGTTTCCGAGTTCTTGATGGAGGCATGTCGATGATGGCTTTTATCTTAGTGGGGTCAGCTTCTATGATGCGCTCTATGACCATATATCCAAGGACTTTCCCTTTAACAACTCTGAATGCATATTTTGTCAAATTCAGTCTCATCTTGTGAAGTCTTAGTCTCTCAAAGAATTTTCGGAGATCTATCATGTGTTGGCCAACATAGCCTTTGGAATGGATTATCATATCATCCGCATATAATTCTCTCTTTATGGATCATGTCATGGAATAGCACAGTTATCGCTTTCTGGTAAGTGACTCCGGCCTTTTATAGTCCGAATGGCATGACCTTATAACAGAACGTCCCTTAAGGTGTGGTAAACATTCTTTTATGTTGGTTCTCTTCAGCCATGAGGATTTGATTGTATCCAGCAAATCCATCCACATATGAGCGGACATCGTAAGTTGTTGTTGTGTCAACGAGCATGTCTATATTAGGAAGTGGAAAATCATACTATGGAGATGCTTTGTTGAGATCCCTAAATTCCACGCAAACTTTTATATTTATGTTTGCCTTGGTCACTTGGACTGTATTTTCCGACCATTCGGGATATTTCATTACTTTGATGAATCCAACAATAAGAAGTTTCATAATCTCTTCCTTAACTTGCATTAACCATTCTGGCTTAATTCGACGGAGTTTCCGCTTGACTCGCTGTAGTGGTATCTTGTGCTCGACGTTTGAAGGATTTAGCCTGACATATCTTTATAGGACCACGCGAACACGTCTATGAATTTTCTGAGAATCGCTATGAGGGACTTTTTGTCCTTCCCCTTGAATAAGTTGTCGATCTTGGCAAAAGATTGATTGTCGAGCCATTATCAATCAGGATTCGAGGCATTTTGTGACCAAGTACTTTGGCAGTAACTAACAAGGCTTCTTGAAGATCTGTCTCGTATAGTGGCAAGTCTAAATCAGTAAAGGAGATGACATTGCCAAATTTGATGTTGCTAATCATTTGAGTGAGGTTTTCAGGAGTAGAATCATTTGGCACTAAGACTTGGGCCAAGGCTTTGGATAGCATGTTACGATTTTTATGTGAAGCCCCAATGAGATCCTAGAAGGAGATTGATGGATATGGTTTCACCCATCTAAAGGATATGTTTTAGACCTATTTTATGCTTGAACTTAGGTTATTTGATGTCTTTTCTAGTGGTTTTGTAAGTATAAGGGTTGAAATGCAAAAGGATAGAAAAGGATGGATTAAAGTTGAAAAGAAGCTGAGGGCGACGGCACCCCTAAAAGGGGGCGGGCGCGCCCTTTTTCCAGAAGAAGTAGACAAAACGCGCTGAATAGTAGAGCGAACGCGCGAAAATTCCAGAGACTGAGAGCTATCGCCCCCATAGTGAGGGAGCGACCGCTCTCTATACGAGTCAGGCAGATTGTGGATGGGTTGGGAATGCCTTATTCCGGATTCTACAAGGATTTTGGAGGTTTCCTTGGGCCGCACATATATCCTTTCTCTCCTACTATATAAACAACCCTTGATTAGTTTTTATATCATGTTCTTTTTACCTTATATTTCCTAGTTAGATTTTAACAAGTTTTGAACACAAGGATATCAAGATTTTATTCACGTTTTTATTCTTTTGTTTTTATGGCCCTTCGTGACTAAATACTTGGTTCGTGCATTGGGTGATTAACAATTGGATTTTTATTCTAAGGTTTTAATTCTTTCTATCTCTTTTTCTTTCTCATTCTTGTTCTTCTCAACATTCTTAAAGATTGTTCTTAGGTTTCAATTTTATGTTAAGATACTTTTAGCATTTGAATTTAATTGGGTATAAATTGTTGCACTCACGTGGAAAGTTTATATATTGACCATTGTTGAGATTATTAGATTCAATTGATGAAAGACCAAGAAGTCAAACGTTCTATGTTCTAATGTTCTTATGATTTAAATGGAATTTCTTGAATGTTCTTATTGACCTCACAAAAGATATTAACAAAGAGAGAAATTATTAGGGTTGAAATCCACACAACAAACGTCCCAACCCTAATATTTTGTGAACAAACCCTTGAATGAGATTGATTCATTTATCCCCTTTGAAATAAAGCATAAAGTGTTAATTGTTATAATTCCCAATTCATGAATCCCTTGCGTATTGATATCTTTGTTTGCTTTTAATTCTTGATTTCTTAGTTTAATAAATCAACCAATCAAAAAAAACCTTGGTTACTTTTGCACTAATAAAATATAATTGTTCCACACGAGTGTCTGTGGATTCGACCCTTGAAAATTGATTTAAATAGTGCAAATTAACTGTAAGTACCCAAATCCGGATCGTCAAAATCCGTTAGAAGTTAACCGGAATCCATTAACTGGCCCTTTCCAGGTTAACCGAAACCTGTTAAGCTCCCTGCTCTCGAGTCAACGAGACATCCCGGGACTACCCCGTGCATCCCGACATCAAAGTGTACTCAACACACGTTATCACACGTAAAAGTACAACTTTCCTCGAAAAACGCACTTTTCAGGACTTTTTGGGGGCGTTTCGGACATTTTCTGGACAGTATTTTAAAAAACGGACAAAACCGGGAATAACGGGACAAAAACCCTAGTCCTGGTGAGTCATCGGGACACATGGCACGCATGCCTAGCTCCCCAAATCAACATCAATCAAATTCGAGGGTGAAAAGACCAAAATGCCCCTGAAATTGAGAAACTGGCCGTCTGGCCTGTTTTACTGGAGAAACCAGAATTCTCATCAAGTTCTCCAATTTTCCAAAATGCCCAAAAACCACCCAAAATGAGGAACTGGCTGGACGGCCTGTTTTACAAATTCACCCTATAAATAAAAGGGCTGTCAAATTCGAAAGGAGGATGAAAAATATTCACTCTCTCCAAAAACCTCACGATTCTAAGCTATTCTACCCTCTCCCGAGCCCCGTTTTGTCTCGATTTGCGTGAAAATCCTGTTTTCCGACCAAACACAAACTAAACACCTTCGAAACACCCTTTCAAACACTCAAACCGTATCCCGTATACGTAAACCAAGTCAAAGAGTCAACCCCTAGCCATAGGTAACACTCTCTCTCGCTAAAAAACTCGTTTCACCTCGATTTACGCGTCAAATGCTATTATCATTTCGGTCGAAACTTTCGAAATGTAGACGTAACGCCGTCTACGGGGCTCAATACGTTTTACCCCTTAATCATCTTCTCTCCCGTAAGAGAAGTAATTTCGGGTTAAAACGGCGTTCCAGTTCCGTTTTGTACGTTTATGTCATTTACAGCCTGGATCGTGTGATCCTTCGATTCGCTTTTTTTACCGTCCGAACCGTTTGGTTCGTGATCGTCATTTACAAAATCCGGATCGTTTGATCCGTCGATATCTTCATTTAATTTATGTACCTTTACAACTCCGAGCCGTTTGGCTCGTCGATCGCATCTTTACTGTCCGGATCGTTTGATTCCGTTGATATCGCACTTTAAATACTGTCATTTACAAGTCCGAGCCATTCGGTTCGTGATAGTATTTACTTATAAAAGTCCGAGTCACAAAACGACTCGTTGATCGCATATCATTTAATACCTCTTTTCATAAAATTGGTCACAATGTAATGCCCGGTTCAAAACCGGAGTTTGTCATTCGAACTCCTTTTCAGAAACAACGCAAAATCGACGTTTGGCATCCAAACGCTCA
The DNA here is from genome assembly GCA_022495995.1 of Adenophora triphylla var. japonica. NCBI lineage: Eukaryota > Viridiplantae > Streptophyta > Magnoliopsida > Asterales > Campanulaceae > Adenophora > Adenophora triphylla. The sequence goes on along the minus strand of JAFEMH010001473.1, from coordinate 316,409 downwards.
TTTTCGACTCCAAACCCGACGTTTGACATTCAAACGATCTTTTCATTAAAATCAACGTTTGACATTCAAACTAAATATTTAAGTTCGTCATTCGAACTCCTTTTTTAAAGCAACTCAAAACCGACGTTTGTCATTCAAACACTCGTTTTTATCATAAAATCAATGTTTGTCATTAAAACCAAGATTGAAGTTGTCATTCAAGTTCCTTTTCAAAAATGCAACACACACAATTTCGAGAAATGTAGAAAGACTCGTCATATGAGGCGTTTCGGGTGATCTCAATATACTCTTCCCGAAACGTAACGTGACCTCCGAACCTAACAATCTCTGGTCCTAAAAAGCCTTTTGTCAAGTTTTGGCTATCAATCAAAACGTCCCATTTTCAAAAGCCTTTTTTGAGTTTTGGCTACCAATTAAAACGACCCCCCTTTTTCAAACTCAGCCATTCTCAACGTTTCGGCTCATAATACAAAACCGCGTGGCGAATCTCTTCCCCAAGTGAAGTCCATCGAAAGAACCGCTCGCCGCGTTCCGAGCGCGATCCGGGTAATTTCAGTTGGCGACTCCGCTGTGGATTTCGAACAATGTTTTTCAAAACTACCGTTGTTTTAAAAACATTCTGTGGGTCAAACTTTCGTTTACCCTTCCTCGTTTTTGTGTGCGTGTGTTGATCAAAACATCAAACTATTTTCGAAACAAAAAGAAAAAAAAGATGTTGCATTTTCATCTCATCCAAAATCATAACATGTTCATGCATTTTCGCTCATACTTGATTTCCATGCTAATTTTCGAACTGCGCATAAATTCTTTAAAACGCATTCTTAAAATTTCTATTTTTCTCTGAAAAAAGAATTTAGTGACCGCACACAACTTGCAATGCTGCCTTAGTACACCGCACGCTACGCGCACTTGCTGCCTCAGTACACTGCACACTACGACCCTCAACCCGGGATGACCGTTCAGTTGCAGCTTGATTGTTCTGCCAGACACCTTTCAAGCACGCACGGGGTCTTCCCTAACAGCCCATCCTAGCCCGTGTAATCCATGCACACTTTGTGTCACACTTCGTCCAAGACCCCGGTTGGTTTTTGGCTTAGTACGTGTCATAAAACCTAAGTGTATGCTTTTACACCGATCTCCCTCACAAGTCAAATTTAAAAGTTCAGATCGAAGGTCGTTCCCGACCCGAAGTCTTAGCTTTTCAGCCTTGACTTTGATGTGGAGCCACGCTAAAAACATACCCGAAGGTTCAATGTGACACTGTGTCATCAAACCCTCAACGTATGCACCATGCCAGCCACAACTTGGCCAACGCCAAAAGCTAAGGCCCCTCGCGCAACCGAGTCAGGAGAGGTCATGCCGAAATTTCAGCTCAATTTCTGCCTTAACTTAAGGACGTTGACTTCGACTGTGACCCGCATGTCACATACGTTGAAAGTTTACATGACCAGCTAGCCTTAAGTTCACTTTTTCCTTTGTCAGTGGAACTCGCTTGCCTTATAGGACCCTCGCTCGGGATTGTCCATCCCGGGAAGACAATTTACAGGTGAAAAACGAGGGGCTTATAAAAGTAGTGAAGAGATCCACTGATTCCAGCCCTAGGTTAGTTGCGAAAAAGAAGACACGATCTTTTCCAACCAATTAGGACTCTGAGAAAATGCATTTTAAGTAAACATTAATCGGTAACTGCACATTGCACAAGCCCGAAACCCTGAGCCAAATACCCTTTCCAAAACCTAAACCCTGCCTTTCGTTCCCTGCAGCGAGCAGAAAGTGGTTCAGAATTCCGGCCGCCGCCTCGCGAATTGCGATTACGGCCGCATCAGACAGTTCTTCGGTTCCCTCAGTTCCTTCAGCCAGACTTTCCGACATGTCAAGCTCACCGAGAAATCGTGACGAGAACGGAACCCCGCCACTGGTAACAGATATGACATTGGAAGAAGCCATCCGGGCCTGTGAGGTTCACAAAAGGCAGAAAGAAGATCAGCAGAATTTCGTGGTACAGCTTCTGAATGAGCGAGGTATAGCAGCTATCCCCCAACCAGACGGTACTTTCGTCCAAATCGAGGATGACGATCCTCCCCGATCAGCTCCTCAAGCCTTCAACTAGGTTCCTCCCCTGCCAAGTTACGGGATTCCTTCAAACCAAGGAAACAGCCGACCAAGGCTTCATGTTGCCACCTCTCAAGGCACCCCCATCATATGAGGACAAGCCAGTACTACCCCATCACTCAGTACAACCAGCGCACCGCTGGACCATCTCAAACAGATATCAATATCCTTCAATACCCTCCCGGGTTTAACCCATTGCCTATACACGAACCTCAAAACATCGGGGACAAACCCAAATACAGTCCCGAAAAGGCCCCCATATATCCACATATATCAAGCCTCCCACCTCCAATTACTGCCTCTCACATGGCAGCACCCGACACCGAGCCTCAAAGTCCACCACTGGACCCAGCCTTTGCCTGGATGGTCGAACAAATGAAAGATCTGAAAGCCAGCATAGGCGGCTCAAAGCAAGAAACGCTCAGATCCACAGATCCGGGAATGGTCACGCCTCTCCCTACTAAGTTCAGAATGCCAGAAATGGATCGATTCGACGGAACTGAATGTCCACAGACGCATGTTGACACCTATGTTCTCGGCATGAGAGCAAAAGGAGCAACTCTCCAGCAAATGCCGATCATTTCCAGCATACTCTCAAGAGTTCAGCGTTACGGTGGTTCCTAAGTGTCAAGCCTGCAGATCGCCATACCTGGGATAAGATCAGCAATATCTTCCTAGAGCGGTACAGATCCAACCTGGAGTGGGAAACAAGTCGTGAGGACTTAATCACCACCGAGCAGAAAATAGATGAAAGCGTTGGAGAATTCTACAAGAGGTGGAGTTGGAAACTCTCCGAAATCACTGAGCCACTCTCCAAAGACGAACAAATGCGGATCTTCAAGTCCTGCTTGAGGCCGTCCATCAGAACGCTCATCAGCCATCACTTCTTTCCAGATCTCTGAGCCATGGTCAATGCCGGCTCACAATTCGAAAAGGATCTCGAGGAAAAGATGGCTACAGTACAGCCGTACAGATACAGATCAGCAGCTACATTCAATCCTGCACCGGCCCCCGGCAAAGGGAAAGATACTTCTTTCAACTACATCCATCAGGGTCAACAGTCAAGCAATAGAAACCCGGCCCAGCAAAGCAACAACTCCCCCACGAAGAAGCCTTCCGTACGCTTCGACAAGCTAGATATGCCTCTGAGTAAGATGCTGGAAGGGTTGATCAAAGAAGGCCTCCTCAAGCCCGTTGAAAACTACAAACCCAAGAATCCTGTAGTCAATGCCGACAAAAGCAAATACTGCGCCTTCCACTAATACCACGGGCACACAACTGACAACTGCCTGGGGTTACGGTATGAGATCCAGAATCTGATAGAGGAGGGAAAGTTGGAGCATCCTCGTGGACCTAATACAGTCAGAAACCCCTTTCTGAACAAGAACAGTATAAACTCCATCGAGTGGGTGCCAAAGAAGATTGCCGCAGAGCCAGTTTCTCCGCCTCTTCCAACCAGGTCTTCATCAGACGTCCACATCTGGTACGATGTTTGTGACTGCACCGAATGCCTTGAGTACGAGTTCCAGGACATGATCAGGGTTGATTCTCCCAGAAATCAGAAGAAACAGTCTTCTCAGTAGAAATTGAAAGAAAGGTATGAAGCCGGAGACACCAGCGTGGGTACACTCGGAGAGCCATCCGGGAAGTTCGATTACTATGTACTCTACTCCAGCAAGTCCTCTCTCCCTTCAAGCAGCACAGCTTCAGAGCAGACAGGGGTGGGAAAGCCGAAACATCCTGCTGACATCAAAGCTCAGGCTTCAGGACACCGGAATACCTCAAACCTTGGCAACCTTACTGCCAACCAGAAGCCTAATCCCCCACAGGATCAGCCAAGATTAAACCTGCCCAACTTCAGAGCACGGGCCAGCAAAGGAAAGTCAAAGTCAACTTGGCACTCGCACTCAATCAATGTGCTGACCAAGGGCGGCCACCGCCACAAGCTACCTCGACACAATCCCGAGGCACCACCAAAAGCTTTGCCTCTCAAGAGAAAGACAGGAAATGGATGGCTCGATGATTCTCCCTCTCTGGAAAGAGATCAGATCTACAATTCCAGACTGTATGGCAGCATGCTCACCTTCTGTGATGAATACCTACCAAAAGGGGCCTCGGGGCACAATGAAGCTTTGTACATCACTATCCGGCTCAACACTATCTCCCTCCCTGGGGTATTGGTAGATAATGGATCAGCAGTCAACGTCCTTCCCCTCAGCATGATGCGAGCCTTATGCATTGATGAAGGCCACATGATCCCATATGCCCGAACTATCAAAGCCTACGACAGCACTTCTCGTCCCATTCTAGGGACGGTGACTCTGGAGCTTTGATTCGAAACCCAAATAGTGCCAGCAAAGTTCCACGTGATGGACATTTTGTCCGAATTTACAGCTCTGTTGGGATGCCCATGGCTACACCACATGAAGGCCATCGCCTCCACTCTCCATTAGTATGTCATGTTCATAAATCGACAAGGAGATCTCGAGGTCATCAGAGGGGACAGTTTCCTCATAGGGAATGAAACCGAAATGCCAATTAAGCGTGCCCGCAGCCAGGCACCGGGGCTACCTCTGCATGCCGACCAAAGGACAATCGGGGCAAATCTCATCAGAATCCCTCAGAGTCTGGAGGTGCTAACTATGTCAACGTCCTCAAGCAGGAAGATCCCGTAGCAGTCAGGTTCATCAAGTTCAACTGCCGTTTCCGAAATTTGGATTCAGACTAGAAAGAAACCCTGAGCATCGCAATGATACGGGCACACAAACCCCCTATCTCCGATCAAAGATTTGTCAGCATCTTTCGAGCAATCTCTCTGGCCCCGCCAGGCAAAGAAATCTTCACGATAAAGGTCAACAAGCACTGGCACACTCATGATGAATGTATGGCAATCGTCTAGGATGTCTTACATGCAGAATTGCCCACCGAACCCCTTTTCTCAAACGAAGGGCATGAGGTCTTTCTAGTAGCACCAGCTTCGCGACAGGGCATGAGACGTCCTTTGATCTGGGTTGAGCCATCACACGACGATGAATCAGGACTCTCCGGAGTGGAAGACGCGGAAGATCCGCAAGAGGACCCTTACATACACATGCTCAGTTTCGAGGATGGCACCAGTTCTGACGAGGTCACCTAAGATGAGGGCTCCAATACCATGGAAATCGTCAAACTCAATGTCCAGTACAGACAGTTATCCGGCGAGTGGAAACAACTAGTTGACACGACAAAGAACCCTTCTGATCACATAACCGACGATGACTTTGTCAACATCATTTTCTCCAGGTATCCCGACGATGCCAAGGATCCGGTCCTTATTGTCAAATTCTGTTGGGTTTTACGGGTCCATGCGCAGCGGAATTAAGCATTAAAAACATAAAACCCAAGAAGCCCTAGGATCCGTTCTATACAATTAATTTGAATACCTATGAGATAGAATTAAACCAACCTTGAAACGCTTTCCGGTCTTGAGCTATCGAACGATTTGATTATGTGATATCAAATCACAAACTTCGTTCTTCAACTTGCTTGAACTCTAGGCCTTGATCGATGAACGAGCGAAGACCCTCTTTCGGTATCCACACCTTTGAATGAATTCAAGAACAACTTCTTGATGATTGCTAGATCTAAAACCTTGAAGAATATTGGGAGAATTTGATTGTGAATTTTGCTTTAAAATTTCGGCTAGGCTTTTAGGTCCGATAACCCTTGTATTTATACTACAATAGTGTAAATACCTCTTCTAATCGAATTAGGAGAGACAGGTTGTCAAAAACGCGTATTGGCCTATTATGTCGCGCGGTATATCAAGCCTTTGGCTTGATATGTCGCGTGACATAAGTAGCCGCTCGAGCCTCTCAATCATTCTTCCTCCGGTTTAACCAATTCATTCTAGTTGTGTGTGACCCAATAGGATTACATCATGTTGGCAATGAGTTCGATCATATCGAACCTCATAAGACATAAGCGGACTCTAGCAAGCCATTAGGTCTACCCAAATGATGTAACGTAAGAGTTCACGTTTCCAATGGTGTACTTCCATTTCTCCCTTTGTCTCACGATGTCATATTTGAACACAAGTCATGGTCCTTGTCAACTTGTTATTGTTCAATGCTTTCTCGATTCTTGAGTATAATGATAATTCCAATCATATTGGGGTACGGCCATACACTTTCATCATTATCACTCATCGAGGGGCCCAAGCATAACATCTCTCTTCCGAGGGACAAATTCCTTCTTGACTTATCATCCTTCCCATCATGAATCCGATCATGCCAATGATAGCCTTTATAGATATCGTGTTAAGATATCGTTTGACTAAAATCAAACATGACTTTCATCATATGTAAGGTTATGATAGTCTTAGGTCTAGGAAATAAATGAAGTAACCGTATGAGATTTAAGTATGACATTTGACCATGACATAAATCTCATGCGGGTCATGTCCAGTCACTTGTTCTCTAACAAGTACCCATAATTTCAATGTGCATCTCTTATGCATATAATCATCACATGATTATCCATTGACAATTATACCAATTTATTCTCTTAATAATTAGGGACAGAGATTATTATAAACAAATATACAAAACATATAATAATCAAATAATAAACATCTCATATAATAATAAATAATGTCAACACATAAGTCTATCAATCATAGGCCTAGGGCATAACACCAACAAATTCTACAATGCCAAAGTTACCCTCGACGATTGCTTGATCATGGTGAATGAGGCCCTCGCCAAGAGATTTCAAGGCTCGTCATCACTTACAGTTATCAGCCCCAGTGGCAACCGGCCCGTGCCGTCAGACAAGTGATTTTGGGGAGCAGGCGCTAGGCGATTCTAGGGCAAGATTGCCATTTCAGCTACCACCTTAGGAGTGCAGAAGCTTGGGTTAACCCTTAAGATATCACGGGAGTCGCTTTATTTTGACTACGAGACTAGAGTCGACAGACTGGCAGAGAGAGGTCTCCTTTTGCAAACTCGTAGGAAAGAGATCCGACTCGAGGCACGAACGAATGAAGCTTTGAGAGCGACTGGACTGCTTGACCCGATTGGGAGGACTCCTGATCTAGGATGGAGGGAGACAGAATAGTTCCCTTGGAACGAAAGAAGACTCGATGGGGGCGAGGGAAGAATGGCGAAGGGACAAGCGCGAGTGGCGCGAAATGACCTTCTGAAACTCTAAGTATCCATTCATTGTCATTTGCAGATACATTAATTGCTAATTGTTTTAAGTTGTCTTTTAGCATGTTCTGGGTCGAGAGTAGACCGTGCTTGAACTCATCAAGAAGTGTTTTAACTGTGATGATTTGTTATTTACTTTTAAGGGTTAATGCCAATTTAGGGCCTGTAGTATAGGGACATTACCACATTGGGGCCCGAAGTCCAAAAACTATCAATTTAGGGCCTTAATTTACAATTTTGATCAAATTGGGGCTTTTTGACGGAAAACGTTAAAAAAACCCGTTAAGTGATCATGTGCAAAACATGTGACATTTAGTGAGGGCATTTTGGTCATTTTACGTTCAGCCCAGACTTCAGGCCCTAAATTGACATTTTTCCTATAAAATAATAAATAAAAATATTTAGTTTTTTTTTACAAAAATTAATAATAATAAAATAATAATAATAATAATAAAATAATAATAATAACTAATTTATTTCCAAATTAATTTATTTTTTACTTTATTATTTTTGAATATTCATTTTTGAGACGGAGGAAATATCAAATATTATTTCCAAATTAATAACTACATTATTAATTCTTATATTAATAATACAAATACACTAACCAAAAAAATTCAAATATTCATGAAAAAAAAATAAAAAAATAACACCACACATGTTTATACTCATTCCCAGACACATCCACCACGCAACAACCCACCGCTGCAAGCACCACCAACAACCCACCGCTGCCACTGTCATCAACACCACCACTGCCGCCACCACCACCACCTTCCAAAGCCTTCAACACACCACCAACACACTGCTGCCGCCACCACTAACACCACCACTACCAACAACCCAGAAAAATCAAATTCAACAAAAAACCCACCTTCTCCGGCCACCAAATCGTCCTCCACACCCCCATTAATACCCGCACCAAGCCATCTCCTCCATTTCCGCTGCTTTCAACCACTGTCTTCTCCAATCTCTCCGTCTCTCCACCACCCATTTCAAATCCCCCCCTCTTCTCCTCCGAACCCAGCTCATCTTCCCCTTCTTTTTGATTTCATCACCGGCAATTCCACCCCACCCCCATCAGTACAACGGCCACCACAAACCCAGTACAACAGCCACCACAAAGACCCAAACTCACTCAATTCCAAATACAAGCAAGATAGAAATCAAATGATTCCAAACCGAGAACCGCAGCTCCTTAGGTTCAGTGACCCTAAACTTAGGACAACTACCAAGCACAACAGCATGATGATCCAACACCGGCGGCACAATCAACGTCCGATTCAGTATCCCCGCCATTAACAACCCATTTCTGAACTCCGACAACTGGTTGCTGAATCCACTGTGGGGAGCGTACCACAGAAACTTCTGTCCCCCACTTAGGGCTCGTAATTTGGTACATTGGGGAGATTTGGAGGTGGTGGGAATGGGAATGGGGATGGGAAGGGAATTAGAGATGGGTTTGTAGAGGAGGAAGAAGAGGATAGAGAGAATGAATGTGAGGAGAGAGATGAAGAGGATCGGCGATCTGGGTTGGGGTTTCTTCTTCCATCTTGTAGTGGTTTTGTTGGAATTTGGAGCTTCCATTTTTTGGAGAAGGTGGGGTTTTGTTGATTTTGTGTTACTGAGTTTTAATTTTTGGGTTTTTGGAGGGAGAGAGAGAGAGAGAGAGAGAGAGAGAATCAATTTAGGGCCTGAAGTCTGGGCTGAACGTAAAATGACCAAAATGCCCTCACTAAATGTCACATGTTTCGCACATGATCACTTAACGGGTTTTTTTAACGTTTTCCGTCAAAAAGCCCCAATTTGATCAAAATTGTAAATTAAGGCCCTAAATTGATAGTTTTTGGACTTCGGGCCCCAATGTGGTAATGCCCCTATACTACAGGCCCTAAATTGTCATTAACCCTACTTTTAAAGCTTTGTCGAGATGCAAAATCTCTTGCTTGCTTCTTGTCCGAGCCTTGATGGTATCCAATTTTTGGAGTTTATTGTATGCTTTAGACCGAACCAATGAAGGCTGCCTACGTTCCCCTTGAGGGGCTCAGGTCTCCGTAGTTCGACCTTCTTTTGTGAGAGAAGGGGAGATGGAAAAGGGGTAGAATGGTGCAATCCTGATTTTTGCCTAGATTGCCCTGTTTGGGGTTTTCAATCTAGCTAGGTATGTTCTTCAACACCTTTGTGTTATTTATATTTTTTTTGAATCAATCAGTCAACCAAAAATGTGAAAGAAATGACTTGTAATGTACACTCGCAAGGGCGTATATATTATTTTTTGAAAAGGTGGGAACTGGTCCCTTTTTGTGTGAATGCCTTATTTGATGTGGGCACAAAAAACATGCTTTTGGGTTTGACTCTTTTGAGAGAGTATGAGAACTGAAAAGCTTGTAAAAGTGTATGGAAGCCCTTGCTGACAGAAAATCAGTGTTTAGCTCTATTTTTCCTATTTTGTAGAAAAAGAAGACTTGTCGAGACATCTGAAAACTTGATTTGTTCATAATGATCACATGTTTGCTTAAAACCCTATGTTGATGTTCGGGCTATTCAACAATTAATCTTGATATTCTTGATTAATCATGAGGAGAAAGTCAACCGGTATCAAGGATCGAGTCGGGTTAGGAGGCTTGTGTATAGGAGAGGTCATCGGTGAGACCGGGTTTGTGGATTTGTATGTGTGTATGACCGGACCATTTCTGGTTACCTACATTCCCCTTAGGACAAGGAGCTCTGGTCGACGTAGTTCGGGGTCGAACTGTGTTTTGGTTTTGGGGCAAGGGCATGAATATTTGTGCGGCCTTTGGCGAAAAGGCTCAGAAGGATGAATGATGAGGCACGGGCCTTGAGGTGATTCCTTGACAAGTCGTATTTGACGGTAGTCTCAATGAATCAATTTCTTCTTGATCATTGCTCTCACGGGAAGAGGAAGAATTTGAATATCGCTTAGGGACTTATGACGCGCTTTTGCCTTTGCCTTCCTCTATTGAGCTTCTGACTAGCGGTGTTGGGTCCCTGGCTCTTTTTTTTTCTTTTTTTTTTTGAAGCCCCTGCTTGAACTTGCTTGATGCACATGAGGGGGAAGGAAAAGCCCTAGCTTGTTGTTGACATGAGAGAAATTAATTAATGATGTCGTTGACTTGGTCAAGGTGATGGTAGGGATGTGATTTTGGAAAGTGTATGGCTTGATGGAGGCCTTTGTGTGGGGTATGGTAAGGTGTATGGGGAGCTATCGATTGACTTTCTCACACCAATTAATCAAAGCATTAATCCTTTGGGAAATTATTTGTTGAGCAATGCATGTGATCATATAGAACAAAACCCTTTCATTAAATGTAATGTGGGGTGCAAAATAATATCTCAAGTCTAGCAAGAAAAGAAAGAAAACTTGCGTATGAAAAATTGAAGACTTAATTACAATGTCCGAGGAGGACTTGATTGAATGAGAAAAGTACTAGAACCTACGAGGTTTGACTATGTGATTTTTTGTGTTTTTTTTTAGAGTGTAGAGGGGGGAGAATAAGACTCGATATTCTTTAGGCGAAGTATCGACGGAGAATTCTCCGATTTGCGTCTCTGTAGGCTCTTCAGCAGTCCCCAAATTCATTTTAGTCAAAATCTTCTCAGCAGCTTGAGCCCGGTATTCCTCTCGTTTGACAACATGCATAAAGATTTGCTTAATGTATTGTTCATTTAATGTGTATGCGTCTTTATCAAGTGAATCATTATTAACTGTTTTTGATTAGTTAATTTATCATTTGTTAAAGTGGCAATGAGGGGATACTCAGAGAGGTCAAACTAGTAGCATACCAATACCATAGCCTTTCTTATTGGTTGCGCCATAAAAAAATTAATTGCCACTTACTTTCATTCTCTATATGCATGATGTCTTCATATGGGAATCACGGGTCTTTGCCCTTTGCTTCGTCACATGAAAATTCGATTAACTGATCTCGAATACTCTCCCCTTGATGGATTTCTGTTTGACGTAAGTGATATCATATCCCGCGAGCATAAAGTACCATTTGGCAACTCGTAAGGACATGTTGGACTTCTCAAAGATATATTTGATAGGTTCCATCCTTGCTATGAGTCAAACAAGGTAAGACTCCATCTATGGCTTAAGACGTTGTGCACAATTTTTTGAGTGCAAAGTAGTTGAGTTCGCTTCCCTGGAACCTTTGACTGACAATGAATATGGAATTTTCCTTGCATGAATCAGTTGGTTCTTGAGCTAGCATCCCCTAATGCTTTGTCATTGACTATCAATTATAGTAGCAGTGGCTTGGCCTTGTGTGGAGGGACCAATATAGGTGGGAAGGTTAAGTATTTCTTAACTTCCTTGACGGCTCATTGACATTCTCATGTCCATTCTTGTGAGGCATTTTTCTTGAGTAGCTTGAAGATGGGATCGCACATTGTCGTGAATTGGTTGACAAAGCGACTAATGTATTGTAATCATCCCATAAATCCCATCACTTGTTTCCGAGTTCTTGATGGAGGCATGTCGATGATGGCTTTAATCTTAGTGGGGTCAGCTTCTATGATGCGCTCTATGACCATATATCCAAGGACTTTCCCTTTAACAACACTGAATGCATATTTTGTCGAATTCAGTCTCATCTTGTGTAGTCTTAGTCTCTAAAAGAATTTTCGGAGATCTATCATGTGCTGGCCATCATAGCCTTTGGAATGGATTATCATATCATCCGCATATAATTCTCTCTTTATGGATCATGTCATGGAATAGCTCAGTTATCGCTTTCTGGTAAGTGACTCCGGCCTTTTATAGTCCGAATGGCATGACCTTATAACAGAACGTCCCTTAAGGTGTGGTAAACATTCTTTTATGTTGGTTCTCTTCAGCCATGAGGATTTGATTGTATCCAGCGAATCCATCCACATATGAGCGGACATCGTAAGTTGTTGTTGTGTCAACGAGCATGTCTATATTAGGAAGAGGAAAATCATACTATGGAGATTCTTTGTTGAGATCCCTAAATTCCACGCAAACTTTTATATTTATGTTTTCCTTGGTCACTTGGACTGTATTTTCCGACCATTCGAGATATTTCATTACTTTGATGAATCCAACAATAAGAAGTTTCATAATCTCTTCCTTAACTTGCATTAACCATTCTGGCTTAATTTGACGGAGTTTCTGCTTGACTCGCTGTAGTGGTATCTTGTGCTCGACGTTTGAAGGATTTAGCCTGACATATCTTTATAGGACCACGCGAACACGTCTACGAATTTTCTGAGAATCGCTATGAGGGTCTTTTTGTCCTTCCCCTTGAATAAGTTGTCGATCTTGGCAAAAGATTGATTGTCGAGCCATTATCAATCAGGATTCGAGGCATTTTGTGACCAAGTACTTTGGCAGTAACAAACAAGGCTTCTTTAAGATCTGTCTCGTATAGTGGTAAGTCTAAATCAGTAAAGGAGATGACATTGCCAAATTTGACTTTGCTAATCATTTGAGTGAGGTTTTCAGGAGTAGAATCATTTGGCACTATGACTTGGGCCAAGGCTTTGGATAGCATGTTACGATTTTTATGTGAAGCCCCAATGAGATCCCAGATGGAGATTGATGGATATGGTTTCACCCATCTAAAGGATATGTTTTAGACCTATTTTATGCTTGAACTTAGGTTATTTGATGTCTTTTCTAGTGTTTTTGTAAGTATAAGGGTTGAAATGCAAAAGGATAGAAAAGGATGGATTAAAGTTGAAAAGAAGATGAGGGCGACGGCACCCCTAAAAGGGGGCGGGCGCGCCCTCTTTCCAGAAGAAGTAGACAAAACGCGCTGAAGAGTAGAGCGAACGCGCAAAAATTCCAAAGACTGAGGCTATCGCCCCCATAGTGAGGGAGCGACCGCTCCCTATACGAGTCAGGCAGATTGTGGATGGGTTGGGAATGCCTTATTCCGGATTCTACAAGGATTTTGGAGGTTTCCTTGGGCCACACATATATCCTTTCTCTCCTACTATATAAACAACCCTAGATTAGTTTTTATATCATGTTCTTTTTACCTTATATTTCATAGTTAGATTTTTACAAGTTTTGAACACAAGGATATCAAGATTTTATTCACGTTTTTATTCTTTTGTTTTTATGGTCCTTCGTGACTAAATACTTGGTTCGTGCATTGGGTGATTAACAATTGGATTTTTATTCTAAGGTTTTAATTCTTTCTATCTCTTTTTCTTTCTCATTCTTGTTCTTCTCAACATTCTTAAAGATTGTTCTTAGGTTTCAATTGTATGTTAAGATACTTTTAGCATTTGAATTTAATTGGGTATAAATTGTTGCACTCACGTGGATAGTTTATATATTGACCATTGTTGAGATGATTAGATTCAATTGATGAAAGACCAAGAAGTCAAACGATCTATGTTCTAATGTTCTTATTATTTAAATGGAATTTCTTGAATGTTCTTATTGACCTCACTAAAGATATTAACAAAGAGAGAAATTATTAGGGTTGAAATCCACACAACAAACGTCCCAACCCTAATATTTTGTGAACAAACCCTTGAATGAGATTGATTCATTTATCCCCTTTGAAATAAGGCATAAAGTGTTAATTGTTATAATTCCCAATTCATGAATCCCTTGCGTATTGATATCTTTGTTTGCTTTTAATTCTTGATTTCTTAGTTTAATAAATCAATCAATCAAAAAAAACCTTGGTTACTTTTGCATTAATAAAATATAATTGTTCCACACGAGTGTCTGTGGATTCGACCCTTGCAAATTGATTTAAATAGTGCAAATTCACTGTAAGTACCCAATTCCGGATCGTCAAAATCCGTTAGAAGTTAACCAGAATCCATTAACTGGCCCTTTCAAGGTTAACCGGAACCCGTTAAGCTCCCTGCTCTCGAGTCAACGAGACATCCCGGGACTACCCCGTGCATCCCGACATCAAAGTGTACTCAACACACGTTATCACACGTAAAAGTACAACTTTCCTCGAAAAACGCACTTTCCGGGACTTTTTGGGGGCGTTTCGGACATTTTCTGGACAGTAATTTAAAAAACGGACAAAACCGGGAATAACGGGACAAAAACCCTAGTCCTGGTGAGTCATCGGGACACATGGCACGCATGCCTAGCTCCCCAAATCAATATCAATCAAATTCGAGGGTGAAAAGACCAAAATGCCCCTGAAATTGAGGAACTGGCCATCTGGCCTGTTTTACTGGAAAAACCAGAATTCTCATCAAGTTCTCCAATTTTCCAAAATGCCCAAAAACCACCCAAAATGAGGAACTGGCTGGACGGCCCATTTTACAAATTCACCCTATAAATACAAGGGCTGTCAAATTCGAAAGGAGGATGAAAAATATTCACTCTCTCCAAAAACCTCACGGTTCTAAGCTATTCTACCCTCTCTCGAGACCCGTTTTGTCTCGATTTGCGTGAAAATCCTGTTTTCCGACCAAACACAAACTAAACACCTTCCAAACACCCTTTCAAACACTCAAACCGTATCCCGTATACGTAAACCAAGTCAAAGAGTCAACCCCTAGCCATAGGTAACACTCTCTCTCGCTAAAAAACTCGTTTCACCTCGATTTACGCGTCAAACGTTATTATCGTTTCGATCAAAACATTCGAAATGTAGACGTAACACCGTCTACGGGGCTCGATACGTTTTACCCCTTAATTATCTTCTCTCTCGTAAGAGAAGTAATTTCGGGTTAAAACGGCATTCCAGTTCCGTTTTGTACGTTTATGTCATTTACAGCCCGGATCGTATGATCCTTTGATTCGCTTTTTTTACCGTCCGAACCGTTTGGTTCGTGATCGTCATTTACAAAATCCGGATCGTTTGATCCGTCGATATCTTCATTTAATTTATGTACCTTTACAACTCCGAGCCGTTTGGCTCATCGATCGCATCTTTACTGTCCGGATCGTTTGATTCCGTTGATATCGCACTTAAAAATACTGTCATTTACAAGTCCGAGCCATTCGGTTCATGATAGTATTTACTTATAAAAGTCCGAGTCACAAAACGACTCGTTGATCGCATATCATTTAATACCTCTTTTCATAAAATTGGTCACAATGTAATGCCCGGTTCAAAACCGGAGTTTGTCATTCGAACTCCTTTTCAGAAACAACGCAAAATCGACGTTTGGCATCCAAACGCTCATTTTCGACTCCAAACCCGACGTTTGACATTCAAACGATCTTTTCATTAAAATCAACGTTTGACATTCAAACTAAATATTTAAGTTCGTCATTCGAACTCCTTTTTCAAAGCAACTCAAAACCGACGTTTGTCATTCAAACACTCGTTTTTATCATAAAATCAACGTTTGTCATTAAAACCAAGATTAAAGCTTGTCATTCAAGCTCATTTTCAAAAATACAACACACACACACGCGCACACAATTTCGAGAAAGGTAGAAAGACTCGTCATATGAGGCGTTTCGGGTGATCTCAATATACTCTTCCCGAAACGTAACGTGACCTACGAACCTAACAATCTCTGGTTCTAAAAAGCCTTTTGTCAAGTTTTGGCTATCAATCAAAACGTCCCATTTTCAAAAGCCTTTTTCGAGTTTTGGCTACCAATCAAAACGTCCACTTTTTCAAAGCCTTTTCCAAGTTTTGGCTACCAATTAAAATGACCCCCTTTTTTCAAACTCAGCCATTCTCAACGTTTGGGCTCATAATAAAAAACCGTGTGGCGACTCTCTTTCCCAAGTGAAGTCCATCGAAAGAACCCCTCGCCGCGTTCCGAGCGCGATCCGGGTAATTTCAGTTGGCGACTCCGCTGGGGATTTCGAACAATGTTTTTCAAAACTACCATTGTTTTAAAAACATCCGTGGGTCAAACTTTCGTTTACCCTTCCTCGTGTTTGTGTGCGTGTGTTGATCAAAACATCGAACTATTTTCGAAACAAAAAGAAAAAAAAGATGTTGCATTTTCATCTCATCCAAAATCATAACATGTTCATGCATTTCCGCTCATACTTGATTTTCATGCTAATTTTCGAACTGCGCATAAATTCTTTAAAACGCATTCTTAGAATTTCTATTTTTCTCCGAAAAAAGAATTTAGTGACCGCACACTACTTGCACTGCTGCCATAGTACACCGCACGCTACGCGCACTTGCTGCCTCAGTACACCGCACATTACGACCCTCAACCCGGGATGACCGTTCAGTTTCAGCTTGATTGTTCTGCCAGACACCTTTCAAGCACGCACGGGGTCTTCCCAAACAGCCCATCCTAGCCCGTGTAATCCATGCACTCTTTGTATCACACTTCGTCCAAGACCCCGGATGGTTTTTGGCTTAGTACGTGTCATAAAACCTAAGTGTATGCTTTTACACCGATCTCCCTCACAAGTCAAACTTAAAAGTTGAGATCGAAGGTCGTTCCTGACCCGAAGTCTTAGCTTTTCGGCCTTGACTTTGACACGGAGCCACGTTAAAAACATACCCGAAGGTTCAATGTGACACTGTGTCATCAAACCCTCAACGTATGCACCATGCCAGCCATAACTTGGCCAACGCGAAAAGCTAAGGCCACTCGCGCAACCGAGTCAGGAGATGTCATGCCGAAATTTCAACTCGATTTCTGCCTTAACTAAAGGACGTTGACTTCGACTGTGACCCACATGTCACATACGTTGAAAGTTTACATGACCAGCTAGCCTTAAGTTCACTTTTTCCTTTGTCGGTGGAACTCGCTTGCCTTATAGGACCCTCGCTCGGGATTGTCCATCCCGGGAAGACAATTTACAGGTGAAAAACGAGGGGCTTATAAAAGTAGTGACAAGATCCACTGATTCCAGCCCTAGGTTAGTTGCGAAAAAGAAGACACGATCTTTTCCAACCAATTAGGACTCTGAGAAAATGCATTTTGAGTAAACATTAATCGGTAACTGCACATTGCACAAGCCCGAAACCCTGAGCCAAATACCCTTTTCGAAACCTAAACCCTGCCTTTCGTTCCCTGCAGCGAGCAGAAAGTGGTTCAAAATTCCGGGTCAGCGCCTCGCAGTGCGATTCTGACCACATCGACGGTTCTTCGGTTCCCTCAGTTCCTTCAGCCAGACTTTCCGACATGTCAAGCTCACCGAGAAATCGTGATGGGAACGGAACCCCGCCACCAGTAACAGATATGACATTGGAAGAAGCCATCCGGGCCTGTGAGGTTCACAAAAGGCAGAAAGAAGATCAACAGAATTTCGTGGTACAGCTTCTGAATGAGCGAGGTATAGCAGCTATCCCCCAACCAGACGGTACTTTCATCCAAATTGAGGACGACGATCCTCCCCGATCAGCTCCTCAAGCCTTCAACCAGGTTCCTCCCCCGCCAAGTTACGGGATTCCTTCAAACCAAGGAAACAGCCGGCCAAGGCTTCATGTTGCCACCTCTCAAGGCACCCCCATCATATGAGGCCAAGCCAGTACTACCCCATCACTCAGTACAACCAGCGCACCGCTGGACCATCTCAAACAGATATCGATATCCTTCAATACCCTCCCGGGTTTAACCCATTGCCTATACACGAACCTCAAAACACCGGGGACAAACCCAAATACAGTCTTGAAAAGGCCCCCATATATCCACATATATCAAGCCTCCCACCTCCAATTACTACCTCTCACATGGCAGCACCCAGCAACGAGCCTCAAAGTCCACTACTGGACCCAGCCTTGGCCTGGATGGTCGAACAAATGAAAGATCTGAAAGCCAGCATAGGCAGCTCAAAGCAATAAATGCTCAGATCCACAGATTCGGGAATGGTCACGCCTCTCCCTACCAAGTTCAGAATGCCAGAAATGGACCGATTCAACGGAACTGAATGTCCACAGATGCATGTTGACACCTATGTTCTCGGCATGAGAGCAAAAGGAGCAACCCTCCAGCAAATGGCCGATCATTTCCAGCATACTCTCAAGAGTTCAGCGTTACGGTGGTTCCTAAGGGTCAAGCTTGCAGATCGCCATACCTGGGATAAGATCAGCAATATCTTCCTTGAGCGGTACAGATCCAACCTGGAGTGGGAAATAAGTCGTGAGGACTTAATCACCACCGAGCAGAAAACAGATGAAAGCGTTGGAGAATTCTACAAGAGGTGGAGATGGAAACTCTCTGAAATCACTGAGCCACTCTCCAAAGACGAACAGATGCGGATCTTCAAGTCCAGCTTGAGGCCGTCCATCAGAACGCTCATCAGCCATCACTTCTTTCCAGATCTCTGAGCCATGGTCAATGCTGGCTCATAATTCGAAAAGGATCTTGAGGAAAAGATGGCTACAAAGATGCGGCATGCATACGCATCGCCAGCTACATTCAATCTTGCACCGGCCCCCGACAAAGGGAAAGATACTTCTGTCAACTACATCTATTAGGGTCAACAGTCAAGCAACAGAAACCCGGCCCAGCAAAGCAACAACTCCCCCACGAAGAAGCCTTCCGTACGCTTCAACAAGCTAGATATGCCTCTGAGTAAGATGCTGGAAGGGTTGATCAAAGAAGGCCTCCTCAAGCCCGTTAAAAACTACAAACCCAAGAATCCTATAGTCAATGCCGACAAAAGCAAATACTGCGCCTTCCACTAATACCACGGGCACACAACTGACAACTGCCTGGGGTTACGGTATGAGATCCAGAATCTGATAGAGGAGGGAAAGTTGGAGCATCCCCGTGGACCTAATACAGTCAAAAACCCCTTTCCGAACAACAACAGTATAAACTCCATTGAGTGGGTGCCAAAGAAGATTGCCGCAGAGCCAGTTTCTCTGCCTCTTCCAGCCAGGTCTTCATCAGACGTCCACATTTGGTACGATGTTTATGACTGCACCGAATGCCTTGAGTACGATTTCCAGGACATGATCAGGGTTGATTCTCCCAGATATCAGAAGAAATAGTCTTCTCAACAGAAATTGAAAGAAAGGTATGAAGCCGGAGACACCAGCGTGGGTACACTCGGAGAGCCATCCGGGAAGTTCGATTACTATGTACTCTACTCTAGCAAGTCCTCTCTCCCTTCAAGCAGCAAAACTTCGGAGCAGACAGGGGTGGGAAAGACTAAACATCCTGCTGTCATCAATGCTCAGGCTTCAGGACACCTGAATACCTCAAACCTTGGCAACCTTACTGCCAACCAGAAGCCTAATCCCCCGCAGGATCAGCCAAGATTAAACCTGCCCAACTTCAGAGCACGGGCTAGCAAAGGAAAGTCAAAGTCAACTTGGCACTCGCACTCAATCAATGTGCTGACCAAAGGCGGCCACCGCCACAAGCTACCTCGACACAATCCCGAGGCACCACCAAAATCTTTGCCTCTCAATAGAAAGACAGGAAATAGATGGCTCGATGATTCTCCCTCTCCGAAAAGAGATCAGATCTACAATTCCAGACTGTATGGCGGCATGCTCACCTTCTGTGACGAATACCTACCAAAAGGGGCCTCGAGGCACAACGAAGCTTTGTACATCACTATCCAGCTCAACACAATCTCCCTCCCTGGGGTATTGGTAGACAATGGATCAGCAGTCAACGTCCTTCCCCTCAGCATGATGCGAGCCTTATGCATTGATGAAGACCACATGATCCCATATGCCCAAACTATCAAAGCCTACGACAGCACGTCTCGTCCCATTCTAGGGACGGTGACTCTGGAGCTTTGATTCGAAACCCAAATGGTTCCAGCAAAATTCCACATGATGGACATTTCGTCCGAATTTACAGTTCTGTTGGGACGCCCATGGCTACACCACATGAAGGCCATGGCCTTCACTCTCCATCAGTGTGTCAAGTTCATAAATCGACAAGGAGATCTCGAGGTCATCAGAGGGGACCGTTTCCTCATAGGGAATGAAACCGAAATGCCAATTAAGCGTGCCCGCAGCCAGGCACCGGGGCTACCTCTGCAAGCTGACCAAAGGACAACCGGGGTAAATCTCATCAGAATCCCTCAAAGTTCGGAGGTGATAAATATGTCAACGTCCTCAAGCAGGAAGATCCCGAAGTAGTCAGGTTCATCAAGTTCAACTGTCATTTCTGAAATTTGGGTTCAGACTAGAAAGAAACCCTGAGCATCGCAATGATACAGGCATACAAACCCCCTATCTCTGATCGAAGATTTGTCATCAGACGGCGATGAATCAGGACTCTCCGGAGTGGAAGACGCGGAAGATCCGCAAGAGGACCCTTACATACACATGCTCAGTTTCGAGGATGGCACCAGTTCTGACGAGGTCACCTACGATGAGGGCTCTAATACCATGGAAATTGTCAAACTCAATGTCTAGTACAGACAGTTATCCAGTGAGTGGAAACAACTGGTTGACACGACAAAGAACCCTTCTGATCACATAACCGACGATGACTTTGTCAACATCATTTTCTCCAGGTATCCCGACGATGCCAAGGATCCAGTCCTTATTGTCAGATTCTGCAATGCCAAAGTTACCCTCGACGATTGCCTGATCTTGGTGAATGAGGCCCTAGCCAAGAGAGTTCAAGGCTCGTCATCACTTACAGTTATCAGCCCCAGTGGCAACCGGCCCGTGCCGTCAGACAAGTGATTTTGGGGAGCAGGCGCGAGGCGATTCTACGGCAAGATTGCCGTTTCAGCTACCACCTTAGGAGTGCAGAAGCTTGGGTTAACCCTCAAGATATCACGGGAGTCGCTTTGTTTTGACTACGAGACTAGAGTCGACAGACTGGCAGAGAGAGGTCTCCTTTTGCAAACTCGTAGGAAAGAGATCCGACTCGAGGCACGAACGAACGAAGCTCTGAGAGCGACTGGACTGCTTGACCCGACTGGGAGGACTCCTGATCTAGGACGGAGGGAGATAGAATAGTTCCCTTGGAACGAAATTAAGAAGACTCAATGGGGGCAAGGGAAGAATGGCAAATGGACAAGCGCGAGTGGCGCGGAATGACCTTCTGAAACTCTAATTATCCATTCATTGTCATTTGCAGACACATTAATTGTTAAATGTTTTAAGTTGTCTTTTGGCATGTTCTGGGTCGAGAGTAGACCATGCTTGAACTCATCAAGAAGTGTTTTAACTGTGATGATTTGTTATTTACTTTTAAAGCTTTGTCGAGATGCAAAATCTCTTGCTTGCTTCCTGTTCGAGCCTTGATGGTATCCAATTTTTGGAGTTTATTGTATTCTTTAGACCGAACCAGTGAAGGCTGCCTACGTTCCCCTTGAGGGGCTCAGGTCTCCGTAGTTCGACCTTCTTTTGTGAGAGAAGGGGAGATGGAAAAGGGGTAGAATGGTGCAATCCTGATTTTTGCCTAAATTGCCCTGTTTGGGGTTTTCAATCTAGCTGGTTATGTTCTTCAACACCTTTGTGTTATTTATATTTTTTTTCAATCAGTCAACCAAAAACGTGTAAGAAATGACTTGTAATGTATACTCGCAAGGGAGTATATATTATTTTTTTGAAAAGGTGGGAACTGGTCCCTTTTTGTGTGAATGCCTTATTTGATGTGGGCACAAAAAACATGCTTTTTGGTTTGACTCTTTTGAGAGAGTATGAGAACTGAAAAGCTTGTAAAAGTGTATGGAAGCCCTTGTTGACAGAAAATTAGTGTTTAGCTCTATTTTTCCTATTTTGTAGAAAAAGAAGACTTGTCGAGACATCTGAAAACTTGATTTGTTCATAATGATCACATGTTTGCTTAAAACCCTTTGTTGATGTTCGGGCTATTCAACAATTAATCTTGATATGCTTGATTAATCATGAGGAGAAAGTCAACCGGTATCAAGGATCGAGTCGAGTTAGGAGGCTTGTATATAGGAGAGGTCATCGGTGAGACCGGGTTTATGGATTTGTATGTGTTTATGACCGGACCATTTCTGGTTGCCTACGTTCCCCTTAAGACAAGGAGCTCAGGTCGACGTAGTTCGGGGTCGAACTGTGTTTTGGCTTTGGGGCAAGGGCATGAATATTTGTGCGGCCTTTGGCAAAAAGGCTCGGAAGGATGAATGATGAGGCACGGGCCTTGAGGTGATTCCTTGACAAGTCGTATTTGATGGTAGTCTCAATGAATCAATTGCTTCTTGATCATTGCTCTCACGGGAAGAGGAAGAATTTGAATATCGCTTAGGGACTTATGACGCGCTTTTGCCTTTGCCTTCCTCTATTGAGCTTCTGACTAGCGGTGTTGGGTCCTTGGCTCTTTTTTTATTCTTTTTTTTTTTTTTGAAGCCCCTGCTTGAACTTGCTTGATTCACATGAGGGGGAAGGAAAAGCCCTAGCTTGTTGTTGACATGAGAGAAATTAATTAATGATGTCGTTGTCGTCGTTGACTTGATCAAGGTGATGGTAGGGATGTGATTTTGGAAAGTGTATGGCTTGATGGAGGCCTTTGTGTGGGGTATGGTAAGGTGTATGGGGAGCTATCGATTGACTTTCTCACACCAATTAATCAAAGCATTAATCCTTTGGGAAATTATTTGTTGAGCAATGCATGTGATCATATAGAACAAAACCCTTTCATTAAATGTAATGTGGGGTGCAAAATAATATCTCAAGTCTAGCAAGAAAAGAAAGAAAACTTGCGTATGAAAAATTGAAGACTTAATTACAATGTCCGAGGAGGACTTGATTGAATGAGAAAAGTACTAGAACCTACGAGGTTTAACTATGTGATTTTTTGTGTTTTTTTTTTAGAGTGTAGAGGGGGGGAGAATAAGACTCGATAATCTTTAGGCGAAGTATCGACGGAGAATTCTCCGATTTGCGTCTCTGTAGGCTCTTCAGCAGTCCCCAAATTCACTTTGGTCAAAATCTTCTCAGCAGCTTGGGCCCAGTTTTCCTCTCGTTTGACAACATGCATAAAGATTTGCTTAATGTATTGTTCATTTAATGTGTATGCGTCTTTATCAAGTGAATCATTATTAACTATTTTTGATTAGTTAATTTATCATTTGTTAAAGTGGCAATGAGGGGACACTCAGAGAGGTCAAACTTTTATTTAAAGCTTAAGGAAGCGCAGTTTTTGTTACAAACGCATAATATTCAGGCGTAAGGCCGTCAGACGACTTGAGAGACTTATACTTTAAACATGACAGACTCGGGATGTTTTTTTCGAAGCTAGACTCTAAGAGACGAGGGGTTAGACCAAGCTTCCGGACCATTTCTTCTTTGCTGGTTGTGGGTTATGAGAAGGTAACCCAGTTCTTCAATGGCATTTTTGATGGGCTTGAGAGAGTACAGAGGACTTATCCATGCCGAATGCTACCATGTTCCGACTGTGTTGGGACCTCGAGGGCGTTCCAACTTTCCTTCTTCAATTAGCCCCTAGACCACTTTTTTTAGTATGACGCAATTGTCGGTGGTGTGGCCGGGGTAGTTGTGAAAAGCGCACCGCTTGCTCATATCCATGTTCGGGTTAGGATTCCTCGGCTGATAATTCTCAAGGGGGTTGAGCATGTTCTGCTTCACCAACGTCTCGAACACTTGGCTTAGAGGCATTCTGAGGTTGTCGAAGTGCTGAAAACGCTGCGGCCGGGGAGGATTGTTATTCCTTGGGGGCGCTTGGTCGCAGTTTCCTTGGACTCCATTCTGAATGTAGTGAACTACTCCGGTGGCTTCTTTTCCATTGCTTGGGATAGGAGTCGGACATGGTGGGGCATCCCGATAGCGGTAGGAAGAAGCGGGAGTGGCCGCTGCTTTTTGCAGGCTCAACGTCTTTTCAAACTTGGTCCCGGTGTTGACCATGGCACGGAGGTCGGGAAAGAAGTGGTGGCTAATCAGAGCCCTCAGAGATGGATTGAGGCAGGAATGGAAGATGTCCATTTGCTCTTCTTTGGAAAGCGGATCCATTATCTCGCTTAGTTTCCAATTCCATCTTTTATAAAATTCTCCCACAGGCTCGTCATCCTTTTGTTCGGTGGCTTGCAGATCATGGCGGTTGGTTTCCCATTTGAGGTTGGCACGATACTTCTCCAGGAAGATCTCACTGATTTGATCCCAGGTGGAGCGATTTTTCGCCTTTACATTGAGGAACCACCTTAGCGTCGTGGATTTAAGGGAATTATTAGAAGTGGTCCGCCATTTGTTGTGGGGTGTCCCCTTTGGCTCTCATTCCTAAGAGATAGGTGTCGATGTGGGTCTTTGGGCATTCTGTCCCATCGAACTTTTCCATTTCCGGCATTCTGAATTTTGGAGGGAGAGGAACAACCTTGCTCGGGTCTGTGGGCATAAGTGAGTCCATCTGAGAGTTGGACAATTTTCCTTGCATGTCCTTCATTTGTTCGACCAACCAAGCCATGTGAGGGTCAGTAGGCAGAGGCAGGCTACCATTTTCTGGGATGGAAACCGAAGACGGAGGTAGATTGGCTAATGGGATCGCCATTCGGGAGTCCTGTGGAGGTAGTTAAGTGTATACCATCCCGTACCCTTGATTTTTGAAATTGGAACCAAGGGCGTGATTGCCCGGACCGCTAAGGGTTGTGTTTGGGAGCTGGGGAAATGTTTCGTTAGCCCCAAGTGGCAGTCCAGCGGGTGGTAGGTTTGAAACGTCTGGATATCCTCTTGGGATGTCTGCCCCAGGCAGACATTGGGATTTCAGATTATGGGTGCGAGGCTCATATAGAGGCAAAGGATTGAATCCTGGGGGATACTGAGATACATTGGGATCTGGGGGAGCGGGCCCATATGTGTGCTGGTGATATTGAGCTTGTGGCGCAGAGCTGGGAAACTGGTTGTGCTGAGGCGGGCAGATCGGAGCTGCTTTACTGAGGCTCGAGTAAAGCTTTGAGCGGGAGCTACTTTGCATTGCTTGGTTTTCGTAGCTTGGTGGAGGAGGGACCTGTTGATAGCTTTGGGAAAGCGGGGGAGCAGGCATTTCTTCATCTTCTATGAGGACGAAGGTCCCATCAGGTTGGGGAACTACGACAGTTCCGCGATGGCGCATGGTGTCTACGATCCAGGCTTGCTATTCTTCTTGGCGCTTCTTGAGAGTTTCGAAGGCTTGCAGCACCTCCTCCATTGTCTGGAGGTTTCTCAGTGGCGGGGTTCCATTTCCCTCACTGTTATCTGTCGACCCTGCCATGGGAGAGTAACGGACTGTTCAGACCGCTGAACCGAAAGGGCTGTCGGACCTTGTGACTTCGATACTGAAAAGACGGCACCCGGGTACTCTCAACCACTCTCGGTTTACTGGAGGGGGTGAAGGGTGAGGTTTAGACTTGGGAAGGCCTCTTTTGGATAAAGGGGAGAAAGCTCATGCGATATGCAGTTTCCCTTTTTTATTCTCTTTTTTGTTTTTTTTTGTTGATTTAATTTACTTAAAACGTGTTTTCTCAGAATCCTAGATTGGTTGGAAAAGATTGCTCTTCTTTTTCGCAACTATTCTAGATCCTGGGTCAGTGGAAACCATCACTGCGGCTATAAGCCCCTCATTTTGCACCTATATTTTGACCTCCCAAGGTGGACAGCCCCGCGCGAGGGTCCTATAGGGCAAGCGGTTTCCACTGGCCAAAAGAAAAACAAACTTAAGGACCGAGCCTATCATATTCATTTTAATGTGTCTGCCATGTAAATAGTGAACGTAGCCAGTACCTGAGGCAAGATCGGGTCAAGAGTTCGGCATGACCTCTCTTTACCTTGCTTACGCAAGTGATCTATGACGTTAGGTTTTGGCTAGGTCATATTGTCATGGATGACGCATTAAAGGCTTGATGACATGGTGTCATGTGGGCATGGATGTATATCCGGGACGGAGCATTGTCTGGGTGTAGCTTTGGAAATCAAGATCAGGTCAAGATTTTAGCATGACCTTTCATCGCTTTGCTTGCGCAAGGGATCTCGATTTCTGGGCTTTGACTCAGATAATGGCCAGCATGGGATATGTATCCAGGCTTTATGACACGGACTGGGTCAAAAACCAACCGAGACTGGATAGAGTATGACGCAAGCGTGCATGGTTGACACTGGCTAGGATGGGAAGTTTGGAATGATCCCGTGCGCGCTCGAAAGGCATAGGAACACCAATCAAACTGCATCTTAGACCATCTCGGGTTTGGGGTTGTAGTGTGCAGTATACAGGATAAGAGTGCGCGTAGTGTGCCGTCACTAAAATTCTTTTTCTGAGGAAAACAGAAAGTTTCGCAGAATTTTTAAATGTATGTACACAGATGTATTATGATGCTTTTTTTTTTGATAAGCAAAAAAAAAGTAAAGCACATGCATATACACACAATAGTTAAAGAAAGGGTTAAAATGAAAGTTTGACCCTCATCATTATTTTAAAATTCTGTTTTTTTTTGTTTAAAAGTTTTTTTTAAAACAAAAATCCCCAGCGGAGTCGCCAACTGAAATTACCCGGATCCGGCGCGCGGACCGGACATCTCGCGCTGTCGAGGCCGTGCTGCGTTTTTCTCGGAGAGTCACCACGCCATTTTGATTACGCCTCATATACAAGAGTCTTTCGATACCCCTCTTTCTTTAAAAGTTGTGTGTGTGTGTATGTGCCTTTTTAAAAATGCATTCTGAGAAGGATGTCTACATTGTATGCTATGTATTTAAATATTGAAATTATTTCAAATAGATTGGGAAGGAGGCCTTACCAATGTTGGTTCGTGTCTATCTTCCGCTGGGGAATGTGTTTGATCGAGTGTGAATAGTGTTCCGGAACGAACCGGGATTGCCTCGGGGTAGACCGGTATATGCCGGCAGAGTTTCGGGATGCTTTCGGAA
Source organism: Adenophora triphylla var. japonica (assembly GCA_022495995.1). Taxonomy (NCBI): domain Eukaryota; kingdom Viridiplantae; phylum Streptophyta; class Magnoliopsida; order Asterales; family Campanulaceae; genus Adenophora; species Adenophora triphylla. Next base: position 289,408 of record JAFEMH010001473.1, on the reverse strand, counting down.
AGCTCGGGATGGACAATCAGAGCTTCGACGTGCGTTGGGATGGCTAGGTATGTGCGGGCAGAGGTTCGGCGCTCCTCGGGATGGCTAGGTGTATTCGGGTAGAGGTTCGGCGTGCCTCGGGATGGCTAGGTGTATTCGGGCAGAGGTTCGGCGTGCCTCGGGATGGCTAGGTCTATTCGGGCAGAGGTTCGGCGTGCCTCCGAATTGCTCTGTATGGAGCGGCAAGGCTTCTGGTTGCCTCGAAATGGCTCAAAATGGCTCGGGATGGCTCGGGATGGACCGGCAGGGCTTCGGGATGCTTCGGGAGCGCCTTGGGATGGCTCGAGAACGTCTTGGGATGGCTCGGCAGGGCTTCGGGAGGGCTTCGGAGCACCTCGGGAGGCCTCGAGAAGGGCCGGAGGGGCTCGAGATGCCTTAGACTTGTCCCAGCTTGCTGGGGGGATGGAGGAGAGAAGGGAGGTGTTTAGAAAAAGAGAGGGTGAGCCCTCTATTTATAGACCTAGAAAAATTGCAATATGGTCCGCGTGGACACTTCTGCAAAACCAATTTTTTGATTTTCCTGGATTTGAGGGAATCTTGTGGACTTTAAGGGGATTTTTTCATGATTATTTTCACCCTGCAAAGTGGTCCGCGCGGACACTTTTGCAGGCTGACTATTTTTTTTAATTCCAGAAAATTCCTTCTGTTTTTTATCATTATTTTCAACCTGCAAAGTGGTCCGCGCAGACCACTTTGTCAAATGGCTATTTTTTTGTGATTGCAAGCTAGTTCTCGTCGAGAGCTTTCCAATCATATATGGTACGTCTTAATCAGAGTTCGTATGAAAGAGTTATGACCTCCGGAAGTTCGCCCTTGGTTTTTTTCGTATGCTAGGATAGTGAGTGGTCCGAATTGGGGTACTTACAATAGCGGCATCAGCAGATCCGTTTTGGCTTTGGATTAGGGCTCTTCTCCCTAACTGTTAGGGATATTTATAAAATATAAATAGCCTCCTTCTCCCCAGCCAAGACACACGAATTTGAGGGCTTGAGAAACACAAATCTCTTGATTTTGATTACAAATCAATGATCAAAACACCCAAGATTCAATTCCATATTAGTCATAGATTGTTGAAAAGTGTTTCAACAATCCAGGATCATCTAGCAATCCAACAAGATTCGACCTTGGTTCATTCGCGTGTGGATTACAGATAGAGGGTGATTGCTTTATCACCTAAAGCTTGAAGGCCTAGCATTGTTGATTCATCAAAAGGAAGAACAAGGAAGAAGATCAAAGTTTCGTCTACGACTCAAAGGTGAATTACGAATCGTGTACTGAAGACAAATTCACAATCAATGTTAGTAAATCTATGTTCATAGTTTTAATCTCTTCATGTTAGACGGATTCATGGCTAGGGTTTTGTGAATTATGTAAATCTTCCGCTGCGCATGTAACCCCAAAACCCAACACCACCCTCTCTTGGTTTGATATTTCCTTCTCCTACGAGAACATCAAAGAGGCTTTCCTATGTGATTCCCTCAAGCTTGTCATAGTGTCTATCATTCTTCTTTTTCTGAGTAGGAGGTGCAACAGAATACTTCCCAATTACGGGATGGTTGGTATTGACTGAAGCATCCTTACTGTTGGAAGAGGAAGACCCTTTATTGTAGCGAAAACCATTATCCCTCTTGATTTTTTTCTTGTTTTTGCTGAGGTCGTCAATCCGAATTCCGGATTTGTGGAGCTCAATAAAGCTAGGGAAGTAATTATCGCACTAGCTTTTCTTGGAATTTCTCATGAAGGCATTAAGGAAAATGTGAACTTGTTCTTCAAGGCTTGACCTATCGGCGATTTTTGTAAGCTTGGCCCTCTACCTTCTAGCAAAATCAGTGAATGATTCATGATGATATTTCTTGGTTTGTTCTAGATCCCTCCTAGTAGGACGATATGTAGAGTTTTTTTCAAACTGTTTCTAAAAAGTTCTACATGCAAGTGACCAATCAATTCTAGTGAGTAAAGGAAGTGTTATGTACCAATCCTTTGAAACACCTCCCAGACTTTGAGGAATGAATTGGACTAGCATATGATCATCAACTCCAATTGAGAGCATGGACCAAATGTAGATTTCAATATGAGCTTTGGGATAAATGGTGCCATTGAACTTGGCAATGTCGGGCGTCTTATGCTTGCGAGGTAGTTTAGAGATGGATTGACAAAGTGTGTCTAAGTCCATCATGCTCGAGGAAATTTTGGTTGCGTCAATGGAGGCGAGTTTCTTTTCTAGAACATCCATAGTGATAGGCTCACTTGCTTTCTTGGTTTCTCCCTTACCCTCTTTCTTGGATGCTTGATACTCATCATTGGACGAGGAAGATGAGGAACTTGATCATATAGTAGACTTTCGGGTCTTCTTAGTCGTTTTGGTGTAAAACACCTCCTCTTCGGAGGAGATGTCAATTTTCTCTTCTTATATGTGATTTCGGCTATTTTAAGCTTCATTGAGTGGAGCTCATCGACCATAGCTGACATTTCCTCAGCTTTGGTTCTCCTTTCAAACATGAATTTGGTTATCAGTTCTTCAGCTTGGTTTTTCATCATCTCCTCATACTGAGCCTTTTGTTCTTCTAGGTCTTGCATTGCCTTCATGATAGCGTTGGTGGACATTATGTTGGGAGAGTCTTGAACAAATTAGTTGATTCAACGACGGACCTAGATGTGTAGCAATTGTGTTAAAATTTGATTGAGTCCCAACAAGTCGATTGAGTGAAGTCCAAAGGGTTTTGCTAAAACACACATAATCAAGACACGTGTCTCGCGTTGTCTCGCACGAGACAACCACCACAGAAGAACCATTTAATTTTAATCCTCTTTTTGATCGGACGAAAAATCTATTTTGGGGTTTCTACCTAAATCCTGGAATAGTGGATTCGTCACCCTAGAATGTGAGCCCTTTGTATTTCACATGTATTGAACTCCCCAAAACGGACAATTTTGGACAAAGGTCCCACATTCTCATCGGAATCCACCATTCAAAACCAAACCTAACGACCTAGTGATCACTTCATTCTTTGTAAAACAAGGTTGCATGTAAGGAACCAATATGAAGGAATTTTTCTCATTAGGGACAAATCTGAAGGGACATTCATAGGGACATTTTGAATGGACATTCTTAGGTTCCTTCATATGATAAATTGCAAATAACTTTCTTTTGGTCAAAGATGTAAAGGGATGTCAAACTGATCGGTCAAAGGGGTATCATAAGACGCCTATCATGATGCATGAGGTTTATGCAAGCTCAAAGGCTTAGGCTCCCCGCAATATAACATTCGTATAGGAGCGAAACGCGGAGTGGGGTGCACCAGCTTCAGAGAGACCGACGACATAGGTGACCGACATCCGTCCTTAGTGTGGGAGCCCGGGTTAAAAAGGGTAATGTAGTGCAATGACTGTTATATTATGAGTGCTCTTGTGTGAGAGTCAATCTAGGTGATATAGAAAATAGAGAGATTTTCTTTTGTGAAATCAAAAGAAAAACAAACAATGGTCGCACCAAATTGTTGCCTACATTTCCCTTAATTCAGGAAGACTCATGCCAACGTAGTTACAAGTAAAGGAGAGAGAGAGAGAGAGAGAGAGAGAGAGAGAGAGAGAGAGAGAGAGAGAGAGAAATAATTAAAACTTAATTACAATTCCCGAGCCAACTAATGACCGATATTTAATCAAAAAACCAATTGCAAACATTCATTATACAATAATTCAATCAATAATTTCCTGCAAAAGAGAGTTAGCACAAGAAAATTTATGATTGATGATGAGATTCTCATCAATAGGAGGTCATATGATGAAGAAACTCTGCACAAACTGATTTCTGAGACCACCCTTAGGTATTCAAATCGAATTTTTCGGACTCCGCCATAGAACAAGAAAACCCAGAAAATCAAACTGAAGAGCTTATCTCGCACGAGACAAAGAGGTTGTCTCGTGCGAGACATCAGTTAAAATTTGAAATTTGATGAAATTTTACAGAAAACAAGAACAATTCGATTAAATCCTAGATCATGCAAGTCTAACCACCTAAAATTACCCGATTCGTGGCCGGACGGTCATCTCGCGCTGTGTGGCCGTGCTGTCTTTTCATTTTAGAGTCGCCACGCCGTTTTGATTGTGCCCAAAACATTGAGAAAAGGCTTTGTGTTTGTTTTTTTTTGTTGTGTTATGAGATTTTTGAGTTTGGAGGTCAGGTTATGCCTCAGGAAGAGATATTTGAGCTCACCCGAGTCGCCTCGTATACACGAGTCTTTTGATACCCTTCTTTCTTTAAATGTTGTGTGTGTGTGCTTTTAAAAATGAATTTGTATATGATGCCTACATTGTAGATGATGCTTGTATTTAAACAGAAATATTTAAATTAAAGTAATTAAATGAGGTTTGGAAGGAGGCCTTACCAATGTTGGTTTGCGTCTATCTTCCGCGGGGGAATGTGTTTGATTGAGTGTGAATAGGGTTTTGGGACGTCGGGGGGTTGATTAGGACGGACCAGGATTGCCTCGGGATGGACCGGTATGTGCTGGCAGAGTTTCGGGATGCTTCGGGATGGACCGATATGTGCCGACAGAGCTTCGGGATGGACCAGTATGGGCCGACAGAGCTTTGGGATGCTTTGGGATGGCTTCGAAATGCTTTGGGATGGCTCAGGATGGACCGATATGTGTCGGCAGAGCTTTCGGGATGCTATGGGATGCCTCGAGATGCCTAGGTAAGGGCCGGGATTCGACCGGAATCGCTTTAGGAGGACTTCGAAGCACCTCGGGAAGGCTCGGGAAGCCTCGGGAATGACCGGAAGAGGCCAGGACGCCTTGGGAGTGTGCCTGAAGGCTGGGGGAAGAGAGGAGAGAGTTGAGGTGTGAATGAAATGAGAGTGGGAGCCCTCTATTTATAGGCCCCAAAAAATTGCAAAGTGGTCCGTACGGACCATTGTGTAATTACAATTTTTTGGTTTTCCTGGATTTAAGGAAATATTGTGGATTTAAAGGGATTTTTTCATCATTTTGGTATGTTGAAGTAAGTGTCCGTACGGACCATTCTTACTTTGCAAAGTTGACTGTACGGACCACTATGTCAACTGGCCATTTTTTTGTTATTTCTACAAAGTCCTTGAATTCCTTTTTATCCCTGAAATTTCCTTCCTTGGTTTGGCTGGTGGTTTTGGACCTTTTGGACGTTATGGGTCTTTGGGATCACGTATGCGTGAGTCCTCGGTGTTCCCCGTATGCTCGGATGGAGAGCTGTCCGAATTGGGGTACTTATACTACCCACTTTAATTTATGCCCCCAGCAGAGTTGCCACTATGAGAATGCGGGTCTTGTCATCCTCTTTTTATTTGTTTTTATTCGAGTCGCCACCTATATTATTTAATGGAGATATAGAAAAACCATCTTTTTCGTGGGGGTTAAGTTATAGGATTGGAAGGTCAAGGAGCACCAATCCCACCCAATCTTATGATTGGTCCTGCTTCTAGGGTTTAATTCAATTGTTCTTATAATCGAATTAAGCAAATAACAAATTTATTTATTTATTAGTTTTAATGTCGGATAATGTGCTTTGATATCACCTTCATTAGTTGAAGGGACTCTAGGCTAATCCTTTTGATGGTGATTACACTACTCTAAAGATCAAGTAGAGAGGTTGAGAAGAGAATAAAAGTCAAAGGAAGTTTACTTCTTAGAGACATTGAATTCTTCAATGGATAGCCTAGTCAAATACTTGAATCTTATGTTTGAACTTGATCAAAGTTTATGGATGAATTTACAGATTTTTTAGAGTTGTTTTACTAGTTCTGTCAAGGAGAGAACATGTAAAATGTGTCTAAAAATTATATTTCGGGTTCCAGAATACAAAGAAATCATCTAGTATTTATAGGGTGGGAATACTTGATCACCAAGTTTAGCTTTCACAAGTTTGGAAGGAACCAATCACTTTTTGGTGAAAGATATTAATCAAGAATGTTCCAAGGCCTCTATAATCAATAGAAATCCCGAATGTGAGAGAGTCATGATCAAGGAAGAAATCATCTTCGAAAAGGAAAGGAAATCAACCTTCCTGAGGGAGTTGTCTCATACGAAACAACTTGTCACTTTTGACTATTTTGCCCCTCTTTGGTCATTCTTTAGTCAGTTAAGTCTAAACTTATGGAGTAAGCCAGAAACTTAACAAAACGTGATGAAATTGCAAGTCTCGTTCCTAAAATCAAAAGGCGAGACTAGAGTAGTGTAATCACATATAATGTGTTTAGAATGGGGTGTCTACACCTCAAGCTTGGCATAATGTTTGTCCTTCTTCTTTTTCTAAGGAGGAGGCACATCAGAGTACTTTCCAGTTCCGGGATGGCTAAATGCGATGGAATTGACTGAAGCGTCCTTGGGTTAGAAGAAGACCATTTATTGTAGCAGAAACAACTATCCTTCTTGGTGTCCTTCTTATGTTTGATGAGGTCATCAATCTGAATTTTGGATTTGTGGAAGGCAATAAAATTGGGGAAGTAGTTGCATGCTAGTTTGTCTTTGAATTCCTCATGAAGACATTGAAGGAAGATGTGGATTTGCTCTTCAAGGCTAGGCCTATCAACAATCTTGGTAAGTTTATCTCTCCACCTTCTAGCAAAATCAGCAAAGGACTCATTGTGATATTGCTTAGTTTGCTCAAGATCCCTCCTAGTAGGGCGATGAGTGGAGTTGTCTTCAAACTGTTTCTGGAAACTCAAGTCTACTAGGCAAAGGGAGTGTCATATACCAACCCTTCGCATCACATTCCAAAGTTTGAGGAAAGCAGCGTTGGGCTAGCATGTGATCATCAATGCCCATTGGTAGCAAAGCCCAAGTGTATATCTCTATGTGAGCTTTAGGGAAATTGGTACTATTGAATTTGGCAACATCGGGTGCCTTGTACTTGCGAGAGAGCTTGGAGATAGACTGACGTAGCATGTCTAAATCAATTTAGGACATTGATCCTTAGGTCGCCTCAAGGGAGGCGAGCTTCTTTTCTAGAATGACCATGGTAATGGGCTCATTAGCCTTCTTGGTCTCACTGTTTCCTTCTTTCTTGGAAACTTTATCCTCATCATCGGAGAAGGAGGAGGATGTTGAGCTTAATTGGGAATTCTTTCTAGACTTCTTACTCTTCTTAGTCTTCTTATTGTATGAGACCTAGTATTTGGAGGGGGCCTTGGCTTTAGTATCTTCCTTCTTAGCCATCTTAAGTTTCAGTGCATGCATTTCTTCAACCATGGCTTTCATATCTTCGGCTTGGGGTTTCCTCTCAACTTAAAATCGAGCCATCATTTCTTCAGCTAGAGCTCTTTTCTCAACCTCGAACTGAGCCCTTTATCTTTCAATAGCTTGTTGAGCTTCTAGGAGGTTAGCTTTAGCTAGATTGACATCTTGAGTGTTGGTTTTTTGGACATTGTGTTGGGAGAGTCTTGAATGAAATAGTTGCCTTGATGATGGACCTAGATGTGTAGCATTTGTGTTAAATCATATTGAGTCCCAACAAGTTGGCTGAATGAAGACTTAAAGGGTTTTTGGCCAAAAATACAGAACATGACACTTGTCTCGCAAGAGGCAAGAATGTCTCGCACAACACCACATATGACTCTCCAATTATAAGTCCTAATCTGGTCGAACGAAGGTATATCTGTTTTTTGGAGGTTTCTACCTAAGTCCTGGAATAATGGATTCGTCACCATAGAATGTGAGCCCCTTGTACTCCACATATATTGCACTCCCCAAAACGGACAATTTTGGGCAAAGGTCCCACATTCTCATAGGAATCCACTATTCAAATACAACCTAAAAGTGATCACTTCATTCTTTGTAAGACAAAGTAACATGTAACGGACCGTTGTGAAGGATATTTTCTCATTAGCGACAAATCGTAGGGACATTTCGAAAGGGACATTCATTAGTTTCTTCACATAGTCATTTGCACATAACTTTTTCTTGATCAAAGACTTAAAGGTACCCCAAAGGTCAATCAACCGGTCAAAGGAGTGTCTTAAAGACGCCTAGAATGATGCATGTGGTTTATGCAGGCTTACATATCAGGTTCCCCACAGTGTGACGGTCGTATGGGAGCGAACCGAGGAGTGGGGTTCACCAACTAGTAGAGACCGACAATATAGATGACCGACATCCATCCTCGGTGTGGGACCCCGGGTTAATAAAGGGTTATGTAGTGCAATGACAGTTAATCATGAGTGCACGTGTGTTTGAGAGTCAATCTAGGTGATAAAAAAAGTTAGAGATTTTTTTTTGAAATCAAAAGAAAACAAATAATGACTGCACCAAGTGGTTGCCTACGTTTCCCCCAATTTAGGAAGACTCAGGCCAACGTAGTTCCACATAAAAGAGAGAGAGAGAGAGAGATAAAATTTAATTATTACAACTCCCGAGTCAACCAATGATCATTATTTAATCAAAAACCAATCACAAACCATTCATGTATACAACATTCTATCCAATAATTTCCTGCAAAATAGAGTAAGCACAAGAAACTAATGATTGATTTCAAGTTCCCCACCATTAGGAAGGTCCTAAGATAAAGAAACTCTACAAATGCTGACTTCTAGGATCCCCGTTGCATGTCCAAATCACGTTTTTAGGCTCCACATAAGAACAAGAGAAACCAGAAATCAAACTGATCTGATAGGTTGTCTCGCGCAAGACAAGATGTCTCGTGGGAGACGTCAGTCCAGATTGCATATTTTTTCGAAATTTTGTAGAAAATAAGAACAGTTTAGTCAATTCCTAGATCATGCAAGTCTAGCCTACTTATATATTGGTCCCCAGCAGATTCGCCACTATGAGAATGCGAGGAAAACGCGTCTCTTTCAGTTTGTTCATACCTTTTTTATTCTTCTTTTAATTATGAGTCACCACCTATATTATTTCATTGAAGTATAGAAAATCTAATTTATTCAGATTTCATGGGTTTGGGGGCTAAGTTATTGGATTAGAAGGTCAAGGAGCACTAATCCTACCAAATATTAAGATTGGTTTTGCTTGCAGAAATTTACTAATTTATTCAAATTATCAATTTAAGCAAAGATCGTAAAAATATGCAATCAACCAATCAGTTTATGTTAATTAGTTGGGATGTCAGATCGTTATGCTTTGAGACTATCTCCATGATTTGGAGAGGCTCTAGGCCGATCTTTGTTTAATGGAATTACACTACACTAAAATTTAAATAGAGAGGTTAAAAAGAGAACAAAAAGATATAGGATGTTTACCTATGATTTCTTGATGTTGCCAATGGGGTAGCCTAGACAAAGGCTTGAGATCCAACTTTAAGGATGTTGATGAACGAATTTAGAGAGATTTGAGAGTTGTTTTGAGGATTGCTTCTCGGAGAGAATGCAGAAAAACGTAGGAGAAACATTTACCACTCAAATCAAGGGAGTTTTCCTTGTATTTATAGGTGAAGATTACTTGTCTACCAAGGTTAGGAAATACAAGTATGGAAGGAATCAATCACTTTAAGGTGAGAGTTATCGATCTAGAAGGTTCCATAGTATTCACAAATCATGTGAATCCCGGATTGAGTTGTTGACAAGAAAGAGATCGAAGCCGAAAATGAAAGGAAGAACCTTCCTGGAGGGATGTCTCGTGCGAGAGACATTGTCTCGTGCGAGACACATTGTCTCGTGCGAGACATCTAACCAATCTTTGACTATTTTGTCCCTCTTAGGTATTTTGTTAGTAAGTTGAGTCCAAACTAACAAAGTTAGTCAGAAAGTTAACAAAACATGATGAAACTGCAAGTCTCATTTCTAAAATCAAAAGACGAGACTAAAGTAGTGTAATCATATGATAATTTGTACAGAATGGGGGTGTCTACACCGTTTCACATGCTTTAAAATTAAAAAAAAATACATAAACTACCACTAGACCATCGTAGTTATACCCCATTAACACATCAACACATCGCAACCACTTTGATTAACTAAATTTAGCACTCATATAATCACCACCGCACACAATGTTTTTATTGGAATTAAGATTTCACCCAAAATTATTAAAACTTAAATGTTTTTAAACTAAAAATAAACCAAATATACTATAAATAGAAGCTCAAGAATTTTAAAAAGTTATTGCTATTTATATTGCCATGGTGGAGTATCACTCAAAAATAGGAGATTCCGCAATTGATTGTATTAGAAAAATAGATCTTGGCCTTATTTAGACCCTCACAAGGAATATAATCCTTGTAGGAATAGGATTGTTGAAGTAGATTCATGCTCGTAGAAGAGGACTCTTGCTCGTTTGGGCCGAGCAGCCAAGCTTACTAGCTCTCTTGGCTCGTAGCTCAACACTGGAAGAGTTCCTTAAACGGACGAGCTCATGCTCGATTTCAGTAAAGAAGTAAAGGCCAACCTCATGATTGTCTCTAGGGGTGGTGGGCCGAGCGCGAGGTAACCAGATCGTAAAGGAGTTATTTGAATCCATACTTGTCATGGGCCTTGGGCCCCCAAGTCGGTGTTGGTCGGTTTATTCTGTTCATCCCTCTTAACTACTGACCTATGCCACTCCTCTATCTCCTCTCTAGCTATCCCACTCCCCCTCTTCCACTCTCAACCCCTTTTCCCATCCCTACCTCTTCTCACCAACTCCACCCCTTACCAGGGGTGGACATAAGGCATATTAAAAAGGGTGGTAGTGGACCCTCTTAATCAAATAATCTGTGTGGATTGGTGGTTAAGTTGTTAGGTTATAACCTTATGGTTGTGTGTTTAAGACATATACAAGCATTTATTTTTTTAAATAAGAAGCTTTATAGTTTATTTGTGCATCCCTTTATAAAATACTCTGGGTTAGCCATGGCCCCTTACCCTCTTTCACCCCCACATTTCCCCCTCAAGTCTTTCTATGGACCTCTCTCCCACCAATTATAATTCAAACTGTGGTGGTGATGGTACGGTGATGGGTGGTTGTCGGGTTTAAAAGTTTTGATGGAGGGGTTTAAGACGGAACACTGATAGTTTGACAACCCGATACATTGATACCTCAAAAGTGGTGGCTCTACCATTTAAATTTCGAATGTCGGACATTGAAAATTTTAATGGTACTTCTTGCCCAAAGACTCATGTCGACAATTATATTATGTCTATGAGAGCCAAAAATTTTACACTTGAACTTATGACCGATATATTCCATCTCAAATTTAAAGGAATATCTTTAAAGTGGTTCTTCAGTTTGAAACCGGAGACTCGCGCTAGTTGGAGCCAAATCAGTAATGTTTTCCTTGAAAATTTTCGTGCCAAATTGGAGTGGCACACGAACAGTTGGGACTTGCAAAATAATTTACAACGGGATGATGAGTCAATTGCCTTTTTTATAAAGGCGGAAATGGAAGATCAACGAGATCATGACTCCCATACTAAGGAAGAGCAATAAGAAATTTATAAAGCCTACCTAAAGCCATAGTTGAGAGTAGCAAACGGCGATGGTTATTACCCCAATCTGCGTTAAATGTGTTAGGAAATTGGTGGTCTCCGAGAAATAATTGTCTCATACCAATTGTACAAAGAAGATAATAACATGCAACAATATCCATATAAAAGCAATAAAAGACAAGAACACGAGATTTTTCACCCAATTCGTCCATGCATGAGACTACATCTGGGGCACTAACAAGACAAGATATTCTATTATATCAAATTTGTTATGTTACAATCAAAGCCCACGATTTTGTTGGGTTTTGGGGTTACAAACGCAGCGGAAGAACTTTGAAAAACAACAATTCTTAGGCTTCTGATTCAATCAGAATAGTTTGTACCGTTCTCTTCGAGCTTGTCCTTCTCAAGGACGGATCGCAGTGACAGGGGCTGATTATTGTGAGTTGACATTACTACAATAAAATATGCAAACAATGAAACACATAAGTATCAACACATTTATCATCTAAGAACAAATAATGTATTTTATAAATACTCCCACTAAATTATACACCTTCAAATACAAACATGTATCATATAATCATAGTAGGCTAAGATCCATATTTCACTTGATTTTGGTTTAACTGAGTCAATACCCGAAATCAAGTTATTTAGGTAGTTAACATCAATCATATCATATATGACTCTTAGATCTTTTATGAGATTTCCATAGACATCATATGTCAAAAACATGTTTTAATCTCATCTATGCCTTGGGTCAAATCTCATTTGAAAGCACCAATTAAGTCAAACCTTTTTCACACGTATGAGACATGGAACGATGCTCCTAACTGAGTCAAAACTACATCAACCATTATCTCATCTTGATCACAAATTAAGATATAATGATGCACCAAACTGAGTCGAAACTACATCAAAATACCCTAAAATATCACAAGTGTTCTAATCAAGGGATGGCATAAAACTTAAATATTTAGAAGGTTTTATACATAAAAACATAGATCTATTTCATATAGCATGTAAAGCATTTAATCAAATTAAATGTAGCATGCCAATTTCAATCCTAATCATGATAAACATGGCTATGATACTAGTGTTGGGTTTTGCGGTTACAAACGCAGCGGATGAACTTTGAAAAACAACAAAACCCTAGCCCTTTAATCCGTCTAGCATGAAGAGATTAGAAACATGAAATAGAATTTACATACCTTAATGCGATTTGTTTATTCAAAACGGATCTTCTTCTTCCTTGTTCTATATTGGTGATGAATCAACAATGGAGATCTTCAAGCTTTAGGAAATAAAGTAATCTCCCTCTAATGGTGATCCACACGCGAACGAACCAAGAACTCTTCTTGTTGGATTGCTAGATGATCCTCCGATTATTGAAAACGTTTTTCAATAATCAATGCCGAAACAATGGAATTATTTGGGATTTATTTGATTTTGATTTTCAATCAAATATCAAATCTCTAGAGTTTCATAAACCTAAAACAATGTGTTAGGAGAGGAGTTTATGGCAGCCAAAGGATTGTATTTATATCACATATAAATCCCTAACAATTAGGGAAAGAATCCTTGTCAATACCAAAACCAAATCGCCAAAGGAAATCGCGGATTGGCTGAAATTCGCTCAGGGCACGACTCGTGCTCCTGGGCGCGACTCGTTCCACGAGTCATTCCAGGCTATCACGAATGCCCTAAGCCAAAAACCATTCGTACCATGACTCGTGACAAAATATGCACTCGTGCTGATCAAGGGAACGACTCGTGCCCAAGGGCACGAGTCGTGCCTAGTCCCACAAAGTCAAACAGTCAACGAGTCAATCCTTTGATGCCCAAAACGCAGTCATACTGCCTTGTCACCAGCCGTGACCCTTAGCACGAGTCGTGACCCAGAGCACGAGTCGTGCTCCTGGGCACGTGTCATGCCAAGCCCAAATTTCCAATTCCAATTTTCAGCCAATGATCAATTCGTTCTTTGTGTGTGACCCAATAGGAATTATATTATGTTGGTAGTGAGTCGAAACATCGACCTCACAAGACATAAGTGGTTTCTAGCAAACCATTATATCTACCCAATTAATATAACATCAAATCTTGATTCCTCGATAGATCAAATGTCACAATCCCTTTGTCCACGATGTCAATTGAACATGAGTCATGGTCCATGTCAACTTCACATGTTCAATGCTTTCTCGATTTCGAATATGTTGATAATCCAAATGCATTTGATCTCTATCAAATCACTTGAGTGTGGCCACACATTTCATCAACATCATTCATCGAGGGGCCCAAGCAAACATCTCTCTCAACGAGAGGGACAAATCCCATCTTGACTTATCATTCTTCCCTACAAGTATCTACAAGTGTAATGTGCATCACATGCATATAACCATCTTCATGATTATCCATTACCAACTTATACTAGATATTCATAATAACTAGGGACGCACTTCAATATAATAAACATGTAAACATATAATAAACTAAATAAACTTTCTCTATGATAAATGATAAAGACAATTACATAGCAGTTTAAGTTATAAGTCAAACATAACTAAACGCCTAGGGCATTACACCAAAATCTCCCACTTGCACTAGGCTCCATCTATGCATCGTATACCCATAGACCTCACATGACCATCATGCATTGCTTGTGCAAGGGGCTTTGTAAGCGGATCCCCAATATTATCATTGGTTGATACTTTGCATATCTTAACGTCTCCCCTATCAATAAACTCTCGAATGAGATGGAAACGTCTAAGTATATGTTTGGATCACTGATGTGACCTTGGTTCCTTTGCTTGCACAATGACACCATTATTGTCACAATAAAGTTTCACCGGATTAGTGATACTTGGAACAACTTCCAAGTCACTAATGAACTTCTTGATCCAACTGCCTCCTTAGCTACATCGGATGCCGCTATATATTTGGCCTCGGTTGTAGATTTGGCAATAGTACTCTGCTTGAAACTCTTCCAACATATCGCACCTCCATTAAGCATAAACACAAATCCCGACTGCGATCGGAAATCATCCTTTTCAGTTTGGAAGCTAGCATCTGTGTAACCTCTTACAACAAGATCTTCTTACATCCCTCCAAAGACCAAGAACGCATCCTTAGTCCTTCTTATGTACTTAAGGATCGTCTTAACTGCCATCCAATGGTTTTCACCAGGATCAGATTGGTATCTGCTCGTCATGCTTAGAGCATACGAGACATCAGGTCTAGTACAAATCATGGCATACATGATAGATCCAATTGTCGAGGCATATGGAATCTCATTCATTCTCTTTAGCTCACCAGTTATCTTAGGACACTGAGTCTTGCTAAGAGTAATACCATGACCCATTGGCAAGTTTCCTCTCTTAGAATTTTCGATCTTGAATCTTCTAAGAACCTTGTCAATGTAGGTAATTTGACTCAAACCAATTATCCTTTTAGATCTATCTCTATAGATCTTGATGCCAAGGATGTAAGTAGCTTCACCCATATCTTTCATCGAGAAACATTTCCCTAACCAAGACTTGACAGTCTGAAGTGCAGGAATGTCGTTTCCAATGAGTAAGATATCATCAACATACAATAAGAGAAATAATACTACGCTCCCACTGAATTTCATGTATACACAAGGTTCATCTTCATTCTTGACAAAATCAAACTCTTTGATCTTTTCATCAAAATGAAGATTCCAACTCCTAGAAGCTTGCTTCAACCCATATATGGATCTCTGCAACTTGCACACTTTGTTAGAATTTCTTGGATCGATAAAACCTTCGGGTTGTGTCATATACACATCCTCGAGTAACTTCCCATTAAGAAAAGCTATTTTGACATCCATTTACCATATCTCGTAGTCATAATATGCGGCTATGGCAATTAAAATTCTAACAGACTTAAGCATGGCAACAGGAGAAAAGGTTTCATCATAGTCTACACCATGAATCTGCCTATATCCCTTTGCTACAAGCCTAGCCTTGTAAGTATGCACCTTCCCATCCATGTCATTCTTCTTCTTGAAGACCCACTTCCACCCTATGGTTTTTACACCTTCGGGTGGCTCAATTAAGTTCCAAACTTGATTATCCGACATGGATTGCAATTCGGATTCCATGGCCTCCAACCATTTATCTGAATCAGGAGTGGACATCGCCTCTTGATAGGAAGTAGGCTCGTTATTCTCAATGACTTCCACTTCATTAATTTCCGAAATGAGAAATACATATCTCTCGGGTTCGAATCGTATTCTATCCGATCTACGATGGATTTGTGGATCTTGAACCGGTTCCACAACTCCTTGTGGACTTGGTTCAATCTCTACTATCGGTTCCATGTTATTTTCGGGTTCTTGAATTTCTTCAAGATCAACTTTACTCCTACTAGTTCCTTTATTGAGAAACTGTTTCTCAAGAAAAGTACCATATTGAGCAACAAACACTTTGTTCTCATTGCGATTGTAAAAGTAATACCCTTTGGTTTTCTTAGGGTAACCAACGAAAATAACCTTGTCAGATTTAGGTGCTAACTTATCAGAGACAAGTCTCTTCACATAAGCTTCGCAACCCCAAATCTTCATGAAAGGCAAACTAGTTTTTCTTCCATGCCACATCTCATGTGGGGTCTTAGGAGCCGATTTAGTAGGGACTCTGTTCAGTGTGAACGCAACAGTCTCTAATGCATGTCCCCAAAAGGAAATAGGAAGGTCAACTTGACTCATCATCGAACGAACCATATCGAATAAGGTTCTATTCCTCCTCTCGAAAACACCATTCCATTGTGGTGTTTCGGGTGGAGTCAACTCTGAAACAATTTCACAGTTTTTGAGATGATTATCAAACTCTTGGCTCAAATATTCTCCACCACGATCGGATCGAAGTGCTTTAATAGTTTTACCAAGTTGATTTTTTACTTCATTTTGAAATGTTCTAAACATCTTAAACGATTCACTTTTTGACTTCATTAGATAAACATAGTCATATCTAGATAAGTCATCGGTGAATGTAATGAAATACCGAAATCTGCCCCTAGCAATGCTGCTCATTGGTCCACATACATCGGTATGTATTAGGCCCAATAAGTCACTAGCCATTTCACTACTCTTAGTGTAGGGTGGTTTGGTCATTTTTCCAAATAAACAAGACTCGCATATCTCATATGATTCATAATCATGTGAGTCTAACATACCATCCTTATGGAGTTTAGAGATGCGTTTCTCGTTTATATGACCAAGCCGGCAATGCCACATGAACGTGTTGTTCACGTCATTCGGTTTAGACTTCTTGTCCACATGATAAACATTTTCAACATTATTTTGTTTCTCATCAACATCAAGAACATAAAGGCCATTAAATGAACTTGCAATACCATAAAGCATATCATTTAAATAAATATAAAACTTCTTATTCGCAATAAGAAAATTATACCCTTCATTATCCAAACAAGAAACTGAAATAATATTCCTACTCAAATCCGGAACATAGTAACAATTGTTCAAAACAAGTACTAAGCCACTAGGTAAAGTTACATCATATGTCCCTACGGCTAATGCAGCAACTCTTGCTCCATTTCCCACACGTAGGTCAACTTCACCTTGTTTGAGTAGCTTCCTATTCCTTAGTCCCTGCACATTTAAACAAATGTGAGATCCACATCCGGTATCCAATACCCATGAACTAGAAATAGAAAGGAAAATATCTATCATATAGATACCTGCATCAGAAGTAATCGTATTGCCCTTCTTCGCCTTTACGCCTTCCTTGTATGCCTTGCAGTTGCGCTTCTAATGACCAACCTCTTGGCAATGGTAGCAAACCGCATCCTTTTGAGACACTTTGGGAGCCTCTCCGGCAACGGCAACTTTTACCTTAGGTTTAGCAATACTTGCTTTACCTTTGCCATCTTTCTTGAACCATTTTACTTTGTTAACCATTAACACGTTTGTCGTTTCGGGCTTCTTGATATTCTTCTCAGCGGTCTTAAGTATCGCATGCAATTCCGAGAGATTCTTATCCATGCCAGTCATGTGATAGTGCATAATGAAATGACCATAACTTTCAGGCAATAAATTTAATATCAAATTTGTGGCGAGTTCCAAACTCATCGGATTTCCAAGCCTTTCGAGACGCTCAATGTGACCCTTCATCTTAAGGACATGAGCACCAACTGACTGCCCCTCTTGCATCTTGCATGCAGTTAGGCTTTAACCACATCATACCTCTCTTGTCTAGCTTGCACTTGGAACATTTCCTTTAAGCGCTCGGCTAGATCAAAAGCAGCTTACAAGTGTTCAAGGTCCTTCTGAAGAGCCTTACACATGATGGAAAGCATAAGGCATGTCACATCATTAGAATCATCAACATGTTTCTTGTGAGCATCCTTATCTGCCCTTGAAGCAATAGCAGCAGGTGGAGGTGGAACGGGTTCGTCAAGAACGTACATTTTCTTCTCTTGCCTTAGAACAATTCTTAGGCTTCTGATCATATCAGAATAGTTTGTACCGTTCTCTTCGAGCTTGTCCTTCTCAAGGACGGATCGCAGTGACAGGGGCTAATTATTGTGAGTTGCCATTACTACAATAAAATATGCAAACAATGAAACACATAAGTATCAACACATTTATCATCTAAGAACAAATAATGTATTTTATAAATACTCCCACTAAATTATACACCTTCAAATACAAACATGTATCATATAATCATAGTAGACTAAGATTCATATTTCACTTGATTTTGGTTTAATTGAGTCAATGCCCGAAATCAAGCTATTTAGGTAGATAACATCAATCATATCATATATGACTCTTAGATCTTTTATGAGATTTCCTTAGACATCATATGTCAAAAACATGTTTTAATCTCATCTATGCCTTGGGTCAAATCTCATTT
This sequence comes from Adenophora triphylla var. japonica, assembly GCA_022495995.1. Lineage (NCBI taxonomy): Eukaryota > Viridiplantae > Streptophyta > Magnoliopsida > Asterales > Campanulaceae > Adenophora > Adenophora triphylla. The sequence continues at coordinate 271,084 of JAFEMH010001473.1, read as the reverse complement.
GAAAGTACCAATTAAGTCAAACCTTTTTCAAACGTATGAAACATGGAACGATGCACCCAACTGAGTCAAAACTACATCAACCATTATCTCATCTTGATCACAAACTAAGATATAATGATGCACCCAACTGAGTCGAAACTACATCAAAATACCCTAAAATATCACAAGTGTTCTAATTAAGGGATGGTATAAAACATAAATATTTAGAAGGTTTTATACATAAAAACATAGATCTATTTCATATAGCATGTAAAACATTTAATAAAATTAAATCTAGCATGCCAATTTCAATCCTAATCATGATAAACACGGCTATGATACCAGTGTTGGGTTTTGGGGTTACAAACGCAGCGGAAGAACTTTGAAAAACAACAAAACCCTAGCCCTTTAATCCGTCTAGCATGAAGAGATTAGAAACATGAAATAGAATTTACATACCTTAATGCGATTTGTTTATTCAAAATGGATCTTCTTCTTCCTTGTTCTACATTGGTGATGAATCAACAATGGAGATCTTCAAGCTTTAGGAAATAAAGTAATCTCCCTCTAATGGTGATCCACACGCGAACGAACTAAGAACTCTTCTTGTTGGATTGATAGATGATCCTCCGATTATTGAAAACGTTTTCCAATAATCAATGCAGAAACAATGAAATTATTTGGGATTTATTTGATTTGGATTCTCAATCAAATATCAAATCTCTAGAATTTCATAAACCTAGAACAATGTGTTAGGAGAGGGGTTTATGGCAACCAAAGGATTGTATATCACATATAAATCCCTAACAATTAGGGAAAGAATCCTTGTCAATACCAAAACCAAATCGCCAAAGGAAATCGCGGACTAGCTGAAATTGGCTCAGGGCACGACTCGTGCTCCTGGGCACGACTCATGCCACAAGTCGTTCCAGGCTATCACGAATGCCCTAAGCCAAAAACCAGTCGTACCATGACTCGTGACAAAATATGCACTCGTGCTGATCAAGGGAACGACTCGTACCCAAGGGCACGAGTCGTGCCTAGTCCCACAAACTCAAACAATCAACGAGTCAATCCTTTGACGCCCAAAACGCAGTCGTACTGCCTTGTCACCAGTTGTGACCCTTAGCATGAGTCGTGACCCAGAGCACAAGTCGTGCTCCTGGGCACGAGTCATGCCAAGCCCAAATTTCCAATTCCAACTTTCAGCTAATGATCAATTCGTTCTTTGCGAGTGACCCAATAGGAATTATATTATGTTGGTAGTGAGTCGAAACATCGACCTCACAAGACATAAGTAGTTTCTAGCTAACCATTATATCCACCCAATTAATATAACATCAAATCTTGATTCCTTGATAGATCAAATGTCACAATCCCTTTGTCCACGATGTCAATTGAACATGAGTCATGGTCCATGTCAACTTCACATGTTCAATGCTTTCTCGATTTTGAGTATGTTGATAATCCAAATTCATTTGATCTCTATCAAATCACTTGAGTGTGGCCACACATTTCATCAACATCATTCATCGAGGGGCCCAAGCAAACATCTCTCTCAACGAGAGGGACAAATCCCATCTTGACTTATCATTCTTTCCTACAAGAATCCAATCGTGCTAACATAGCCCTTATTGCTATCCGATTAAAGATAGTGTTAGACTATATCAAATATAATGTTCATCATGTGGAAGATGATGATAATCTCAGGTACAAAGGATTACAATGTCACGACTATCATGAGATTTAATCATAACAACATACCATTTCATAAATCTCATAAGTAGGTCAAGTCCAATACTTGTTCTCTAGCAATTATCTACAAGTGTAATGTGCATCACATGCATATAACCATCTTCATGATTATCCATTACCAACTTATACTAGATATTCATAATAACTAGGGACGCAGTTCAATATAATAAACATGTAAACATATAATGAACTAAATAAACTTTCTCTATGATAAATGATAAAGACGATTACATAGCGGTTTAAGTTATAAGTCAAACATAACTAAACGCCTAGGGCATTACACCAACATATTTCACTCCCGAGTCATCCCCTCTATCTATGCCACATACCACCTATACAGCCCCTAGACATAACCTAGGTCATTCATGGAATGCACCTAAGGGCACCCCTAAAGACCTATCAATTCCTTTGACTCTCTTTGTGGATCTCAAAGATTCCCTCTAACTAATTTTTTCAGCACACAATAATTTTGGCTACCACTTGGCTCATATAGGAACCTTGGAATAACCCCTAAACCCTACAAAAGAAGGAATCATGAAACTGCAGATGTATACTTTCAAAAAAAAGATCACGATGAAAAGAAGGACAAAGGCAAAATCAAATTCCTTTATCACAAACTTTGAGAGCAAAGCAAGAAATGAAGCATTAACAAGAACTACGATGACCTGAGCTTCTCACCTTGAGAAGAACGTAGGCAACTTTGGGTTCGGTCTCATGCAAGAAGAAAGAAGTGTTTATCCTTATATTGTTATGGTGATTAGTCTTCTTCTCGAAATTTGTCAAGACATCTTTGTAGGCTCAATTGCAAGGCAATCAAAATAAACATTAATGTAAGAAGAGATGGAACAGCTTTCTTAAATTTAGTCATTAGCATTTCTTTTCTAGTCTAGAGGTCTCTTTCACTCACCTACACCCCAAATTTTTGCAATCAAATTGGGGATTCCCTTCTCTTCTCTCTAAATGAATCATTATCGCTTCCTTGAGTCTCTCATAAGAGTCAATGCAGAGGCTACTACAAAGTGTACCTCCCAAAAGGTCAAAAGTCCTCCCTAAAAAGGTAATAACTCTTTCCATAAATCGAGTTGGTATCCCTCTTAGAGTCGTAGGGAGTCCCCCAAAACAAAAGTCTCTTTGTCAAAAAATCAAAATATCCTCCTCCACTTCCCTAGAGTCAATGTACACTTCTTGCCCAATCAAAGCAAGAGGATTTAATTCAAGGAATCCTAATAAAATTACAAAAGAGATGCCCGCTAGATTGAAAACCTGAAATTGTGGTCTAGGCAAAACAAAGTGTGGGTCATAAAAAAAGGAGGGAGGGTGAACTTCCGTCTCATACACGCAAAGCAGCGCACAAATCTGCAAGGACTTCCCCACAAAATCGATTTCAGCATGCAAAGGGGCTTGGTGCTATGCCCTAGGCTTATATTTATTTTGACTCATAACTAATACCGTTATGTAATCGTCTTTACCATTTATGATAGAGAATATTTATCTTGATTATTATATGTTTTACATGTTTGTTATAATAATCGGTGTCCCTAGTTATTGTGAATAACTAGTATAAGTTGGTAATGGATAATCATAGAGATGATTATATGCATGGGGATGCACATTACGCTTATGGGTACTTGTTAGAGAACAAGGTATTGGATCGACCCATCTATGAGATTTATGACGTGGTCTATGGTCATATATGTCATGATTAAATCTCATGATAGTCGTGTCATTAGAATCCTTAGTACCTGAGATTATCATCGTCTTCCACATGATGAACGTTGTGTTTGATGTAGTCTAAAACTATCTTTAACAGGATAGCAATAAGCGCTATGTTGGCATAACCGGATTCTTGTAGGAAAGAATGATAAGTCAAGATGGGATTTATCCCTCGTAAAGAGAAATGATTATTTGGGCCCCTCGATGAATAGTATTGATGAAATGTATGGCCATACTCAAGAGATTTGATAGAGATCAAATGCACTTGGATTATCAACATATTCGGAGTCGAGAAAGCATTGAACAATATAAGTTGACATGGACCATGACTTATGTTCAATACGACATCATGTGATAAATGGATTGTGACAATGATCTATCAAGGAATGAAGCTTTGATGTTATATTTAATTGGGTGGACATAATGGCTTGCTAGAGACCACTTATGTCTTGTGAAGATTGATGTTTCAACTCACTACCAACATAAATATAATTCCTATAGGGTCACACACAAAGAACGGATTGAAAATGGCTCTCAATATAAAAATCAGTTTCCGCTCCCATGGTCTGACAGCTTCCGGTTTTAGCTTGGATTAGGGTTTTTCTCCCTAAGTGTTAGGGATATTTATAAAGTATAAATAGACCCTTTTGCCTATGCCAAGATAAACGAAAATTAGGGTTTGAGAAACACTAATTGGTTGATCTTGATTACGAATCAAAGATCAAAACTCTCCAGATTCAATTCCATAATAGCCATAGATTGTTGAAAAGAGTTTCAACAATCAAGGATCATCTAGCAATCTAACAAGATACAGATCTTGGTTCGTTCGCGTGTGGATTATCAATAGAGGGTGGTTGCTTTATCACCTATATCTTGAAGACCTTTCATCGTTGATTCATCACAAGGAAGAACAAAGTAGAAGATCAAAGTTTCGTCTACGATTCAAGCTGAATTACGAATCCGTATACGAAAGACAAAATCGCAACAAAGGTTAGTAAATCTATATTCATGTTTTAATCTATTCATATTAAACGGATTCATGGCTAGGGTTTTGATTTATATTCCAAGTCTTCCGCAGCGTATGTAACCCCAAAACCAAATAGTGGTATCAGAGCCACGTTTAATCATGATTAGGTTAAAATTGGCATGCTAGATATAATTGGATTATATGCTTTAACATGCTAGATGATATAGATTGATGATTTTATGTGTATTGTTTTATGAAACAATTACATGCAATATAACATGATTATGATTAATCGATGATTGATGTAATTAATCTTCTACATGGGTTATTGATCTCTTTAATTTGATTAATTAGATTAGTAAATTCTCAAATTGAAACAAATTGTTTGTTTTGGATTTGATGTTCATCTTTAATTCGATTAACATGATTATTTGAATCCTTAAATTTTGAGAATTGAATAATTATGTAATTAATAATTTTTATTTATTACATGATTATTTGTATGATCCTAAAGTAGGATATTATGTGAAATCTCATGTTCATGATTATGCACACATAAGTTTCATATACAACCATGCGATGTTTGTTGCTATATGGAAAAACCTTCTTAAATGTTTAAGTTTTATGCCACCACTTGATTAGAACACTTGTGAAATATTCAGGTATTTTGATGTAGTTTCGACTCAGTTGGGTGCATCATTATATCTGAACATGGATCAAGATGAGATAACGGTTGATGTAGTTTTGACTCAGTTGGGTGCATCGTTCAATGTGTCTCATACGTTTGAAAAAGGTTAAACTTAATTGATGCTTTCAAAAGATTTTTGACCCAAGGCATAGATGAGATTAAAACATGTGTTGACATAAGATGTCTAGAATCTCATAAAATATCTAAGAGTCATATATGATATGATTGATAAATGTTATCTACCTAAATAGCTTGATTTCGGGCATTGACTCAGTTAAACCAAAATTAAGTGAAATATGGATTTTAGCCCATTATTATTATATGATACATGCTTGTATTTGAAGGATTATAATTTAGTGGGAGTATTTATGAAATAAATTATTTGTCTCTTAGATGGTAAATGAATTGATACTTATATGTGATCATATTGTATGTATATCTTATTGTAGAAATGGCATCACACAATAATCAACCCTTGTCACTGCGATCCGTCCTTGAGAAGGACAAGCTCAAAGAGAATGGTACAAACTATTCTGATTGGATCAGAAGCTTAAGAATTGTTCTTAGGCAATAAAAGAAATTGTACATTCTTGACGAACATATTCCTGCAGAACCCGCTGCCAATGTTGCAAGGGAAGATAAGGAGCAACATAAGAAACATGTTGATGATTCTAATGATGTTGCTTGCCTTATGCTTGCCACCGTGTGTAAGGCTCTTCAGAAGGACCTTGAACACATGGAAGCTGCTTTTGACCTAGCACAGCACTTAAAGAAAATGTTCCAAGTGCAAGCCAGGCAAGAGAGGGATGATGTGGTGAAAGCTCTTACTGCATGCAAGATGCAAGAGGGTCAATCGGTAGGTCCTCATATCCTTAAGATGAAAGGATATATTGAGCACCTTGATAGGCTTGGGTATCCTATGAGTTTGCAACTCGCAACGGATACGATATTGAATTCATTTCCTGAAAGTTATGGTAATTTCATTATGAACTATAACATGAGTGGAATGGAGAAAAATCTGTCACAATTGCATGCGATGCTTAAGACTGCAGAGAAAAATATCAAGAAGCCTAGTACCGCAAATGTGTTAATGGTTAACAAAGGAAAGGGGTTCAAAACGGAAGGCAAAGAAGGTAAAGCAAAGGTTGCTAAACCTAAGGCAAAAGTTGCCAATAACGAAGAGGCTAAACCCAAAGTGTCTCAAAAGGATGCAATTTGCTACCATTGGCAAGAGGTTGGTCATTGGAAGCGAAACTGCAAGGCTTATAAGGAAGGCCTAAAAGCGAAGAAGGGCAATACGATTGCTGCTGCTTTAGGTATCTATATGATAGATAATTTCTTTTCTACTTCTTTCTCATGGGTATTGGATACTGGATGTGGAACTCACATTTGTTTAAATGTTCATGGGCTAAAGAATAGAAAGCTACTCAAAGAGGGTGAAGTGGACCTATGTGTGGGGAATGGAGCAAGAGTTGCTGCATTAGCCATAGGAACTTATGAAGTTACTTTACCTAGTGGACTAATACTTGTTTTGAACAATTGTTATTACGTTCCGGATTTGAGTAGGAATATTATTTCTGTTTCTTGTTTGGATAATTAAGGATATAGGTTTCTTATTATTGAGAATAAGAAGTTTTCTATTTATTTAAATGATATGCTTTATTGTATTGTAAATTCATTTAATGGTCTTTATATCCTAGATGTTGAGAAACAAAATGATATTGAAGATATATATATAATGTAAATAAGAAATCTAAAACGAATGATGTGAACAACACATTCATGTGGCATTGCCAGTTTGGTCATATAAATGAGAAACGTATTTCTAAACTCCATAAAGATGGACTTTTAGATTCACATGATTATGAATCATACGAGATATGTGAATCTTGTTTATTAGGTAAAATGACCAAACCACACTACACTAAGAGTAATGGAAGGGCTAGTGACTTATTGGCCCTAGTACATACAGATGTATGTGGACCATTAAGTAGCATTGCTAGGGGAGAATTTCGATATTTCATTACATTCACTGATGACTTATCTAGATATGGCTATGTCTATCTGATGAAGTCCAAAAGTGAATCGTTTGAGATATTTAGAATATTTCAAAATGAAGTACAAAATCAACTTGGCAAAACTATTAAAGTACTTCGATCAAATTGAGGTGGTGAATATTTAAGCCAAGAGTTTGATAATCATCTCAAAAACTATGGAATCATTTCAGAGTTGACTCCACCCGAAACACCACAATGGAATGGTGTGTCTGAGAGGGGTAATAGAACCTTGTTGGACATGGTTCGTTCGATGATGAGTCAAGTTGACCTTCCTATTTCCTTTTGGGGACATGTATTAGAGACTGCTGCATTCACACTAAACAGAGTCCCTACTAAATCGGCTCCTAAGACCCCACATGAGATGTGGCATGGAAGAAAACCAAATTTGTCTTTCATGAAGATTTGGGGTTGCGAAGCTTATGTGAAGAGACTTGTCTCCGATAAGTTAGCACCAAAATCTGACAAAGTTATTTTCGTTGGTTATCCTAAGGAAACTAAAGGATATTACTTTTACAACGGCAATGAGAACAAAGTGTTTGTTGCTCAATATGATACTTTTCTTGAGAAACAGTTTCTCAATAAAGGATTTAGTGGGAGTAAAATTAATCTTGAAGAAGTTCAAGAGCTCAAAGATAAAATGGAACCGAGAGTAGAGACGGAACCAAGTTCACAAGGAGTTGTGGAACCGGTTCAAGATACACAAGTCCATCGTAGATCGGATAGGTTACGATCCGAACCCGAGAGATATCTATTTCTCGTATCGAAAAGTAATGAAGTTGAATTGATTGAGAATGACGAACCTACTTCCTATCAAGAGGCGATGTCCACTCCTGATTCAGATAAATGGCTAGGAGCCATGGAATCCGAATTACAATTCATGCATGATAATCAAGTTTGGAACTTGATTGATCCACCTGAAGGTGTAAAAACTATAGGGTGCAAGTGGGTCTTCAAGAAAAAGACCGACATGGATGGTAAGGTGCATACTTACAAGGCTAGGCTTGTAGCAAAGGGATATAGTCAAATTTATGGTATTGACTATGATGAAACCTTTTCGCCTGTTGCAATGCTTAAGTCTATTAGAATTTTAATTGTCATATTACGACTATGAGATATGGCAAATAGATGTCAAAACAGCTTTCCTAAATGGGAAGCTACTTGAGGATATGTTCATGACACAGCCTGAAGGGTTTGTCAATCCAAGAAATTCTAATAAAGTATGCAAGTTGCAAAGATCCATATATGGGTTGAAGCAAGCTTCTAGGAGTTGGAATCTTCATTTTGATGAATCGATCATAGAGTTTGGCTTCATCAAGAATGAAAATGAACCATGTGTATACATGAAGATCAGTGGGAGCATAGTGCTATTTCTAATATTGAATCTCGGTGATATCTTACTTATTGGAAACGATATTCATGCACTTCAGACTGTCAAGTCTTGGTTAGGGAAGTGTTTCTCAATGAAAGATATGGGTGAAGCCGCCTACATCCTTGGCATCAAGATCTATAGAGATAGATCTAAAAGGATGATTGGTTTGAGTCAAAGTACTTACATTGACAAAGTTTTTAGAAGATTCAAGATGGAAAATTCTAAGAGAGGAAACTTGCCAATGGGTCATGGTATTACTCTTAGCAAGACTCAGTGTCCTAAGACAACTGGTGAGCTAAAGAGAATGAATGAGATTCCATATGCCTCGGCAATTGGATCTATCATGTATGCCATGATTTGTACTAGACATGATGTCTTGTATGCTCTAAGCATGATGAGCAGATACCAATATGATCCTAGTGAAAACCATTGGATGGCAGTTAAGACGATCCTTAAGTACATAAGAAGGACTAAGGATGCGTTCTTGGTCTTTGGAGGGATGGAAGATGATCTTGTTGTAAAGGGTTACACAGATGCAAGCTTCCAAACAGACAAAGATGATTTTAGATCGCAATCGGGGTTTGTATTTATGCTTAACGGAGGTGCGATTTGTTGGAAGAGTTCCAAGTAGAGTACCTTAGCCGATTCTACAACTGAGGCCGAGTATATAGCGACATCCGATGCAGCTAAAGAGGCAGTTTGGATCAAGAAGTTCATTAGTGATTTGGAAGTCATTCTAAGTATCACTAATCTGGTGGAACTTTATTATGACAACAATGGTGCCATTGCCCAAGCAAAGGAATCAAGGTCACATCAACGATCCAAACACATACTTAGACTATTGGTGTAATGCCCTAGGCTATCGTTATGATTGACTTGAACCGTTATGTATCATCTTTATTATTTATTATAGAGTGCATTTATTCTATTCATTATATGTTTGCTTGTTTATTATATTGAATTGCGTCCCTAGTTGTTGTGAACAACTAGTATAAGTTGGTAGTGGATAATCATGGAGATGATTATATGCATGTGATGCATATTACACTTATGGATACTTGCTAGAGAATAAGTATTGGACATGACCTACCGATGAGATTTATGACATGGTCAATAGTCATATGTGTCATGAATAAATCTCATGATAGTCGTGTTATTGAATCCTTATACCTGAGATTATCATCGTCTTCCACATGACGAAGATCGTGTTTGATATAGTCTAACACTATCTTTAATCGGATAGCAATAAGGGCTATGTTAGCATGATTGGATTCATGTAGGGAAGAATGATAAGTCAAGATGGGATTTGTCCCTCTTATGAAGAGAGATATTTACTTGGGCCCCTCGATGAATGATGTTGATGAAATGTGTGGCCACACTCAAGTGATTTGATAGAGATCAAATACATTTGGATTATCAACATATTCGAAATCGAGAAAACATTGAACAAGATGAGTTGACATAGACCATGACTCATGTTCAATTGGACATCGTGGACAAAGGGATTGTGATATTTGATTATCAAGGAATCAAGCTTTGATGTGATATTTAATTGGGTGGACATAATGATTTGCTAGAAATCACTTATGTCTTATGAGGTTGATGTTTCAACTCACTATCAACATAAAATATAATTCCTAAAGGATCACACACAAAAGAACGGATTAAAAATGGCTAAAAGGGTGAATTTTGGGCTCTGGGGACGACTCTAGGATGACTGATGTTTCAGGGGACGAGTCGTGCCCCATTGGCTCAATTCGTGCCTTGGCAAGGGACGACAGTTTCTGAGGGTGTGCAAATAGGGATGACTCGTGCCCTGTGGGATGAGTCGTGCTCACGACTCGTGCCCTCAGGCACGACTCGTGCCCCTTTGATTTGGTAACCTGGAAAACTGGTTCGTTAAGTCGTATGACGTAATTGGGCATAAGGCACGACTCGTGCCCCTGGGGACGAATCATGCCAGCAGCTAATTATGGTACGTATTGCTTTTCCTTTGCTGATTTGGTGTTGGTTTTTGACAAGGATTCTCCCCTAAAAGTTAAGGATTTATACTTAGTATAAATAGGAGCCATGGTCAGCCAAAAACACAAGTAATTTTGGGTTTATGAAACACAAAATTGAGATCTAGATTTAGAATCAAAGATCAAAATCCTTTTGCCATTGATTATTGAAAATCATTTTCAATAATTGGATCATCTAGCAATCAATCAAGAATCGTTCTTGGTCCGTTCGAGTGTGGATTACCGATAGAGGGTGATAGGTTAATCACCAAAAGCTTGAAGTCTTCAATCATCGATTCTTCACAAGGTAAAGAACAAGGAGAAGATCAAAACCTTCATCAACGGTTTTGATATTCGTTTTGAGATTCGATTTTCAGATTCGAATTCAAGTTTAAACTTCATCGCATTCAAGGTATGTAAATTCTATCTCATATTAATTTCTAATCTCTTCATGCTATACGGATCTTAGGGCTAGGGTTTTGATGTTAAAATTAAATCTTCTGCTGCGTTTGTAACCCCAAAACCCAACATAGACGTGTCCACCTCATTCGAGAACGTTAAGATATGTAAAGTATCAACTGACGATAACATAGGGGAACCGCTTACAAAGCCCCTCGCACAAGCAAAGCATGATGGTCATGTTAGGTCCATGGGTATAGGATACATATGAGATTGGGCCTAGTGCAAGTGGGAGATTGTTGGTGTTATGCCCTAGACTTATAGTTATTTTGACTAATAACTAATACCGTTATGTAATCGTCTTTACCATTTATAATAGAGAATGTTTATCTTGATTATTATATGTTTTACATGTTTGAGGATACTTGTTAGAGAACAAGGTACTGGACCAACCCATCTATGAGATTTATGACGTGGTCTATGGTCATATATGTCATGATTAAACTCTCATGATAGTCGTGTCATTAGAATCCTTAGTACCTGAGATTATCATCGTCTTCCACATGATGAATGTTGTGTTTGATGTAGTCTAACACTATTAATAGGATAGCAATAAGGGCTATGTTGGCATAACTGGATTCTTGTAGGGAAGAATGATAAGTCAAGATGGGATTTATCCCTCGTAAAGAGAGATGTTTGTTTAGGCCCCTCGATGAATAGTGTTGATGAAATGTATGTCCATACTCAAGAGATTTGATAGAGATCAAATGCACTTGGATTGTTAACATATTCGGAGTTGAGAAAGCATTGAACAATATAAGTTGACATGGACCATGACTTATGTTCAATACGACATTGTGTGATAAAGGGATTGTGACAATGATCTATCAATGAATCAAGCTTTGATGTTATATTTAATTGGGTGGACATAATGGCTTGCTAGAGACCATTTATGTCTTGTGAGGATTGATGTTTCAACTCACTACCAACATAAATATAATTCCTATAGGGTCACACACAAAAAACGAATTGAAAATGACTCTCAATATGAAAATCAATTTCTGGACAGGGGGAGCGTCCGCTCCCAAGCAAGGGCCACTTGGTTAAAACCGGGTAAAGCTACTGAAATTGGAGAGCGTCTGCTCCCAAAGCAGGGGAGCGTCCGTTCCCAAGGTCTGGCAGCTTCCGATTTTGACTTGGATTAGGGTTTTTCTCCCTAAGTGTTAGGGATATTTATAAAGTATAAATAGACCCTTTTGCCTAAGCCAAGATAGACGAAAATTAGGGTTTGAAAAACACTAGTTGGTTAATCTTGATTACGAATCAAAGATCAAAACTCTCCAGATTCAATTCCATAATAGGCATAGATTGTTGAAAAGAGTTTCAACAATCTAGGATCATCTAGCAATCCAATAAGATACATATCTTGGTTCATTCGCGTGTGGATTACCAATAGAGGGTGGTTGCTTTATCACCTAAAGCTTGAAGACCTTTCATCGTTGATTCATCACAAGGAAGAACAAAGTAGAAGATCAAAGTTTCGTCTACGATTCAAGCTGAATAACGAATCCGTATACGAAAGACAAAATCGCAACAAAGGTTAGTAAATCTATATTCATGTTTTAATCTATTCATATTAAACGGATTCATGTCTAGGGTTTTGATTTATATTCCAAGTCTTCCGCTGCGTATGTAACCCTAAAACCCAACATGGGACACTGCAAAGCTTCTGAGTTTCAAGATCTAGCATGTCCTCACTTCGGTAAAATGGTTCCTTAGATTATGACATGGCATCTTCAGCATCAGGGTCTTCCAAGGGCTTCACATAAGCAAATATCTCTCAACTTGATACCCTATCTTCAACGTCATGTTCTCCCAGGGTCTTGACATAAGCAAGGATATTCGGGGCTTCCCATCAAATCTTCAACACTACATCTTCCCACAAGTAAAACTCTTGGGGCTTAGCATTCCATCTTTGGCACCGCAACGACAATATGACCTTGGGCACCAAAACACGCTCTCTCTCTCTCTCTCTCTCTCTCTCTCTCTCTCCTCTCTCTCTCTATCATTTCAAACCAAGTCCAGGCACATTTGCCTCCAATGCAGCATAATAAAAGAACAACTCAGGAAACACAAATATCTTTAGGCATGCATCTAACATAGAAAGTCTAGGGGTAGATTAAAACTCTAGGAGATAATAAAACAAATCAATTGTGCATATTTTGTCTCCTCTCTCTCTCTCTCTCTCTCTCACTCTCTCCCTCTCTCTCTCTATCCCTCCTTTTCTCTGCAATGATGCTATAATATTAACCCCCTCAAGTATCTGCAACATCTTCTCTTACATCAATTAGAAAGAGTCCCTTGACATTCGACCGCATCTACAACTGGAGTGAGTCCCCTGACATCCACCACAACAAATTAGAATGAATTTCATAGTATTCAACCGCATCTACAAAACTAGAGTGAGACCCATGGCATCCACTGCAACAACCCATTTGAGTCCCACGACATCTAATCGCACCTACAACGGAGTGAGTCCCTTGGGCATCCACTGCAACAATAAATTTGAGTCCCACGACATCTGATCGAACCCACACCGGAGTGAATCCCCTTGGTATCCACCACATAAACCAGTCTGAGTCCCACGACATCTGATTGCACCAACAGAGTGAATCCCTTTAGCATCCACTTCAGCGATCAGTGTTAGTCCCATGACATTTGATTGCACCCACAACAGAGTGAGTCCCTTTGGCATCCACTGTAACAATCAGTATGAGTCTCACGACATCTGATTGTACCTATAACGGAATGAGTCCCATTGGCATCTACCGCAATAATTAGTCTGAATCCCATGACATCTGATCACACCTACAACAGAGTGAGTCCCTTTGGCATCCACCGCAGCAATCAATCTAACTCTCACGACATCTGATCGCACCCTCAATGGAGTGAGTCCCTTTGATATCCATCGCAGTAATCAGTCTGAGTCCCACGGCATCTGATCGCACCAACAATGGAATGAGTCCCCTTGACATTCACCACAATAATCAGTTTGAGTCCCACGACATCTGATCTCACCTACAATGGAGTGAGTCCCCTTGGCATCTACTATAGCAAACAGTCTGAGTCCCACGATATCTGATCACAGCTACAAAGGAGTGAGCCCCTTTTGTATCTACCGCATCAATCAGTATAAGTCCCATGACATATGATCCACCCTTCTCTAATATAGCAACATCGGTGTGAGTCATAGAGCATCTGCAACACCCTTCTCTACTACAGCAATAATAGTCTGAGTCCTAGAGCATCAGCGACACCCTTCAACAGCAACAACATTGTAAGTCCTCGAGCATCTATGACACCCTTCTCTACTACAACAACAATAGTGTGAGTCCTAAAGCATCTACTACACCCTTCTGTACTACAACAACATCAGTGTGAGTCCTAGAGCATCTGCGATACCCTTTTACCGCAACAGCAGTGTGAGTCCTCGAGCATTGCGACACCCTTCTCTAATACAACAACATCAGTGTGAGTCCTAGAGCATGTGTGACACCCTTCTCTACTATAAAAACATTATTGTGAGTCTTAGAGCATTTGCGACACCCTTCTACATCAATAATAGTATGAGTCCTCAAGCATCTGCCACATCCTTCTATAACAACATCAGTGTGAGTCCTCGAGCATCCGTGACACCCTTCTCTACTACAATAGCAGTGTGAGTCCTAGAGCATCTTCGATACCCTTCTACAGGAACAGCAGTGTGAGTCCATCAGCATCTGCGACACCCTTCTACAGTAATAATAGTGTGAGTCCTTGAGCATCTACGATACTCTCTCCTACAACTATGGCAATGTGAGTCCTCCGAGCATCTACAGCGGTTATCCGCACTCTTGATCTATGAGAGGAAATTATTTTGTAGCAAAAACATAGCAGCATCTGCAATAAGTGAAATGAGTCCTCTGGGCATTCACAGCCAATCAAGAAAAATTGCCTACACACGAGGGGGCGTTCTCTCTACTTCTTTCATTGCCTATGTAGGGGGCATTTTCTATACACTTTTTCCTTTTTTTTCTCTTTGATTTCCTCTTCTCCGAGTCTTTATGTCTTGACGTCCAAGGCGGATGTTTGTTCTACCGTCAACGCATTTTGCTCCGCAATCCACGTAGCCAAAGGGATCTGTAGAAACCCCGCCTTAGACCGCTCACCATAGATTTCATACATGGTCTTTTTTTATTCTTATTTATAGTTTTTATCTATGTTCGGTCCAATTCTATTAAGTTCTTAACTAATTTTGTTAGTTTTGGACTAAACTTAATAATTGAGTTAACTTTTAGGGTCTTTTCTATCATTTCACTATTTTGAAAATTGGACGAATCACGCCATAGTTGTTAGACCCGTACAAGTTTCATCCCCTATACGGGACTCAGGCGAGTTTGACAATTAGTGGATGATTTCACTCCAAAATCTCTCTTTTTTATTTGTAACCTCCATATTTGTAACCTCCATTTGCATTCACCCTTGGCTTGATCCGAGGCAAGCCAATCTTTTTTACTTTCAAATACCTCTCTAATCACCCTATTCATCTACAAAATGAGCCCCTAACCTCCTTGAAATGACTAGAAAATATTTGCCTAAAAACTACTCTAAAACTCCCAAACACACATAAACAAACACACACAAAGTTCTTCCTTCAAGCAAGATTCTTGGAGAAGACAAGCCTTAACTTGTAAGGCATTCCCGATTTTTTTTAACAAGGTACCTTCTTCATCTCTTTTATTTGTTTTATATATTTTTATCACCATGTATGCAATTTCCATTAAGAGCGAGACATTTTGAAGGACACTTTACTCATTGAAGTGTACCAAGAAAAGTCTCCCTTATATTCTAAAATACCCGTAAAATCCCCTTACGTGTTATATGCTAGAACAAGTTTAATCTAGAGGACAATTCGAATAGAACACCTACAGTAACAAGACCGAAATTTTAAGGCCGAACGAAGCGGGTGCCTAACACCTTCCCGTTTCGTAACCTAACCCCCGAACCCCTCATCTAGAATCTTAGGTTTCACATGTTAAAACAATTTAGAAAATAGGTTTTCCTATGTTTCCATTTAAAAGATAGGTGGCGACTCTAAAACAACCTTATAATGAATTAGACGTCCATAGGAAGCATGACACATTTTCCCGAGATATCTACACTAGCACACAATAATTTCGGATGTCACTTGGGTTATATAGACACCTTGGAACAACCCCTAAACCATACAGAAGAAGGAATCCCGAAACTGCAGTTTTCGGCCCAGCCCAACGCTTTTTGTCTGTTACACGATCATGCACACAAACCAACACGGCCGTGCAAAACCACAGCCGTTGATGCCTTATTCTCTGATGCACGACCTAGCACATCAACAAGCACGACCGTGCTCCAGAAATTTCATCCCTGCACGTTTCTTCTTCCTTTCCTTCGGCCTTGGTTTCCCATTTGTCTCCAAAACCTAACAAAATGGTGAATGTTGTGTCATGGTTTGAGAATTAGATTTATGTGCAAGGTGTGACTCTATGTTCAAATAGTTCTCATCATTATAGACCTTCCACATCCAACGTGGCTGCAACTTTCGACATAGGAAAGGAGATAGCAAGTACGGTAAATTATATACAGAATGGTAACCAAGGAAGCGATCAAGGGTTGAATCAAAGAGCACTGAGAAGTAGTGCTCCTCTGCGGAAACAACACTTTGATGAATTTGGGATGCCCATGAGCAAGTTTTTGATGGATTAGTAAATCTAGGTCTCCTAAAACCTCTTGAGAACTACTAGCCGAAGAACCCAAATACCAAAATTGATGTGAGCAAGCATTGAAAGTTACATAACTATAATGGCCACACAAAAGACAATTGCTTGACTTTGAAGAAAGTGGTTCAGGGAATGATTGAAAACCATGTGGTTGAGCGCCCCGACCGACCAAATACTTTGTATAACCCCTTTATCAAAAATGCCAGTGGGGTTAATATGATTGAGTTCGGTGATTCTAATTTTGTGAATGTGATTGAGTTTGTTCTTGAGGATTTAGCCAAATTAAAAGAGGATAAGGAGGATGTTCCATTTTCTTATGATGAATATGTAGCCAAAACAAGGAAATTGTTGCATGTTGTCTTGTAAAGATATTTATGAAACTATCAAATCTTTGAATGACAATGATGAGGAAGATTTAACCATTCACTCCCTCTCTACACCCCTAGTTTATCATTTATACTCTGCTTCCACATATTACAACATGGTCAATCCAGAAATTTTTTATAGGCGCTCTTTGTCCAATCCATCAATATGGGATGAGATTCGTGAGGCCGCTTACCCGACAGTGAAAGTAAACGAGCTCTGTCAACATGTTTGGCCATCTATTACAAGAAGGCCATCCTTTGTCTTTAGTCGAGTTGAAAGCCGCAAGTGAAGAAGTACCCGAAATTGAGGAGAGGCGTGAATGTTTTGACACGATCTAGACATGTGTTTGTTAGCAATTCCAAGAATGATAAGCGCCCGACTGCTTTGGATCCGCGAGTTGATAAGAATCATTTTGTTAAGGAGCCGTAAATAATCGATGTTACAAAAGAGGATCCAATATTGACCAAATTGAAGCAAACCCAAGCCAACATCTCTTTGTGGTCTTTGCTTACCTTCTCTTATCCCCATAAATTGAAGTTGGAAGAAAGCTTGCCAAGAACTATGGTTCGTGTAAATGTTACTATGTTCAAATGATTGGTAATATTCACTATAGCAACATCATTACTTTTACCGAGCTCAATTTGCCAAATTTTGGTGCTAACCACAGTGAGTCGTTGTATATCACAATTCAGTTGGATGAGCGTCATTTGCCTCGTGCTTTGGTTGATAATGGCTTAGAAATGAATGTACTTCCCGCAAAATTGATGGACATGGTGGGAGTGAAGGCCTCAGAATTTAAACCATCTATCCAGACTATCAAAGCTTATGACTTGACCTCTTGTGCCGTTTTAGAGTAGTGACTTTGACTTTAATATGAATCATCTATAGATTCGTATTTGAAGCATGTTAATTTTACTAATTTGAATTATATTTTATTTTGATTATTTTCTTAGGTTGACACATTTTGAAACTTGGATTAGGGATTGCAAATGTGTTTGGGCAAATTGCAATTTAGTAACCTGAGTTTTACCGCAAACTGCAATTGGTTATCCAATTTGTCAAAGTTGTGATCTGATTCCTTAGTTTCTTGAACAGGAGCAATGTGATGTAAAAGTCGTTAGCCAGTTAAAAACTAACGAAATGGAGCCCATGTGCGAAACACGTAAGTTTTAAAGAGGGAAAATATGTCATTTCCACTTGAATAGGAATTTTACTTGCTATTATCATCTCCCTCGCCGCTATATAGCCCTAATTTTTGATGGACAAAAATGATGGAGGTAATAACAGTCCGATTGCAACTTACCCAATTGTCGATGTTGCATTGGTTATGTTCATCGTGAGCCATGAATTTGGAGGTGCTCTTGACGTAGCGGTTGTAGATTTTGTAGTGGAAGAGTCGGTTGACGGCAACCGCCACTGACTTCTACATCTTGTTCGACACCACCATCCCCACCACTGTATTCATCCTTTCCCAATTTCACTTCGCTTTTTTTAGTTTTGATTTTATTCTTCTCTTGCTGTTATGTTTTGTTCGACATCTAACTACCACCATAATATAAGGTGCAATTTGAAAATATGTTAAAACTATAGGGGATGAACTGATAAATCTTGACTAAAATAGACACTTGGACCGTAAATTGTCTCCCACACAAATCCTTTCTACTAAAAAAATTGCGTACTATAAGGTCCATAATCTACGATTCAACGGCAAGAGATCGTCAGCGAGCTTGAAAACAGTGAACAAATTTGCTATATTCGCTCTCTAACAACATTCTCCAACCATTCTTTTCAGTAACTGTGTTGACTGTTTGACTCCGACAACTGTAGCTATCCCGATGTCTAATCAAAGATCTATATCAGGTCAATTTTCCATTGTTTGTTTCACCCATTCGATCTGCCTATAAGTTCAATTACAAATTCGTATATGTTGGGTTTTAGGGTTACATACGCAGCGGAAGACTTGGAATATAAATCAAAACCCTATCCATGAATCCGTCTAATATGAATAGATTAAAACATGAATATAGATTTACTAACCTTTATTGCGAGTTTATCTTTCGTACACGAATCGTAATTCAGATTTGAATCGTCGACGAAACTTTGATCTTCTTCCTTGGTGATTAATCAACAATGTAGGTCTCCAAGCTTTAGGTGATAAAGCAATCACACTCTATTGGAAATCCACACGTGAACGAACCAAGATCTGTATCTTGTTGGATTGCTAGATGATCCTCGATTGTTGAAACTATTTTCAACAATCTATGGCTGTTATGGAATTTGGATCTAGGGTGTTTTGATCTTTGATTCGTAATCAAGATCAATCAATTTGGGTTTCTCAAACCCTAATTTTCATGTATCTTAACCAAGGACAAAGGGTCTATTTATACTTTATAAATATCCCTAACCTTTAGGGAGAAAAACCATTTTTCCAAGTCAAAATCGGAGTTTCAGCAAAATAGGACGAAACCACCTACTGGTCACCAGGCGGCCGCCTCACCCTATATGAGGCGTACGCCTCAAGCACTGTTATGCTGCATAATCCTTCTGCCTTCCAGGTGCCCACCTCGCCTCCCACGAGGCGCTCGCCTCACTCAAATTTCCATATTTCGGCCATTTTTCAATCCGTTCTTGGTGTGTGACCCCTATAGGAATTATATTTATGTTGGTAGTGAGTTGAAATATCAATCCTCATAAGACATAAGTGGTCTCTAGCAAGCCATTATGTCCACCCAATTAATATAACATCAAAGCTTGATTTCTTGATAGATCATTGACACAATCCCTTTGTCACACGTTGTCATATTGAACATAAGTCATGGTCCACGTCAACTTATATTGTTCAATGCTTTCTCGACTCCGAATATGTTGATAATACAAGTGAATTTGATCTCTATCAAATCTCTTGAGTGTGGCCACACATTTCACTAACACAATTCATCGAGGGGCCCAAGTAGACATCTCTCTTTACGAGGGACAAATCTCATCTTGACTTATCATTCTTCCCTACAAGAATCCAGTCGTGCCAACATAGCCCTTATTGCTATCCTATTAAAGATAGTGTTAGACTACATCAAACACAACGTTCATTATGTGGAAGACGATGATAATCTCAGGTACTAATGATTCTAATGACACGACTATCATGAGATTTAATCATGACATACATGACCACAGACCATGTCGTAAATCTCATAGATGGGTCAGTCCAGTACCTTGTTCTCTAACAAGTACCTATAAGTGTAATGTGTATCCTCTTGCATATAATCATCTCTATGATTATCCATTACCAACTTATACTAGTTATTCACAATAACTAGGGACACAAAATATTATAATAAACATGTAAAACATATAATACTCAAGATAACACATTCTCTCTTATAAATGATAAAGACGATTATATAACGGTATAAACTATGAGTCAAAATAGTTATACGCCTAGGGCATAACACCAACAGTATCCAAGTGGACAAAAAGGATTTTTTTGTTAATGGAGGTAATAATAGTCCAATTGGGATGAATTCTGGTAATTTTGAGGAGAGGTTGTTGCCTGAGGCGACTACGGTGTCCGTTGAACGGAGTTATGAGACTTATGCGATTGTAATGAAGATTTGGTGGCGGTGTTGGATGTCGGAGGAAGCCTGAATAATGAGAAATTAGGGCTATATAACAGCGAGGGAGAAGACAATAGCAAGTGAGATCCAAGTGGAAATGACATATTTGCCTTCTTTAAAACTCACGTGCTTCGCACATATACTCCATTTCGTTAGTTTTTTAACTGGCTAACGACTTTTACATCACATTGCTCCGGTTTAACAAACTGAGAAATCGGATCGCAACTTTGACAAATTGGATAACTAATTGCAATTTATGGTAAAACTCAGGTTACTAAATTGCAATTTGCCCAATGTGTTTTAGATTACCAAATTGCAATTTGCCCTAAAAAAGAAGAGTTATTTCCACCCATATCATATTTTATTGAGTTTGATCTATTTCATGCTTTTATCTATTGTACATTGTAACACTTTTATCGTGACATTCACATTTTTTTATTAATGGTGTATTATTAATAACAAGTTTTAAAATTTTATTAAAATAATAATTAATATTCATCCAAATTACTAACAAAAAATGAAAACTTTGTTTCAGAAAGGAAGGAGTAAGGAAATTAAACATGAGAGGGGTGAATTCAATAGAAAGGGTTGAATACTGGGCTTCTTACCCTAGGTTCATTCGGCCAGATCAAAAAGACAAATAAAATCAGTTAAGATCCAATATTCCAAATAAACACTTTGTCCTCTCATACATTTCGTATAATACTAATCGCCTCTTATACCAAACGTATAAAAGTCATATTTTTTCACTATTTTTCCTTAGTTTTTAAGAAAATAAATAAATAAACTTTGATATTTTATTAAAACTGTCTCTTATACGTTATGTATAAGACTAAATAAACTTATACAACATGTATAAAATTAATTTTTTCACTTTTTCTCAGTTTATAAGAGAATAAATAAAATTATTTAAAATATTAGACTAAAATTAGTATTATACATAAAATATAAGACTAAAATTAGTCTTATATATAATATGTAAGACCTATTTTTAAACCAACAAATGCACAATTTTTCATCAAAATTACACAATCTGCTGCTACAAAATCCATAAGAATAAGATTAGACATATGTAATATATAAGACTAAAATTTATATATAATATAAAGACCTATTTTATGTACATATTTTTTTCATTTCTCAATAAAACTTGTCCTTTATCATCTCTATTCACACTTCTGAAATCCTTTCACGAAGAAGTTTGTTCTCCTCCATAGTTTCTCATGCTTTGTCGCAATATCATCATCGTCAACATCCATACTTTTACTTTGCTCAAGAAAAATTGGTTGACACTAATACGGTGCATAATATTTTCATCTTCCATGCTCAGAATGTGAAGTGAAGCACAATTGAAAAGCTATACCAGTCACATACACAAATCACAACTATTCCAAGCCCTCAAATTTTGCAATCAGATGTCTCCACCGAGGTTTATTTCAAATCAAGCTAACCACTGAGATTCTAATGTAATCAACACTTCAGATCCGAACAAATCTTGGATTTGGTGTAGTACCTAAGCTTAATAGATGGCCGGAGTTTCAGGTGAGACGGGTGGTTTGCCGGAGGCTGGATAGGAAGGATAAGGTGAGAAGCTGGGAAGGACACCGGTGCCGGAGATGGAGAAGGTGAGGCGGACAGAGTCTCACCGAATTTGTTACCAGAGAAGAAGAAGAAGAGAGAGAAGGCGTCTCTCTCTCTATATATAGAGAGAGGTCTTTCTATATATATATATATGAATAGAGAGAGAGAGAGAGATGGTCTTTCTCTCTCTCTCTCTAAGGGTCCACTTCCGAGTTTTTAATGAAGAGAAAAGAAAGAGGGGAGGGAAAAGGATAGAAAAGAAAGGGAGGGAAGTGAATTTAAATTTCTTCCGATGTGCTTCCGAGTTAGGAAGGAAATGAAAGGAAAAACAAAATTTTCTCTCCTTATGCTTTCGAGTTTTGGAATGAAATGAGAGAAAATAAAAAGAAAATGACTTCTATACCCTCAAGTATTTTATTTGATTTTCACTCATATTATTCAAACACATGGGAACCAATTGATTTTCACTCATATTATTCAAAAACAAGATTTCTGCCTCGACAAATCTTCTTAGGGCAATGCCAATGTTTCTAAGAGATTGACTGTAAGCAACATGAGAAGCTGCGAAATTGTACCTTGAATCGATTGCTTGTTTGATGAATCTCTTCCTTTCTTTGCATAGTCGCAATGCTTCACTCCTATCTGCTTTCGAATTTGAAACCCCTTTTTTTTTTCTTTTTGGTACTTAAAATCAGAGAATGTGTTAGCTCATTAGGGTTCAATAGAAACAAAATCAGCAAGTTTTTTACTCTGAATACCAGAAAGGGAAAACCTTAAACCCTAACCTCAAAATTGAAAAACAGAGAGTGAAGCAGAAATCCAGTTCAAGAAATGGTTTTTTCTCGAGAAATTGCTAAAGAAAAGAAAAACCTAGAAGAATGTGGGTTGGCAGTGAGAAACCAAGAGGGAAAATGACAAAGAAAACGGTGTAAAATCAACTTTTACGAGAAAAGAAAATTTGTGGATAGGGAAAAGGGGAGAGAAAAATAGATTGGGGCCGTAATCAATGAAATGAATATGATGAACCTCTGCAGAATCAATTGACTCTTTCTGTTAGGGTTTCGCCAGACGGTGACGGAGTACCGACATGACGGAGGGTAATAATGAGATTAAAAAAAATATGTAAGGGTAAAAGTGGGATAATAATAAAAATTGTCAAGTTTCCACTTTCTTTCCTTCCATTTCCTCTCAATTTTGGGAGGAAAATCCTAAAAAATTTCCCTCCCTTTCTTTCCATTTCCTCCCTAAAAAATCTCAGAAGCACGCTAACGAAGGAAATTTATAAAAATTTATTTACCTTTCCTTCCCTTTCTCTCCATTTTTAATTCCCTTTCTCTCCATTTTTAAACTCGGAAACAGTCCTAAGAGAGAGACAAGAATGTGAGGGAGGGAGGGAGGAGGGTTTGCACAGTTAAGGTGTAGATGATGATTTATTTGGAATTTTGATCTAGATAAATTATTTTATATGTGATATGAATTGATATAGGTTATTTGGCCATATCTAACTTGGGCCAAAAAATTATAGAGGCACTCAACTTTGCTCTAGGTTTCTAGTTGATCCATCTGGTTTATTATTCCATTGGTTTTCATTTTTACCAAACCGAAAAAAAGGAGAGAAATAATTATTTCCGTCGCCGTTGTCGTTGCCGTTGCCGTTGCCGGTGCCGTTGCTTGGCGAATTTAGGCTTAGATCTTATCCCGCTTCACATTTCACGCTCGACCCTCATTCTTCCTATCTCTAATAGCCTCTCTCAATTTGTTAGCTTTCAATCTCAAATGGAATTTCGGTTTTGTTTTTGACTGCCTCAAATTCATGCAAAAAAGGTATTTTTCTTTTCCAATACTATTCATTTTCTTGTCTTTAAAACTATTGAGATTCCTTCTCGTTGAAATTCACTCTGGAATTTGAATTCGGCTGTGTTGTGCTCGAAAATGCTCTTTTTTTTTTTTTTTTTTATGTGTGTGTTGTGTGTACCAGGAATAAATTGGCAATGTTGCAAGAAAGAGTTGCAACGTGAAACTTTTTAAGGATGAAATTGCATTAAAATTATTTCTGTTTTTGAATGAGAAATTTTTTGGATTCGGGGCCTCTTCGGTCAGACTATACAACACTCGGATTTTTATTGTTGATAGAGTTACATTGTATAATACTATTGATTACATTTTATAGGATGTGTGTTACAAAAAGTGTTAAAATTCAAAAAGTGTAAAATGAATTGCAACTCTATCTTTTATGACTGCACACAGCCTCCCAAACCCCTTTTTTTTTGGGACAAAACAATTTGCGTAATTTTTTTTAGAGTGCGTAGGTTGTAAAGTTCTCATAGTGGTTGCCAAATCCCACTTTATGACACAAGTATTGTGTTTTTGTTTTATTTTTCAGTCTTTTTAACCTGAAAGAGCATTTGGGCTGTAGTTATAACAACCCTAAAAATTTATACTCTTTATTTATTTAAAATATGATTTCGATTTAATTAATTAGGTTGGTTATTTAAATTAATTATTTGAATTAGAAAATTATAAACTCAAGTAAATACCTCTATTAAATCTAAGCTTTTTAAGTGGGAGTAACTGATGGAAATCATTTAGGAGCCTCTTCAATTGGTTTAATGGCAAGGAGGGAATGAAGGAGTCGCTTGGGGTTATAAAAAGAAAGAGAGGGTCATGGCAGTTCATTCTTAGCACTAAGTAAGAATAGAGAGAGAGGCGGCAGGGAGAAGAACCGAGAGAGAGAGAGAGAGAGAGAGAGGAGCGGCCAAGGGAGAAGAAGAAGAAGGAAGAAAGAAGAACCAAGGTTGAACCAAGGTAATTTTCAATCCTCTCCCTTCATTGTATTTCCATTGGGGGTAATTGTAGAAACCTTAGCACCCTAGAAATCAAGGAATGGAGATTGGGGTTTGAGAGATAATATGAGTATAGGTTTTAATGTAAATCAAGCATGATTATTGGTTATTGATTAATATTAGAACCTATCTCTAAATGACCTAAGTTAGAGTTTTGACATGTTAATCCTTGTTGATAAATTAAGGATTGTATGTTAGAGTAAAAAAGAGTAGAAAGAATATGTATGCATGTTAGTGTGTGTGTTTACGTGTGTGTATGTGCATGTAGTGGGTGTTTGTGTGTGCTGAAGTGTGTGTGTGCTGAAGTGTGTTGTAGTGCGTGTGTGTTGCTGTGTGTGTGTGTTTGGTGTGTGTTAGTGTGAGTTTTAATGTGTGTATAAAGCTGTGAATAGTAAACTGGAAATAGTAATCTGTGAATAGTAAAATACATATGCTGTGAATAGTAAATTGGTATGTATAATTGTAGTATTGGAAGTGATAATTGTGAATAAATCTTAGAAACCCTAAGGGTATTTTGGGAAACCTAAAAGGGTAAAAGAGTAAATCTTTAAAAGGAGTTAAGTAGAATAACTCATAAATTTATCGAAAAGGATTAAAGGTACTAAGTAGGGAGAGATTACTTGTACCTAAGTTGAGTTTCTCTCCACATGATTGTAGGTTGTGCAAGAGGACTTTCGAAGAAAGAGCAAGTAAGCTAAGGTAAGGGATTACGTTCCTTAAGTATTTGAGATTCATCCTTTAATGTAGGATTCCTCATAATTTGTTTCAAACGTAGCTACTAATGGCCGGTAGCATTTGAACTCCGATGTTGATATAACGTCTTTTGATTATCTTACCCTTGATATATGTTGTTCAATGGGTATCCAAGTGAATTGAAATTGCTTTATGCCTTCTTGTACCTGGAATATTATGTGAACTATAACTGTATCTAATTGAAACAGGTGCGGTTAGATTAGTCTGATTGAAAAGGACTAATTAAGATAGTCTGGTTTGATTGAAAAGAACTTAGACTTTTAAATTGCTACTTGATGAAGTAGTTTGAATATCATGATATATCGTAATAAGGAAGCACCCTGAAAAGGTGGAAGGTCTCTTATTCTCTTAACACCCTGAAAAGGTGTAACACCCTCAAAAGGTGTTTGAAACTATGGAATTGATGAACTTGTGATAGGGCCATGTTCCCTTTAAGCATGATACTGTATTTTGAATGTGTACAGTTAAAATTATTGTTGATAGCCTTTCGTTGAAGTATAATTGATTGGTTTCGTTCTTTCGGTCATCTCTCCTTAGTACCCGGAGAGAATTTCGTATGAACTTGCTAAGCATTGTTCGCTCACCCTTTTTTTCTAAATTTTCTCCCAGGTAAGCAGTAGGAGAAGTTGATTGGTCGTAGGGATGGCAGCTGGAATTAGGGTTAGGGTTAGCATTAATCATTACGGACTTATCGAGCTAGTGGGTTGTACTAGCCGTTAAGGTTTAAAGACAGTTATTTTCCGCATTTAAATTATAGTTAGACGGACTAGCCGTTAAGGTTAAAGACCGTTATTTTCCGCATTTGAATTATGGTTAGATGTACTAGCCGTTAAGGTATTTTGATTTGGAAACTTTATTTATGAACGAAATTATGGTTATTTATGAAAAGTTGGGTCGTTACATTTGGTATCAGAGCCTGGTTTTAGGTCTTATGGGAAGAATACCTTTAGCTTTAGGAAACCTTAGTTCTAAGAATTTACTTGAATGAAGGCAACCCGAAACTTAGTTTTAAGTCATGCCTTGCTCTAGGATTATTATGTGAGTGAGGTAGGCTAAGTAGAAAAGTGAAAGGAATAACTTACTCGTTACTTTGGAAGATTAAAGCATATTTACTTTAAGTATATGAATATTATGTATTGAAGATATACTAATGATGATCTGTCTTGATTATAGGAGATGATCAGGAGATATTCTTTGAGTTTTGGCTGGTACTATGATCTAGAAGAGTCAAAGGTACCTATAGAGGAATATGAACTTACTTGGGAATTTAGAGTATTTATTTTGAATGATATAATTTTGGGTTATGATTATTATTCTAGTATTTGAGGTTGAAGAAATATTGATGAGTGATTCATTTACTTGTAGGAAATGGATGCTGCAAATGGAGTATGGAGCAAGCTTATAAAGGTTCAACCGGCTAGAGGAAGGTTGGTGCCGATCAGTAAGTTCCTGGGGAAGATTCGGAAGTATAGAGGAGTAGCTAGAAACGATCGGGAACTAAGAATCAAGGCCGAAGTGGAAGCGGCCCACATGAAGGAAGAGTTAGAGGAAGCAAAGTTGGAGCTAATGACAAAACAAGGGGAATTGACCATGTCGGAAGAATGGGCTGATAAGATTTTGGAGCAGAGTTCTGCATGGTATTACGAGTTGCAAGATCTGAAAGAAGCCCATGAGGCAGTAGCAGTCGAGAATCCAGTAGGAGACTTAGAAGGAACGGAAGCCTATCTGATCGTAATCGAGGACGATGAAGTTGAGGCAGTGTTTGTGGCACCTGTGCGTAGGTCTCAAGGAAGACCTAAAGGATCCAAGAAGTGGTTAAGACCCCGAGCGGAAGACCTAGGAAGAGTACAGCTCCGTGAATAAAGTTGGGAATCTCTTTGGTTGCTTCTAGGAGAATGAGTGATAATCTAGTTCAGTTATTGGCATTATAAGGATGTTATTGTTTTAAATCGAAGTCTTCTTTTATGAAATAAAGTTAGTTTATATTTTGTGGCATGGTGTTTTGAATTGAAATTGTTCTCTAGGGTTAAATTGATATGTTAACTAGAATAGAGAAAGGTTGGTCAACTGAAATGACCGACGTGAACAGAAATCGGCCTACTGAAACGGCCAAGTGTGATAAATAGTTGGTCTAATGAAACGACCAATGTGAAAAATAATTCGGGTCTATTGAAATGACCTCTGATTGTATTTTGGGTCTATTGAAACGATCTATGAAAGTAGTGTTGGTCTGTTGAAATGGCCAATGGTCTAATGATTGGACCAATGAATTAAATGTATAGTCTGATAAGACTGTTTGTTTTAGTTAGTATACAAATTGTAGCATGGTATATTTTGGCGTGAGTGAGAACGCTTAGGGTGGAAACCCTAATGAGGGCATTATATTGTTTCAGATGTCGGAGAGCAATAGCAACAACTTCGTAAATGTCAACGGACAAAATCACGAGCAAGCCGACAATGATATGGCAATTCTTCTGCAGACACTGAATCAGACGGTGGCACGAATTGGATAGGTAGTAGCAACCTTAGCTCAACCACAGCCGCAAGTCGTACCATTGAGGGATCCACTGGAGTTGTTCCAGAAGAGGAACCCGGAATCATTTTCAGGCACTCCATAGGAGAAGCCGCAAGACTGGATCAAAGACATGGAAAAGATATTTGGGACATTGACTTGCACTCGGAGCAAAGGGTGATGTTCACGACCTTTATGCTGAAAGGACAAGCTTTGAATGGTGGGAGGCCGAGAAGAGGGCAGCCACTGCACGTGGAGATGGTAACTTTACTTGGGATATGTTTAAAGGTGTGTTCAATGAAAAGTACTATCCGGCGAGCGTTCGAAATGCCAAAGTGGCAGAGTTTATGATGCTAACTCAAGGAAGTTTAACGGTGGATGAATACAGTGCAAAGTTCACCGAGTTGATGGAATTTGCCCCGACGTTCTTTGATAATGAAGAGCAGAAGGCAAGAAAATTTGAGGCTGGTCTTAGTGACAGGATCAGGTACAGAATTACTCCGCAGCTGTTGTCAACTTATGGCCAAGTATTGGATAGAGCTAGAGTGGTAGAAAAAGAGGCAGACAGTTTCCACAGTAGGCGGGATGAGAAAAAGAAGATGGCAGAAAAGGAGTCGAGTGGAAACAAGGGAAATACTGGAAGTTGGAACCGAGACGGAACCAACAACAAGAGGAAGGCTATGGATGAGGCCCGGGGAAAGGAAATTGCTAGTAGCAAGTACCAGAACAAGGGATTTGATAACCGCAGAGGTAGGGATCGAAGAGTTACTCCAGGAACAGGAACAGATGACAAATGCCAAGTGTGCGATGGTAAGCACAAGACCGAGGAATGCCGGTATAAGGAAAAGAAATGTTTTAATTGTGACAAAAATGGGACATCCGCAATGGAAGTGCCCGGAACCTAAGAAAGTTGGAAATACTCAAGGAGCCGGAACTGATAAGAACATTGGAGGAGGTCGTGGAAGAGTGTTTACCATGACTGCCAGGGATGCGAGGGCCACCAATGATCTTGTAGAAGGTACGCTTCAAATTTATTCTCGTAGAGTTTATGCGTTAATAGACACTGGTGCTACACATTCTGTCATTAGCACTCGTCTAGCTAAGAAATTGAACTTGAAACCCGAGGCATTAGAAATACCTTTGGTAATAGATACTCTGACTAGAGAGTCAATCCCTATCTCATCTGGTTATAAGATGTGTCCTCTGGGAATAGGAGATAGAGAACTTGAGGTGGATCTTATTGAGTTAGAAATGAACGAATTTGACATGATCCTGGGAATGGATTGGTTAGCTGCTTACCATGCTAAAGTAGATTTCTTTAAGAAGGAGGTGCAATTCAAGTTACCATCTGGAGAAGAGTTTAGCTTCCAAGGATCGAAGCCGAGAAGTCGATCGGGTCTTATTTCGGTAATGAAGGCTCGAAAAATGTTAAGAAAGGGATGTGCAGGGTTCTTGGCCTATGTTGGCGAGACGGACAAGAACGAAGTGAGTATAGAAGCTCTTTCGGTGGTCAGAGATTTCAAGGATGTTTTTCCAGAAGATTTGCCGGGAATACCACCAGAAAGGGAGGTGGAGTTTTCTATAGACTTAGTACCAGAAACCGCACCGATATCCAAAGCACCGTACAGAATGGCACCGGCTGAACTTAAAGAATTGAAGGAACAATTGCAGGAATTATTGGATAAAGGTCTGATTAGGCCGAGTGTTTCGCCATGGGGTGCGCCAGTGTTGTTTGTGAAGAAGAAGGATGGATCGATGAGGATGTGTATCGACTATCGAGTACTGAATAAAGTGACGGTGAGAAATCAGTATCTGTTACCGAGGATTGATGATTTGTTTGACCAACTTCGGGGAGTGTGTTACTTCTCAAAAATAGATTTGAGATCAGGATATCACCAGTTGAGAGTGAAAAAGGAGGATGTTGCGAAGACGGCCTTTAGGGCAAGGTACGGTCACTATGAGTTTTTGGTTATGCCATTTGGATTTACGAACGCCCCAGTAGTATTTATGGAACTAATGAACAGGGTATTTCAGGAATTTTTGGATAAGTGTGTAATTGTATTTATAGATGATATTCTGGTTTATTCTAAGACCAAGGAAGAACATGAAGAGCATTTAAGGCTGGTACTGCAAATCTTAAGGGAACAGAAGTTGTATGCGAAATTTAAGAAGTGTGAATTTTGGTTGGAGGAAGTAGCATTTTTAGGGCATGTGGTATCTAAAGATAGGATTGCAGTAGATCCGGCAAAGATAGAAGCTATAGTGAATTGGGAGAGACCAACTACTGTCAGCGAGATTAGAAGTTTCTTGGGGTTGGCAGGATACTATAGGAGATTTGTGGAAGGATTTTCGAAGTTATCAGGACCATTAACGAAGTTAACGCAGAAGGGAGCGAAGTTCGTTTGGTCGAAAGAATGTGAAAAGAATTTTCAAGAGCTGAAGAGGCGTTTGGTGTCCGCACCAGTTCTTACAATACCATCAGGATCAGACGGATTTGTGATTTATAGTGATGCTTCGTTGAAAGGTTTGGGTTGTGTATTAATGCAGAATGATAAGGTTATAGCCTATGCGTCAAGACAACTGAAGAACCATGAGAAGAATTATCCCACCCATGATTTGGAGCTAGCAGCCGTAGTTTTTGCATTGAAAATTTGGAGACATTATTTGTATGGGGTAAGTTGTCAGATTTATACGGATCATAAGAGTCTTTAGAATATCTTCACTCAGAAAGAATTGAATATGAGGCAAAGGAGATGGCTAGAGTTACTTAAGGATTATGATTGTACGATTTTGTATCACCCTGAAAAGGCCAATAAGGTGGCGGATGCTTTGAGTAGGAAGAACCGTGGAACACTAGCGGTGTTGATTTCTAAGGGGGTAAATACGTGGAATAATATTGAAATTTCTGGGTTGGAGGTAACAGTTAGGGGATACTTGGCTCAGATGAGTGTTCAACCTACACTTTTGGACCGAATCAAGGAATCACAAGGGACCGATGGTGAGGCTGAAAAGATACGTGAAAATATGGCTAAAGGGAAGGCAACAAATTTTCGTATGGGTGATGATGGAATTTTGAGGTACCAATCAAGAATTTGGGTGCCAGGTAATGAAGATATAAAAAGGGAGATTTTGAAGGAAGCTCATTGTTCGAGGTTTTCCGTACATCCCGGGAGTACAAAGATGTATAGGAATTTAAGAGAATCTTTTTGGTGGAACAACATGAAGGGAGATGTGGCAGAATTTGTTTCAAGATGTTTGGTATGTCAGCAAGTAAAGAGTGAACATCAGAAACTGGCAGGGTTACTACAGTCGTTACCAATACCCGAATGGAAATGGGAGAATATAGCTATGGATTTGGTAGTAGGTTTACCAAGGACGTTGAAGGGTCACAATGCAATTTGGGTTATAGTGGACAGACTTACGAAGTCGGCTCACTTTTTGGCAATTAAGGTGACAGACTCATTGGAGAAGTTAGCAAAGTTATATGTTGACGAGATTGTAAGATTACATGGAATACCTGTGTCGATAGTGTCCGAACGAGATGCAAGATTCACATCGAAGTTCTGGAAGAGTCTACAGCAGGCATTAGGTACCGAACTAACTATGAGTACAGCATTTCATCCGCAGACGGATGGACAGTCGGAAAGAACTATTCAGACTCTGGAGGATATGCTAAGAGCCACATCATTGGACTGGCAAGGGACTTGGGACGAACACCTGACGTTAGTAGAATTCGCCTACAACAATAGCTTTCACGCAAGTATCTGTATGGCACCGTACGAAGCATTGTATGGACGAAAGTGTAGGTCACCTGCATGTTGAGATGAAGTGGGTGAGAGAAAATTGATGGGACCAGAGATTGTTCAGGTAACCGCAGATAAAGTGCAACAGATCAGAAAATGGTTAATAACAGCACAGAGTCGACAGAAGTCGTATGCAGATCGCCGACGGCGAGATTTGGAATTTCAGTTGGGGGATCGCGTATTCTTAAAGATTTCGCCAACCAAGGGGGTCATGAGGTTTGGAATTCGCGGAAAGTTAAGCCCGAGGTATGTGGGACCATTTGAAATTTTGGAGCGAGTTGGGCTAGTAGCCTATAAGTTGGCCCTACCACCTGTACTTGCAGGAGTTCACAATGTGTTTCATGTTTTGATGTTGAGGAAGTACATCCCCGACTCGAGCCATGTGATTGAGTATAGACAGCTCAGATTCCGTGTCGATCTGAGTTATGATGAGCAACCTGTGAAAATTGTGGATCGGAAAGATCAAAATTTGAGAAGGCGGATAATTCCGTACGTGAAAGTGCAATGGAGCAACCACTCAGAAAGAGAAGCGACGTGGGAGCTCAAGAGCGAGATGCGAGAGTCGTATCCCACCCTGTTTTCGGAATGAGTGCGTTTGGTTTGGTGGACCAAACCCTTTTAAGGGGGTAAGAATGTAACAACCCTAAAAATTTATACTCTTTATTTATTTAAAATATAATTTCCCTTAATTAATTAGGTTGGTTATTTAAATTAATTATTTGGATTAGAAAATTATAAACCCAAGTAAATACCTCTATTAAATCTAGGCTTTTTAAGTGGGAGTAACTGATGGAAACCATTTAGGAGCCTCTTCAATTGGTTTAATGGCAAGGAGGGAATGAAGGAGCCGCTTGGGGTTATAAAAAGAAAGAGAGGGTCATGGCAGTTCATTCTTAGCACTATGTAAGAATAGAGAGAGAGGCGGCAGGGAGAAGAACCCAGAGAGAGAGAGAGAGAGGAGCAGCCAAGGGAGAAGAAGAAGAAGGAAGAAAGAAGAACCAAGGTTGAACCAAGGTAATTTTCAATCATCTCCCTTCATTGTATTTCCATTGGGGGTAATTGTAGAAACCTTAGCACCCTAGAAATCAAGGAATGGAGATTGGGGTTTGAGAGATAATATGAGTATAGGTTTTAATGTAAATCAAGCATGATTATTGGCTATTGATTAATATTAGAACCTATCTCTAAATGACCTAAGTTAGAGTTTTGACATGTTAATCCTTGTTGATAAATTAAGGATTGTATGTTAGAGTAAAAAAGAGTAGAAAGAATATGTATGCATGTTAGTATGTGTGTTTACGTGTGTGTATGTGCGTGTAGTGGGTGTTTGTGTGTGTTGTAGTGCGTGTGTGTTACTGTGTGTGTGTGTTTGGTGTGTGTTAGTGTGAGTTTTAATGTGTGTATAAAGCTGTGAATAGTAAATTGGAAATAGTAATCTGTGAATAGTAAAATACATATGCTGTGAATAGTAAATTGATACGTATAATTGTAGTATTGGAAGTGATTATTTATTTAAAATATGATTTCCCTTAATTAATTAGGTTGGTTATTTAAATTAATTATTTGGGTTAGAAAATTATAAACCCAAGTAAATACCTCTATTAAATCTAGGCTTTTTAAGTGGGAGTAACTCATGGAAACCATTTAGGAGCCTCTTCAATTGGTTTAATGGCAAGGAGGGAATGAAGGAGCCGCTTGGGGTTATAAAAAGAAAGAGAGGGTCATGGTAGTTCATTCTTAGCACTAAGTAAGAATAGAGAGAGAGGCGGCAGGGAGAAGAACCGAGAGAGAGAGAGCGAGGGGCGGCCAAGGGAGAAGAAGAAGAAGGAAGAAAGAAGAACCAAGGTTGAACCAAGGTAATTTTCAATCCTCTCCCTTCATTGTATTTCCATTGGGGGTAATTGTAGAAACTTTAGCACCCTAGAAATCAAGGAATGGAGATTGGGGTTTGAGAGATAATATGAGTATAGGTTTTAATGTAAATCAAGCATGATTATTGGTTATTGATTAATATTAGAACCTATCTCTAAATGACCTAAGTTAGAGTTTTGACATGTTAATCCTGGTTGATAAATTAAGGATTGTATGTTAGAGTAAAAAAGAGTAGAAAGAATATGTATGCATGTTAGTGTGTGTGTTTACGTGTGTGTATGTGCGTGTAGTGGGTGTTTGTGTGTGTTGAAGTGTGTGTGTGCTGAAGTGTGCTGTAGTGCGTGTGTGTTGCTGTGTGTGTGTGTTTGGTGTGTGTTAGTGTGAGTTTTAATATGTGTATAAAGATGTGAATAGTAAACTGGAAATAGTAATCTGTGAATAGTAAATTGGTACGTATAATTGTAGTATTGGAAGTGATAATTGTGAATAAATCTTAGAAACCCTAAGGGTATTTTGGGAAACCTAAAAGGGTAAAAGAGTAAATCTTTAAAAGGATTTAAGTAGAATAACTCATAAATTTATCGAAAAGGATTAAAGGTACTAAGTAGGGAGAGATTACTTGTACCTAAGTTGAGTTTCTCTCCACATGATTGTAGATTGTGCAAGAGGACTTTCGAAGAAAGAGCAAGTAAGCTAAGTTAAGGGATTACGTTCCTTAAGTATTTGAGATTCATCCTTTAATGTAGGATTCCTCATAATTTGTTTCAAGCGTAGCTACTAATGGCCGGTAGCATTTTAAACTCCGATGTTGATATAACGTCTTTTGATTATCTTAACCTTGATATATGTAGTTCAATGGGTATCCAAGTGAATTGAAATTGCTTTATGTATTCTTGTACCTGGAATATTATGTGAACTATAACTGTATCTAATTGAAACAGGTGCGGTTAGATTAGTCTGATTGAAAAGGACTAATTAAGATAGTCTAGTTTGATTGAAAAGAACATAGACTTTTAAATTGCTACTTGATGAAGTAGTTTGAATATCATGATATATCGTAATAAGGAAGCACCCTGAAAAGGTGGAAGGTCTCTTATTCTCTTAACACCCTGAAAAGGTGTAACACCCTGAAAAGGTGTTTGAAACTATGGAATTGATGAACTTGTGATAGTGCCATGTTCCCTTTAAGCATGATACTGTATTTTGAATGTGTACAGTTAAAATTATTGTTGATAGCCTTTCGTTGAAGTATAATTGATTGGTTTCGTTCTTTCGATCATCTCTCCTTAGTACCCGGAGAGAATTCCGTATGAACTTGCTGAGCATTGTTCGCTCACCCTTTTTTTCTAAATTTTCTCCCAGGTAAGCAGTAGGAGAAGTTGATTGGTCGCAGGGATGGCGGCTGGAATTAGGGTTAGGGTTAGCATTAATCATTACGGACTTATCGAGCTAGTGGGTTGTACTAGCCGTTAAGGTTTAAAGACAGTTATTTTCCGCATTTAAATTATGGTTAGACGGACTAGCCGTTAAGGTTAAAGACCGTTATTTTCCGCATTTGAATTATGGTTAGATGTACTAGCCGTTAAGTTATTTTGATTTGGGAAATTTATTTATGAATGAAATTATGGTTAGTTATGAAAAGTTGGGTCGTTACAGTAGTTAAAGTTGCAAGAAAGTGCAACTGTAAAAAGCTCGGGCGCGCTTACGTAAAGTGGATTACACTAATCCAACTATTGAAGCAATTTTGCTCATGTAATATTCATGTTGTGAAAATCACGCAGCGGAACGGCCCAAGCTAGGAGTAATAATAAGAGCAACACACACGAAAAGTAAATCACACACAAAGGAACACACAAGAATTGTTAACCCGGTTCGTTGCAACAACAACTACGTCCGGGGGCGCTACCAAGCCAAAATATTCTATCTAATATTTTCAGATGTTACAATTTGTTTCTAGGCTATCACATGTATTTATAGGGAACAATAAATCAAATCCTAGTAATAAAAGGATTCCTACTCAAGAAAGTAATCTTCTTTCTTCACAAGTCCTTCCAAATATTACTACCAAAAGGAATCACCAATGTAGGAGGAGATCTTGTCCAAATAGGAAACCAATCAGCTGCAGAAAATATCCTCCTCGTCACGTGGGCGGTCGCCCACCACGCCATGGGCGGTCGCCCAAGTTGGAAATTCCCCGAGCCCAATCTTCTGTACAACTGGGCAGTCGCCCATCACCACCTTGGGCGGTCGCCCAGCTCGACAGTCACTCCTCGGCGATTTTCTTCTTGATTCCTTTATCCATGGCTTTGACTCCACATCCCAACAATCTCCCACCTGGAGACAAACCATCCATGATACCTCTTCTTGAAACAAATTTCAGTGGCCAGCTATTGCGTTGGTAGTGCCCGGCCTCTTGTCTAGTTATCCAAGTGAGTTGAAGCTGAGCTATGCTTCAACATAACTGTCGGTTCTACCATGCTCCGAGTCTTCATTCCGAATGATCCTCCCTGCACATCCCCGCTCACTTGCTTGCTAACTATCGATCCTGAACAGCGCGAATCCACGTGCCCCACACAATCACAAGCTTGGAACCTTTGTGTGTTCTTTGCAACCCATCGCATCACCGTTCTAGATCCCGCTCCCATGTTGGCCAAATTGGCTCCGCGTAGGCCGACTTCATCACCCAATTTTCTACCAACATACCGTTTTGTGAAATTTCTCCCACCATGGCGATCTCGGCCACCACCATTCATCATTGGGATGCGCCTTCATTTCCCCCAACGACTCATGTTGCATGTGGTATACAACATATTTTCCACGCCGCCACGAGCCACCAAGCTAGCTCCGTGGTTTACGTTCCATGTCCCACAACCGAAGGTCACCACACAACCCTCCTTATCAAGTTGCCTTATGGAAATCAAGTTCCTCTTCAAATCCGGAATATGTCGCACTTCACGTAGCCGCAAAACAGTCCCATCCGTTTCTTTGACCCGAACAATCCCCTTTCCAATGACCTTGACAGGATTATTGTTTCCCAAATGAACAACCCCAAAATCACCCGGAATGTACTGCTCCATTCTTTCTGCACTGGTGCATGAATGAAACGTCGAGCCCGAATCCAAAACCCACGAATCTGTTGAACTGCTCCCACCCAAGATTAATGCATCCGCTATCTCCTCAGCAACATTCAATTCCTTCGCTCTGCCTGACCGCTTCGGACAACTTCTCCTAAAGTGCCCCTTCTCCCCACAATCATAGCAAGTAATCACCTTCTTGCCACCCATACTCTTTTCACCGACATTTAGTGCTAGCCCCGATGTCCCACCCTTGATCTTCCTACGAATTTCTTCGCCAAGAATCACATCAACGACATCCAAAAACTTCAGCTTCACTTTTCCTGTTGAAACGTTAACTGCTATCGCAGTCGTATCCCAACTTTCCGGCAAAGAAGAAAGTAAAATCAACGCTAGTACCTCATCATCAAGAGTAACAGCCATGGAAGACAGTTGGGTCGCAGTAGATTTGAATTCACTTATATGCTTTGTTGCCGACATGCCCTCCACCATCCTTATGTTCAACAGCTTCCTCATTAGATGAGCTTTATTCGCCGCCGATGGTGCCTCGTACATGCTCGCCAACATCTCTAACATCTCCATGGTAGTCTTCACCTCCAAAACATTTTTCGCCACATCCTTGGTCAACGTTTTCCTAACAAGCCCTAACGATTTCCGATCCAAGATTTCGAATTTTGCTTCCTCTATGTCCGCCGGCTTTTCTTTTAATGGTAGATACAAATCCTTGTTCCACAAAACATCCTCGATTTGTGTCTTCCAAAAATTGAAATCCATCCCATCAAACTTTTCGATCAACACCTTATTACCATCCTCCAAAGCTCCCAATAAATCCATGGGAAAAGATAACCCAAGCAATGATTCGACAAAACCAAAGGCTCTGATACCAGTTGTTGTGAAAATCACGCAGCGGAACGGCCCAAGCTAGGAGTAATAATAAGAGCAACACACACGAAAAGTAAATCACACATAAAGGAACACACAAGAATTGTTAACCCGGTTCGTTGAAACAACAACTACGTCCGGGGGCGCTACCAAGCCAAAATATTCTCTCTAATATTTTCAGATGTTACAATTTATTTCTAGGCTATCACATGTATTTATAGGGAACAATAAATCAAATCCTAGTAATAAAAGGATTCCTACTCAAGAAAGTAATCTTCTTTCTTCACAAGTCCTTCCAAATATTACTACCAAAAGGAATCACCAATGTAGGAGGAGATCTTGTCCAAATAGGAAACCAATCAGCTGCAGAAAATATCCTCCTCGTCACGTGGGCGGTCTCCCACCACGCCATGGGCGGTCGCCCAAGTTGGAAATTCCCCGAGCCCACCTTACGTATTAACCGGGCGCCGCCCATCACCACCTTGGGCGGTCGCCCAGCTCGACAGTCACTCCTCGGCGATTTTCTTCTTGATTCCTTTATCCATGGCTTTGACTCCACATCCCAACAATTCCTTAGAAGGAAAAAATGTAGTCTTTACTGAAATTTGAAAATTTCATTCGTGAATTGAATATCGCCAAATAAAGTGACACAATTAATCTTCTTGAGTCAGTCCTTGTCTTTCGAATGTGATGACTAGAATTGCGACTGATAATGATGACCCAGATAGAAGGGCCGCATAGCTCAGTATCATCATCGCAACAAATTGCTTTTTGTTACTTCCCCCCATACCCTGTGTTTGGGAGCATGGAAGTCCATGACTTTGAACTAGAATAATTGCTATCCTGGACTGATGACGCCAAGCTTTTCAGGGTCAGGAGCGGTTCATGGATATCTGGCTTGATATATTTAGTGGTTTATTTGTACCTAGATAACAACACAAATAAGCACCTGTAGGGTTTCCGAGGGTCCATGCGCAGCGGAATAAGCAATAACTCGAAAAACCCCAAGCCCTAGAATCCGTTCTAGATAAATAATTAAGAAAGATGAAATAGAAATACCAACCTTGAATGCTTTTGCCTTTGATAAACTTGACCCAACTCCAGATTGAACGACCTTGTTAATCCTTGATGAACGAACGGGAATCACGAACCAAAGATCTTGACGAGCGAAGATCCTCTATGTGTATCCACGCGATGAACGAACCCTAGAACTCTTCTAGGAGGATTGCTAGATCCTATTGATTGAAACACCTTTCAATCAATGAAGAACAATGGATTTGGTGGTGTTTGATTCTCAATTCTCAATTGAAATCTCTCACTTTTGATGTTTCTCTCAAGCCAAAACGTTCTCTTGACGGCTAGGGCAACCAGGGGTAAGTATTTATACGTTATAAAACTTTTCCCCTCGTGAAAACCCTAGTTTTAAGTCAATTCCGCGTCAGTCCAGTGCCCAGGGGACGAGTCATCCCCCAGGGGACGAGTCGTCCCCTGACACCCAGCTTCTGAATCTGGCGTCCCCTTTAAGGGGAATAGTTGGTTCTGGCCTGGGGACGAGTCGTCCCCTGAGAACAAAAACTCCATATTCTTCATTTTTGACAATCCGTTCGATGTGTGTGACCCCATAGGACTATATTATGTTGGCAATGAGTTTGAACACATCGATCCTCATAAGACATGAGCGGACTCTAGCAAGCCATCATGCCTACCCAAATAATATAATATCAAGTTCGATTTTCCTACATAGAACATATCACAATCCCATTGTCACACGATGTTATATTGAACATGAGTCATGGTCCACGTCAACTCATATTGTTCAATGCTTTCTCGTTACCAAGTAAATTGATTAATCGAATGATATTAATCACATTAATTCATTCGAGCATGGCCATGCACTACATCAATCTTACTTACGAGTGGCCTAGCAAACATCTCTCTTTACGAGGGACAATTTCCATCTTGACTTATCATTCTTCCCAACAAGAATCATACCATGCCAATGATAGCCCTTATTGTCATCCGGTTAAAGACAACGTTAAACTATATCAAACATGATATTCATCGAGCGGAAGACGATGATAATCTCAGGTCAAAGGATATCAATGATATGACTATATGAGATTTAATTATGACATATGACCATGACATAAATCTCATAATGGGTCAAGTCCAGTACCTTGTTCTCTAACAAGTACCCATGAATCTAATGTGCATCTCCATGCATATAATCATCACATGATTATCCATTAGACTTCATACTAGTGCTTCATAAGTACTAGGGACACGATTATTATAACTAAACATGCAAACACATATAATAATCAAAGAAACAATCTCATATATAAATGAACAATGACATTACATAAAGATCTATCTCTATAGGCCTAGGGCACTAACACCTACAGTCTCCCACTTGCACTAGGCCCAATCATTCATGTATCTTATATCCATGGACCTAACATGACCATCATGTTTAGCTTGTGGTAAAGGCTTGGTGAGAGGGTTCGAGATATTGTCATCCGTTGGTACCTTGCATATCTTGACGTCCTCCCTTTCACAGATTTCTCGAATGAGGTGGAAGCGTCTCAAAATGTGTTTGGATCGCTGATGTGACCTTGGTTCTTTTGCTTGGGCAATAGCACCATTGTTGTCACAGAACAGCTCTATCGGGTTAGTGATACTCGGAACGACTTCTAAGTCACTAACAAACTTCTTGATCCAAACCGCCTCCTTGGCCGCATCTGATGCTGCTATGTTTTCGGCTTCTGTTGTAGAATCAGCAATGGTGCTGCGCTTGGAACTCTTCCAACAAACAAAGACCTCCATTTAGCATAAACACAAAACCAGATCGCGATCTATAGTCATCTTTGTCGGTTTGGAAGCTTGCATCCGTGTAACCCTTTACAACCGCATCATCTTCCATTCCTCCAAATACCAAGAATACATCCTTAGTCCTTCTCAAGTACTTAAGGATATTCTTGATGCCTATCCAATGGTTCTCACCAGGATCGATCGGTATCTACTCGTTGCGCTTAGAGCGTACGAGACATCAGGTCTAGTACATAACATGGCATACATGATAGACCCAATTGCCGAAGCATATGGTATATCACTCATCCTCTTTCGCTCATCATTTGTCTTAGGACAATGAGTCTTGCTAAGAGTAATGCCATGTCCCATTGGCAAGTATCCTCTCTTAGAATTTTCCATGCTGAATCTTCTAAGGACCTTGTCAATATATGTACTCTAACTCAAACCAATCATCCTTCTTGATCTATCTCTATAGATCTTGATACCAAGGATATAATCCGCCTTACCCATATCTTTCATTGAGAAACATTTTCCTAGCCAGGACTTTACAGTCTCAAGTGCAGGAACATTGTTTCCAATGAGCAAGATGTCATCGACATACAATACCAGAAATAGCACTATGCTCCCACTTATCTTCTTGTATACACAAGGTTCATCTTCATTTTTGATGAAGCCAAACTCTTTGACTGATTCATCAAAACGTAGATTCCAGCTCCGGGA
Organism: Adenophora triphylla var. japonica; assembly: GCA_022495995.1. Taxonomy (NCBI): domain Eukaryota; kingdom Viridiplantae; phylum Streptophyta; class Magnoliopsida; order Asterales; family Campanulaceae; genus Adenophora; species Adenophora triphylla. Next base: position 229,531 of record JAFEMH010001473.1, on the reverse strand, counting down.
AGCTTGCTTCAATCCATAAATGGATCTCTGCAACTTACACACTTTGTTAGAATCCTTTGGATCAACAAACCCTTCAGGCTGTATCATGTATACATCCTCAAGTAGGTTTCCGTTAAGAAACGCTGTTTTGACGTCCATTTGCCATATCTCATAGTCGTAATATGCGGCTATGGCAATTAGGATTCTAATAGACTTAAGCATTGCTACGGGCGAAAAGGTTTCATCATAGTCAACGCCATGAATCTGCCTATACCCCTTAGCAACTAGCCTAGCCTTATAAGTATGTACCTTCCCATCCATGTCGGTTTTCTTTTTGAAAACCCACTTGCACCCTATGGTTTTTACACCTTCGGGTGGATCAATCAAGTTCCAAACTTGATTATCGTACATGGATTTGATTTCGGATTCCATGGCTCCTAGCCACTTGTCCGAATCAGGAGTGGACATCGCCTCTTGATAGGAAGTAGGTTCATCATTCTCAATGATTTCTACTTCATTACTTTCCGTCATGAGAAATCCATATCTCTCAGGTTCGGATCGTATCCTATCCGATCTGCGAAGAAATTGTGTATCTTGAACCGGTTCCACAACAGCTTGTGAATTTGGTTCCGTCTCTACTACTGGCTCTATGTCATTTTCAGGTTCTTGAATTTCTTCAAGATCAATTTTACTCCCACTAGTTTCTTTAGAGAGAAACTCTTTCTCTAGAAAGACACCGTGTCGAGCAACAAACACTTTGTTCTCGGATTGGTTGTAAAAATGATATCCTTTCGTTTCCTTAGGATAACCAACGAAAATACATTTATCAGATATAGGTGCAAGTTTATGTTCAGAAACCAATTTCTTTACATAAGCCTCACATCCCCAAATCTTCATGAAAGACAAGCTAGGCTTTCTTCCATGCCACATCTCATGTGGGGTTTTAGGAGCCGATTTAGTAGGGACCTTGTTAAGTGTGAAAGCGGTTGTTTCCAGTGCATGTCCCCAAAAGGAAATAGGAAGGTTCACTTGACTCATCATCGATCGAACCATATCTAATAGAGTTCGATTTCTCCTCTCGGACACACCATTCCATTGTGGTGTTCCGGGTGGAGTAAGTTCTGAAACAATTCCACAACTTTTCAGATGATCGTCAAATTCTTGGCTCAAATATTCACCACCTCGATCGGATCGAAGTGTTTTAATAGTTTTGCCAAGTTGATTTTGTACTTCACTTTGAAATATTCTAAATATCTCAAATGCTTCACTTTTGTACTTCATCAGATAGACATAACCATATCTGGATAAGTCATCAGTGAACGTTATGAAGAACCGAAATCCTCTCCTAGCAATGCTATTCATTGGTCCACATACATCAGTATGTACGAGAGCCAACAAATCACTAGCCCTTTCACTACTCTTAGTAAAAGGTGCTTTAGTCATCTTGCCCAATAAACAAGACTCGCAAACATCATATGATTCATAATCATATGAGTCTAAATATCCATCTTTATGGAGTTTAGAGATGCGTTTCTCGTTTATGTGCCCAAGACGGCAATGCCATTTATATGTGTCATTCACATTATTTGGTTTGGATTTCTTACTAACATGATAGACATTATCAACATTATTCTCAACATCCAAGATATAAAGGCCATTAAAAGAATGAGCAACACAATAAAGCATGTCATTCAAATAAATTGAAAATTTCTTATTCGCAATAAGAAAATTGTAACCCTCATTGTCTAAACATGAAATAGAAATAATGTTTCTGCTCAAATCCGGAACATAATAACAGTTATTTAAAACTAAAATTAATCCGCTTGGTAAAGTGACTTCGTAAGTCCCTACGGCCAATGCAGCAACTCTTGCTCCATTTCCAACCCGTAGATCTACTTCACCCTCTTTGAGCAACCTTCTATTCTTTAGTCCCTGCACATTTAGGCAAATGTGAGATCCACATCCGGTATCTAATACCCAAGAACTAGAGGTAGAAAGTAAAATATCTATCACATAGATACCTGAAGTCATGGCAATCTCATTGCCCTTCTTCTTCAGTCCTTCCTGATAAAGCTTGTAGTTATGCCTCCAATGCCCAGTTTCCTTGCAATGGTAGCACACCGCATCCTTTTGGGATTTGGGTTTAGGCTTCTCAAAGAACGGCAACCTTTGCCTCCGGTTTAGCATCTTTTGCTTTACCCTTGTTTTTGAACCCCTTTCCTTTATTCACCATCAACACTTGATTGGTTTTCTTGGTAATATTGTTCTCCGCATTCTTTAGCATCCCATGCAATTCGACAGAGATTTATTCATCCCATTCATGTTATAATTCAGAACAACCGATTATAACTCTCAGGGAGTGAATGCAATATCATATCCGTAGCTAGCTCTAACTGGATAGGATACCCAAGCCTCTCAAGGTGTTCGAGGTGACCCTTCATCTTCAACACATGAGGCCCAACAGGTTGTCCTTCAATCATCTTGCATGAATGAAGAGCCTTCATAGTGTCAAACCTTTCCGTACGTGCTTGCAATCGGAACATTTCCTTCAAATGATTTCCCAAATCATAGGCTTCCATGTGTACAAGGTCCTTCTGAAGAGCCTTACACATGGTAGCAAGCATCAGGCAACCAACATCAATAGAATCATCCATATGCTTCTTATGTTGGTCCCTTTCCGCTTTAGTTGCATTAGCAGCCGGCTCGGGTGGAATGGGTCCATCGAGAATGTACAACTTCCTTTCCTGTTTGAGAACAATTCCCAAACTACGGATCCAATCCACATAGTTATTGCCATTCTCCTCTAACTTGTCCTTCTCAAGGACTGATCGCAGTGACATGTTTTGATTATTGTTTACAGCCATTGATCTACAAAGATATGCAATAAGATATGAACACATATAAGTACCAATTCATTTAAGAGATTAATTAACGTATTTCACAAATACTCCCACTAAATTATATAACCTTCTTATACAAACATGTATAATATAATTTAATAGGCTAAGACCCAACTTTAATTTAATTTCAAGTCGGCTATGGCACGACTGCTCAAAATTAAACTAAAAAGGTAGATAACATTTATCAATCATATCTATATATGACTCTTAGATCATTATGAGATTATAGACATCATATGTCACATGTTTCAATCTCATCTTATGCCTTAGGCCCAAAACTGTTTTGATAGCCTAATTGAGTTCAACCATGTTAAACGTATAGCAATCACTGTTTGCTCATCTTGATCATACAAAGATAGAATCAATGTACCTCGCTGTGGCGTAGCCTACATGAAACTATCCGTGTACTCACAAGTGTTTAAACATGGGTGGCATAAACAAACTCAAATTATAAAGAAGGTTCAATTTTTCATGCTTATCAATTACATCCCAAGGTTGATTCATGAAAACTATATGAGCATAATTATGAACATGAAATGATGCAACACATATCACATTTGATCAGTAATTACTAGTACGCGGCCACGTGCTCCAAGTTTATCCCACACTTCCATCGAAGTGCCTGTGGGGAAGGTTTTGGTGTCCAACCAATATACCAAGTAATACTTCACAAACACCCTAGATTAATCACATTAATCATATTAATGAAATTGACATCCCATAATCTAGATTAATTATATTAATCATATATTACAATTTCATAATCATGGTATATCTATATATACAATTACTTCACAAGTAAAACTCATATAATTTCATATTCTAGATCATGCACATCATGAAAATTCATATAATCATATTACACAATTATCATGATTATCTAACTAAGCATCATGAACGGGGCTCTGATACCACTGTAGGGTTTCCGAGGGTCCATGCGCAGCGGAATAAGCAATAACTCGAAAAACCCCAAGCCCTAGAATCCGTTCTAGATGAATAATTAAGAAAGATGAAATAGAAATACCAACCTTGAATGCTTTTGCCTTTGATAAACTTGACCCAACTCCAGATTGAACGACCTTGTTAATCCTTTATGAACGAATGGGAATCACGAACCAAAGATCTTGACGAGCGAAGATCCTCTATGTGTATCCACGCGATGAACGAACCCTAGAACTCTTCTAGGAGGATTGCTAGATCCTAATGATTGAAACACCTTTCAATCAATGAAGAACAATGGATTTGGTGGTGTTTGATTCTCAATTCTCAATTGAAATCTCTCACTTTTGATGTTTCTCTCAAGCCAAAACGTTCTCTTGACGGCTAGGGCAACCAGGGGTAAGTATTATACGTTATAAAACTTTTCCCCTCGTGAAAACCCTAGTTTTAAGTCAATTCCGCGTCAGTCCAGTGCCCAGGGGACGAGTCATCCCCCAGGGGACGAGTCGTCCCCTGACACCCAGCTTCTGAATCTGGCGTCCCCTTTAAGGGGAATAGTTGGTTCTGGCCTGGGGACGAGTCGTCCCCTGAGAACAAAAACTCCATATTCTTCATTTTTGACAATCCGTTCGATGTGTGTGACCCCATAGGACTATATTATGTTGGCAATGAGTTCGATCACATCGATCCTCATAAGACATGAGCGGACTCTAGCAAGCCATCATGCCTACCCAAATAATATAATATCAAGTTCGATTTTCCTACATAGAACATATCACAATCCCATTGTCACACGATGTTATATTGAACATGAGTCATGGTCCACGTCAACTCATATTGTTCAATGCTTTCTCGTTACCAAGTAAATTGATTAATCGAATGATATTAATCACATTAATTCATTCGGGCATGGCCATGCACTACATCAATCTTACTTACGAGTGGCCTAGCAAACATCTCTCTTTACGAGGGACAATTTCCATCTTGACTTATCATTCTTCCCAACAAGAATCTTACCATGCCAATGATAGCCCTTATTGTCATCCGGTTAAAGACAACGTTAAACTATATCAAACATGATATTCATCGAGCGGAAGACGATGATAATCTCAGGTCAAAGGATATCAATGATATGACTATATGAGATTTAATTATGACATATGACCATGACATAAATCTCATAATGGGTCAAGTCCAGTACCTTGTTCTCTAACAAGTACCCATGAATCTAATGTGCATCTCCATGCATATAATCATCACATGATTATCCATTAGACTTCATACTAGTGCTTCATAAGTACTAGGGACACGATTATTATAACTAAACATGCAAACACATATAATAATCAAAGAAACAATCTCATATATAAATGAACAATGACATTACATAAAGGTCTATCTCTATAGGCCTAGGGAACTAACACCTACAGCACCGTTAAGGTCAAAGTTGGATGTTACTCCAACTCAGGCCCTCGGGTGTGAGAGTAAGAATACTGAGATAATAAGGCTTGGAATACCTTGGAGTGTGTGTGTGTTTAGGGTTTAAGAGTAATAGGGCTTACTCAATATATTTTGAACTTACCTTGCCCAAGGGGACAAAGGTCTTCTATTTATAGGCAATGTAGTGGTGCTTGTTGATGTAAGCAATGAGATCAGCCCTAGGGGGCACTTTGGTATTTGACCAGCTAAACGTGTCCGCAGCTAATTGGCCCTGTCAGGGAGGGAACATTGATCGAGGGACATGGCTGAAAGGGACATGAGCCGTGTAGATGGCTTGGCGCATTAAATGAAATAGTAGGCGCCTGACTGAGCCGCATTAAATGCGTGATGGGGGAGCCGGCAACTTGCATGTCAGAGCTAGTAAGCTAACTTGCTCAGTAAGGCTTGACATTAACCGGGAAGCAGGAGAGTTTAACTGGGAGGCAGACATGAGCCCGCAGTTAACATCGTGGCCGCGGTCAAAGGTATTTGACGCGGGCACGGATGGAGCGGTCATACCTCCTGCGGGCATGGGTCCCGCGGACATACAATCTGCGGGCACGGACCCAACGGTCATAGATCGTGCGGGCACGAATATAGCGGTCAGGATCCCTGCGGTCTTTGATAGGATTAATGTGGGGAGGGACGCGGTCTTGACCTCAAGGGCCAATCTGTCTGCGGTCTTCCCCCCCAGCGGTCTAGGAACTGCCACGTCACTGGTTCCTTGGACCAGACCAAGCGCGGGCCCGGTCCAGTAGATCCGGGCTCATTAATGGCCCCTAGATCCGAGTGTGATTATTTATGGTCTGAGCGAGGAGGTACTAGAAGCTCGGGTGGATTAGACCGCTGCTTTGGCGAGCACCAGTGTTAGCGTTTTTGTTGGTTGTTGCTTCGCCCCATGGGCTTATGGGAACGTTCGGGAGGCACCAGTGAGAGACACGTGGCCCCTTGCATGCTGTGCCTCCCGGTTAATCAAGTGGGCCCCTGGGCAGATGAAAATATGGGGCGTGGTACGTACAGGGGTACGTGTCAATCATCTGAGAGGGGTAATAAATGTTTAACCGGCAGAATTTTCGAATATTTCAAACGTTGGAGACGGTTCAGGGTTCAAGGCACGGTTTGTGGGCTAATTAATACGGGTTAACGGGTTAACCCGTATAGGTAGGCCTTATAAATACCAAACCCTTAAACCTCAAACCCTTTTTACCGTTTCCCAACCTTCAAAGAGCTTAGAGAGAGAATTTTCGCTGCGAATCCTGTGCTAGTGTTCTTCGAATCCAACCCTCAAGCTTTTCTTCGTAAGTAATTGTTAGGGTGTTTCTTCTTCATCTCTTTCTGTTTTTCCTTTTCTGGGTTTTGAAAAATGACTACTCGTGAATTTGGACCCCGCCGTCCCCTAGAATTAGAAGATGGATCCACCCCTGATACCTTCGCCGTTTGTAAACGGACGGGGGGAATATTTAGGAAGGTAGGACTAGGGTGGTTAAGGCTATCCCTACATTGTTTTTTGTATTTCTGTGAGAAAGATGATTGGGGGCCGTTCGTCCCACCCCGGTTGTGGGAGGCTAAGAGGAAGTACATTTATAACCGTGATGTATTGGTGTTGGGGGATCACCGTAGGCTAAGAAATTTTGTGATGGGGGTTTTGTGCAGGTTTCCCCACGAGAGAGATCAGGCTTTGAACGCCGTTGAACTTGTGAGGAGAGCGATCCGTGTCCCCGACCAAATAATTGACTGGGAGAAGTATGAACTAATGGATCCTGAATAAACCACTGATGTGCGGGCACCGGGCACGGACCTGAATGACCCTTTAGATGTTCTGCCCCTGAGGACCATATTTCCCAATGTGCCCGCGGCCCCTAATAACCCAATCGAACTGAGTAGCAGCGAGGAGCTGGAGCCTCTGAATTTTGAGGCGACTGGAGGCGAAGAGAATGAGGCTGAAGTAACCTCTGCCCGCGGTGATGCCACCGGTCTCTTTGGCTCGACGAGCTCGGAGACCGAGGAGGATGACCGCGAGGTTGAGGATAGGAGGGCTGCGGGGACCTCCAAGAAGGCTAATGAGACCACGGAGATTGTGGATGCCTTCGAGGACTCTGACTCCGAGGAGGAGATAGTGGTGGCCCCTGCCCAGAATAAAGGCAAGAGGCCAGCTGCTGGGGTGAATCCTGGCCGTGGCCGCGGTAAGAAAGCCAAGGAGGTGGCTACTATTGACTGGGAGGAGGATATCTATGAGATCTACAACGTTGACCGCAATGCCTTCCGTGTCCGCACCCTTGGGCATGTTCATTTGAAGGATAAGGATAAGCTGCGGCCAGAAACCATAGCAGATGTCCGCGAGGACAACAGAGCCTGTGTTTTCTACGGGGCCCAGTTTGAGAATGGCTTGAGGCTGCCTTTGGACCCTTTCTTTTATTTCTTCCTTGAGTTCAACTGCTGCCTGCCCATGCACCTGACTCCTAACGCCATCAGGACTATTGTTTCCTTCATAACTGTTTGTAGATTCCTGGGCTATGAGCCTACCCTTGCCGGGCTTTACGCTTATTACCAGAATCAGATTAGCCGTGGCATCCTGAGCTTGAAGGCTAGGAACTATTCCACCAGGACCTTCTCTCCCCCATCGAACAAATTTGACCAATGGAACCAGAGGGATGTCTTGGTCATCGAGTCTAGGTTTGGCTGGCCCTTCTCCAAACCCTCAAGTCCAGTCCCGATGAAGGTGGCCGCTGTAAGTGCTCCAATTTGAGCTTGTTAGTATTTTCGTTAGAAAATTAACGAAAGTTATAACATTTCTAACAATTCCTAACATTCCTAACTTTTCTAACCAAGCAAGGGCAAAGTGGGCATTGTTATTTAAGGTTAAACCTACAAAAGAATCTAAAAAAGCAAAAGAAATTGAAAAAACCCAATCTGGTAAGTTGAAAAACATAACCAGTTTGAATTTTCAAAAGATTATTCTTCCTGTCCAAAGCCTGGAGCTGCATTTAATGAACAGTGCACGTTTACAATCCTATCCGCGCGGACATGTTTGACATTTCCAGAGGGCTATAAATTGAACCCTCCTCTCTCAGTTTACACAACACAATTGGCTCATAGAAGTTATATTTTGGCGAAAAATAGGGAGAAAACAGTGGGAATTCACTAGAATTGCCACCATTTTCTCTTCAATCTTTCCCAAACCCCACTCACTCAAAATACTTTCAAAGCACTCTCATACATACTCTCATACATACACCAATCCAAGCTCAAATCACCCCTTAGGAGGAGGATTAGAGAGAAAACATAGAAGACTTAAGTGTTATCTACTTGTTTTCTCTTTGACCAACTCTATCATCAAACCCTAAACACATTCAAGCCTTGAATCCACCCAAACACAAATCCAAACACCAAATCTTGATACTCCTCAAGTCAAACACCAAATCTTGATACTCCTCAAGTCAAATTCCAAGCCTAGGAAGATAGGGTGTCACCATTGGTAAAGCCCTCCTTCTCTAAACCCTAAAACTCCCTTTTAACTTCTTGTTCATCTTGTTCTTCTTACTTTGATTTACTTTATGTCTAGTTTAACTTAAATCTTGACCTAAGATGGTCATCTTGAAGTTCATCTTCATGAATGACCATCTCAAATGGTCCACATTTTAAATCTCTAGTTGATTTTTCTCTTTAATTTCATCTCTACAAAATTCCCCTTCCCAAGCAAATGAAATGCTTAAGTCCTAATGTACCCCAAGGATGGTTTGATATAGTAGATCACCACTAAAATGTCTAGTGACTACTAATCAAAACCTAGGGAAATGGGGACAAGCATGGATGCAAAACCCCCTTTAAAATCACATTTTCCTTCTTGAGAAGTTGCTGTCCAGTAGCAATTTTCTAAGACCTCAGTCTATTGTCTAATTTTTTGGACACAGATAAACTTGGAATTTGGTATTGACTACAAAACACTTTTTGTAGCCAACATCAATGGATTTCCATAAATATTTTTACTTTATTTTTTACGTGAGTAAAACTCCATTTTTCAAATTTTCCTTTAAAGGTCAGTTCATCAGTCTCTGGAAATCCAGATTTCACATCTGAGATTTCCAGAAGGTTTTGGTCCCTCAAATCATCTCCAAAATGGGAAGTTCTTTTATAGAAACCTAATTTAAGGTGTTTTGAACATTTTTCATTCTCGGAATTTTCCCATATTCTGGAGTTTTCAAGCCCTAAAGTCCATTTCAAAATCAAGTGTCCACTGCCTTTTTCATTCTGGCAGAAATGGTTTTCAACTTCCAAAAATCTTTTGAGTACCAAATCTCAACCCAAAAATCATGGGATCTGTCCAAAGTCTAATAAAGAATTCCCAATTTTTACTTTCCTCAGTTTCAACTTATTTTGGCCAAATTAACACACACACACACACACACACACACACACACACACACACACACACACACACACACACAAATGGTTTTTAAGCTTGGAAGACTCGTTTCACTAGTCATTCCGGGTGCACACTAAACGTCCTTCCCGGCGTGTAACGTGACCTCCGAACCAAAATCTCTAATCTCGGGCATTTTTCAAAGTTTTGGCCCTTAAAACAAAAATGGCGTGGCGACTCCGTTTGATTTTCAAAAATCGGGTACATCACAGTGGCGACTCCGCTGGGGATAGGAGAGCTTTTTCTAAAAAAAAATGATATTTGGTATATTGGTGGAAACCATTAAACTTCCCGTTATCGCCTCCTAACACGAGTCGGGGATAAATTGTGGTTTAACAATCCCACGTACCGGTATCATTGTTTTCAAAAAAAAAAAGAAAAGCTTTTGAGGGTCAAGCTTCCGTCCCGGCATTAAAAATCATTTGTTGTGTGTGTTGATTTTTGCACATTTTCGTGTTGTCTTGGCTGCCTCGAAAAAAGTCAAAATTTTGACTGTCGGAATCATGTCCCTAACTGTTGGAATTTTTGTGTTTATGTGCTTATGTGTGCATTTACTTTCAAAAAAAAAATTTAAAAAAAAAAAGAATTTCAAAAAAAAGGGAGTTTCAAAAAAAAAAAAAAAATTCAAAAAAAAAATCATGCATCATTCTTTTTAAGACACATGAAAAATTTCTATTTTACTCAGAAAAAGAAGATAGACTGCTTGCACACTACGCGCACGTGACCTTACACTGCACACTACGTCCCTAACCCGGGGAAATCCTTGTCGCGGCCCGTTTGGTCTTATTACGCCTCTCGGTGCAAGCACAGGACTACCCAAACATCCCATGGAGCCTCGTGTCGACCATGCACTTGTCCGTGACACACTTTGTCCGAGACCCGGTTGGTTTTTAGTCTGGTCTATGTCATGCCCTGTCTGTGTATAGACCTTTCCTTTCAAGCCTTTGTCGGCATACCGACTCAATATCTTTCGGGGTCCCTAATCAGTCGAAGTCATGCCGGTTTTCCGCCGCAGACTTTGACCAAGATATTGACCGGCGCCTTGACTTCGGCTCTGACTGGCACAAATTATACACAGACTCCCAGCATGACACTGAGTCATCAAGGATTAATGATTATTCCATGCCTAATTACGGCCTAATTACGGCCTAATTGACGACAAATCAAGATCAATCGTGGACATTTATCAGTCCAAATCATGCCGACTTTTCGTCGAGCCCTCGGACATGATCTTGACTTTGACGTCAGCTTTGTCCGTAATTTACATCGAATGTTCGTTAAGACTCGATTACCCGCCAGACTTTAGGATCATTTTTCTTTCGGTCGGTGGGACCCGCTTGCCCTATAGGACCCTCGCCCGGGGCTGTCCACCCTGGGAGGTCGAAATACAGGTGGAATACGAGGGGCTTATAGACGTAGTGACGGGGCCCACTGATCCAGAGTAGTTTGCGAAAAAGAAGAGCAATCTTTTCCAACCGATTAGGTTAATAAAACATGTTTTAAGTAAACAAGAACAAATAACTGCATGTTGCATGAGCCCAAAACCCAAATACTTACCCTCCTTCATTCCCAAACATCTGAACCCTTGTGTCTTTCCCCCCGCAGCTCCGCACAAAGCTTGGTTTCGGGCACCGGGTCACCATTTTGATCAGTTGGGAAGAGTCAAGCGCATCGTCAGCTTCACCGTTTGTTCCGACTCCGGGTTTCAGAATGTCTGCATCAGCTGGTAACGATGGGGACAACGTCACTCCGCCTCCTGGGACTCCTCAAATAGAACTGCAATGGAATCAGTTAGCTGAACAGATGAGAGTGCGACAGGAAGCACAGCTGAACAGCCTTATGGAGGCTATCAAAATCCATGGATTGGCCGCCAGTCTCAACCCAGATGGCACCTTCACTGTGGAAGAAGAAGAAGACCTCAATCCCGCTCTTGGCCAACCCGACTACTCCAGGATGCCACCACCGGCCTCCCACGGTACTACCACCAGAGCCCATGCTCCTCGATCTCTGGGTCAGCCGGCTCCCCTAACCGGAACCACCTGGATCCACGCAGCTGACGGGATGAGCCGGTTCGTAATGCCTCAGTGGGGACAAAGTCGCACGAAATGCCTTCCCATGGTTGGGGATACCCCGGAATGCCACAAAGCAAATTGGGATCCCGCCTCGGTTTGGGACCAATCAATCCGGACTTTCGCAAAGAACGGTTTGGAATGCCACCACGGTTTGGTTCGGGAAACAGCCAGAGCCCCTCCTCGTAATGATGCTAGCTCACCCGCACCTCACACAGCCTTCCGCAAACCCATTTCTCACTCGGGGTTCAATGGGTTACCAAGCCCCCATCCCGGGCCATCGAATCACCAGGACCACGGTATCCTCTCGGTTATGCATCCTCGCCACAACCGGCCATGCAATTCAACAACCGGGGACAGCGGCCCGCACTTAAGCCTACTTATGGGCCTCACTCCGGAAATCCAAGCCATCGGCTACCTCGAATCTGCCTCCATCTTCTCTGCCGATTGGAAGCCAACGGCAAGTCGCTAGGTTCTATCCCTTTGCCCAAGCTCCTACCTACACTCCCCGGGGTAATTTGGGCCAAGGACAGGTTTTCACCTATGCTCCGGATATGGTATTCCTTCCACCAATGCACCACCAACAGCTAGTCCTCTTCTGGCTCAAATATCGGCTCGGGCATTCTCGCTCCACCTTTGGATCCCCAATTGGCTTGGTTTATGGAGCAACACAAGGAAATGAAAGCGCGGATCGCTGAATTGACCGTCAAAAGGAACACTTGCTCTTCGGCCTACAGATCCCGACTCAATTGTACCCCTGCCTCACAAGTTCGTGATGCCCAATCTCGAATCGTTTGATGGAAGTGTGTGCCCTAAAACTCACTTGGACACCTACACTTTGGCAATGAAAGCTAAGGGATGCACAAACCAGCGGTTGGTGACTACTTGATCTCTCTTTGAAGTCGGGGGCTTTGAAATGGTTTTTCCGATTGCGGCTGAAGCTAGGGCTACTTGGGAATAGATTACCAGTACTTTCACGAGATAAGTATAAAGCCAACTTGGAATGGGAAACAAACAGAGTTGACTGCAGACAACGGTGCGGCGCCACGATGAGAATATTGGGGATTTCTATAAAAGGTGGAACACCGAAGCTTAGTGAAATGGCCATTCCTCCCTCGACGAAGAGCGATTAGACATCTTTCGGTCATGCTTGAAGCCGCATTTGAGAGCTTCCTCGGTCACTTCCCTACGGCGACTTGCGTGCAATGGTTAATTCCGGGGCTAAGTTCGAAAAGGCTTACAATTAGCGGCCGGCTGCACACCTTACGTATACCGGGTTTCTTCCACCTCCAACACGGCTCTGCCCAACCAAAAGGTAAAGAAGTGATTAGCTATGCGGGACAGGACTGTAACAATGCCACTTCCTTTGTTCCCAAGAAACCTGATGCATCCAGATCCCGGCTCCAAGACTTGAGAAACTTTGGGATGCCTTTGAGTGATATCTTCAGAGGTTTGGTAAGAGAAGGTTTGCTCCGGCCTTTGGAAAATTATCAGCCTAGAAACCCCAATGCTCCTTTGGATACCTCCAAGCATTGTGCCTTTCATCAGTACCATGGGCACCTGACAGATGATTGCGTCCCCCTTAAAAAGGCAATCCAAAGTTTGATTGAACAAGGGAGGTTAGAGGTGCCTGAAGGGCCCAATACTATCAGTAACCTATTCCCTAGAAACAACAACCCGAATGTCAACATGGTCGAGTTTGGTGATTCAAGACTTGTGGGCATAATGGAATTTGACTCACCCCTTTGTAAGGTCGATGGACCGACCATCGCAGATGATGAAAATGGTTGGATTAAGCAAGAGATTGACAAAGAAATCCTGATGGAAAGATCAGCAATAGCCCCCACCTCCAGCGTCGAAGAGTAGATGCATGGTCCAACAACAAAGAGCGGCTAGACTAGGGGCTACCTATCTTTAAAATAGTCTTTTAAGTCAACCTTCGTAGGTTCTAGTACTTTTCTTTCACCTAAGTCCTTCCTGGACATTTGTCGTTGTAGTCCATTTTGGACATAGTAGTTAAATGTCTAACTTTTAATATAAGTCTTTTTTCTTTTCTTGCTAGACTCGAGACATCACTTGCACACCCACGTTACACTTAATTGAAATGGTTTTATCCTAGATGATCACTTGTGCTGCTCAACCACTAATTCTTTGAAATGATTAATATTTAAACTAATCGGAGTGAGAAAATCAATTGATATCCTTCCCAAATTGGGGCTTACCAACTCCCCATCTTGCATCTCATATGCTCACATCCCTTTCAGCCTCATCATCTCGTTGTTCGATGAATTTGCATGAATCTTTTCTCATTTAAAGCTTAAGCAAGCAATGAAGACTTAATCTCAGGTCATCCGGTAGGGATTGCGGTTGAAGCCTTTCACCCATAGGAAAGCCATTACCTCACCCTCACTAAACACTACCCTTTCATTTCAAGATCGGCATGTTTTGAAACCCTGTTTAGCCATCATCTTTGCTCCTTATTGAGAGAAGTCCAAGCAACGCCAAAGAAGTTAGCGTCGAGAGTCGGCGATGCATAAAATGTTCAAATTGTGAAGGAAGGAAAGAAAATTCTCAACTCCTCAAAGAGGCCTTCTGAATTCTCAAAAGAATGATTCACAATCTCGGATATAATTCCAAGCTCATCAGGAAGCCTTCCAAAAAAAAAAAGAGGCTCTCCAATGATCAAAAAGGAGCCCGAATTCTCGCAAGTTCACAAAAGTTCTCGATAGCTTGGACTTCCTCTTATCAATACCTTAAACCAATCCCAAGCCATCCTCTTAATTTTAGAGGATACTCCCATCACCATTACCCTCGCCTTTGGCCAAGGTCAAAATTTGACCTCTCATCCTTAGGGGCAATCAATCTTCCCTGCCATAGATTTTCCAAACACATCCCTGCAAGCCAACCTCTCATATTTAGAGGTTCAATCAGCAAAAGGCCCAGCCGACCCCTCACTTTAAGAGGTCATAACTCCCAAAATTACCCGATGGCCGATCAAAGCCCGGAAACCCAGCTGCAATTCCTATCGGATAGCAATTTCATCGTAAAATCTAAATCAAATTAATGGTTCATTGCTTGCTTAAATTGGAATCTAATCCATTTTGGCTCAAAATTACCAATCAAAGATTGTGCAAATTCAAATTTGATTCATGTGAGCATAATTCATTTCTACTCCACAAACACTTGCCGTGGATGTCCCACTGGGGCTTCGCATCCGTGTCTTTCATGGACACTCTGAGGGGATATGTTATTCAATCCTCCAAATCCTCAAAATCCCCAAAGGTCCTCAGATCCTCGAATTTCAACATTTTTTCTCTTTTCATTCGGGATAGGCCCGAACTACGGTGACCTGAGCTCTTCATAATGGAGGGAACGTAGGCAACCAGAAATGGTCCGGTCGAAATCACAAACAAGTCTCAAAAAAAAAAAAAAGAAGAAAAATCCGGTCTCATCAAGGATCGTCCCTATACACTTTCCGCCCTTCCGAGCTCGATTCTCGATATCAGTTGGTTTCCTCCTTGTGATTAATCATCAAAATATTTGTTCATATCAGATTTAGAGGTTGAATAACCCGAACATTAAAAAAGGGTTTTAAGCAGCCTTGTGATCATCATGAATAAGACAAGTTTTCAAGTGTCTCGACAAGTCTTCTCTCTCTCCATCCTAGGAAAATAGAGCCAAACACTGTCTTTCTGTCAGCAGGGGCTTCCATACACTTTTCCACACCTTGTGATGCTTATACTCTCTCAAAAGAGTCAAACCTAAAGCGAGTGTGTATACACAAAATCGGGATTCATTCCCACTTTTCGAAAGATGTGCCCCTGCACGTAAACGTTTCTGAGTCTTGTCCAGTGACTGGTTGACTAAGATTTGAAAAGATGGGTACCCCCTCGGCCACATAATGACTCTGTCTGCAATAAGACTGCTCTGAATTTCTTCACGCTGGGGCTTGCTAAGCGGTTCTCCCAGGTTCTCCTGTATCAGCTCTTCAAGCTGGGGCTTCTATAGTCATCTTTGGGTCCACATTGGGTTCTTCACTCCGAGATAGATTCGCCAAGTCACTTCTTCAAAGTCTGGACTTTGCCTACTCAGGATCCGGGGGCTTTGTCAAGCTGGTCCTTTGGACCTGAATTTTATCAAGTCACAAGAAAGGTCTTGTCACATCAACAACTAGGTTTTCAGCCTCAGAACTTGGTACATAGCAGCTTCCCGTAGCATTGGAACTTAAGATCTGGGTTTCTCCCTGCATTAGCAATTTCATCAAATCATTCTCCGAACAAGGTTTCGGCTGAAGTCACAGCTCACCCAAATGAAAGAGGCTTCACTCATATCAACGCGCCCTAGAGCCTGTCAGCATCAGCTTCAAATGACCAAGATTGAGAGGGAAACTGTCAACTAAGACCCGGGATCCGAATCCAATCTCATCAAAATTGAGGTCCATGTGATACTGCTGACAAAACCTCACCAACAACCGCTGTTTAAATCGCGATCAAGGGTTCTCATCCCCCACGTGCTCAAAATCTGTTCCAAACAGTCTCCAGACACATACATCACCATGCATCCCCACAAAAATCTCCCAAGGGCTCATGTAGCATGCACAAAACTTGAATCAATAGGAAAAATCCTAAGTGATTGAAAATCATAAATCGTAATTTCCCTGCCAAAAAGCGTAGGCTAAGTGCATCTTCGAAAGCAAGTAAATGCATCATCTCATAATCATTTTTGGTTTCATGCATGCATCTGTCATCATGAATGCCATATATGCATCTTCCTCTTCACTAACGAATGCAGGAATTCGGCAAGGATGATCTTCACCAAAGTCGACCTCCAACATCCACAAACATATGAAGACCGCCTCCAGTGTCTACAAATCGGTCAGAGACGCCAAGTTCTCAAATACAAATCGGTCAGAGACGCCAAGTTCTCAAATACAATTCGGTCAGAGACGCCAAGTTCTCCAATACAATTCGGTCAGGGACGCCAAGTTCTCAAAATACAAATCGGTCAGGGACGCCAAGTTCTCAAATACAAAATACAAATCGGTCAGGGACGCCAAGTTCTCAAATACAAATCGGTCAGAGACGCCAAGTTCTCAAATACAATTCGGTCAGGGACGCCAAGTTCTCAAATACAAATCGGTCAGGGACGCCAAGTTCTCAAATACAAATCGGTCAGGGACGCCAAGTTCTCAAATACAAATCGGTCAGAGACGCCAAGTTCTCAAATACAGTTCGGTCAGAGACGCCAAGCTCTCAAATACAATTCGGTCAGGGACGCCAAGTTCTCAAATACAAATCGGTCAGAGACGCCAAGTTCTCAAATACAGTTCGGTCAGAGACGCCAAGCTCTCAAATACAAATCGGTCAGGGATGCCAAGTTCTCAAATGCAAATCGGTCAGGGACGCCAAGTTCTCAAATGCGATTCGGACAGAGACGCCAAGTTCTCAAAGATGCATCAACACAGCCCTCGCAAATTACTCTCCTGCAGGTAAGCACAGCAAAGGTACGTTAATCCTTCCACATATCTCAAAAATATGCACACAAATGTTGCATGATTATCCATAGCCTTAGCTATCTCTATCTCCCCAAATAGCAACGTAAGCTTTAGTCAATCCTCGGGCGACTTCCCTAAAATAGTCAATCCTCGGGCGACTTCCCTAAAATAGTCAATCCTCGGGCGACTCCCCTAAGAGCAGTCAACCTTAGATACAAAGCTCATAGCCTCTCGTTATCGCCACCTCTTTGACGAACTATGTAGCCTACCATAGGTCCATCCCCTTGACCAATATTGGTCACCCTTCTTCCCGATAGTTCTCGTAAGCCCGAGTCTTCCCCAGCGAGAACACCTTCAAATAGTCTCCCTCAGGTACAAAACCTCGACTTAGAATCATACTCCTGAACTAAGTCCCCATTTAGGTTCATACCCCTGAACTAAACCTCGACTTAGAATCATACTCCTGAACTAAGTCCCCATTTAGGTTCATACTCCTGAACAAAACCTCGACTTAGAATCATACTCCTGAACTAAGTCCCCATTTAGGTTCATACCCCTGAACTAAACCTCGACTTAGAATCATACTCCTGAACTAAGTCCCCATTTAGGTTCATACTCCTGAACTAAACCTCGACTTGGAATCATACCCCTGAACTAAGTCCCCATTTAGGTTCATACTCCTGAACTAAACTCCAACAAAGGCTAACAAAATCCCCAGCGAAGTTAACGGAATCCCGTTTCTTTTCCCATTATCATCCATTTCCTCGGCAGCAAACATAAGACCGATCCCTTCAAATGAAGTCCACCAATAGACCATCTATCCCAAACCATCAAAGGGAAATCATTTCAAATCAAGGGTCGAGGCACCTAAGACGCCATCTCCAAGGTTCGAGGCACCTAAGACGCCATCATGAAGGTTCGAGGCACCTAAGACGCCATTATTAAGGTTTGAGGCACCTAAAATGCTATCACACACAACACGAGGAAAGTGATAAATCGCAATCATCCCCAAAATAGTCAAACCACAGGGCGACTTCCCCAAAATAGTCAAACCATAGGGTGACTTCCCAAAAATAGTCAGATCATAGGGTGACTTCCCCAAAATAGTCAAACCACAGGGCGACTTCCCCAAAATAGTCAGATCATAGGGTGACTTCCCCAAAATAGTCAAACCATAGGGTGACTTCCCCAAAATAGTCAAACCATAGGGTGACTTCCCAAAAATAGTCAGATCTTAGGGTGACTTCCCAAAAATAGTCAGATCTTAGGGTGACTTCCCAAAAATAGTCAGATCTTAGGGTGACTTCCCAAAAACAGTCAGATCATAGGGCGACTTCCCAAAAATAGTCAAATCTTAGGGCGACTTCCCAAAAATAGTCAGATCTCAGGGGGACTTCCCAAAAATAGTCAAATCTTAGGGTCAAAAACCCAAACTACGACTGGCTTGATTCCTCTTAAGGATACGTAGGTAGCCTATCATTAGGTTCAGCCATCCGACCGAAAATGGTCATCTCTTATCCCCAGCAGAGTTTCTTTCCAGCACCTGACTGCAGAACTCGCTCATCAGGTTCGAGGCACCTAAAACGCCATCATCTCCAGGGTCAAAGACCCGAACTACGACTGACTTGATTCCTCTTAAGGATACGTAGGTAGCCTATCATTAGGTTCAGCCATCAGACCGAAAATGGTCATTCCTATCCCCAGCAGAGCGAATATACAACTCAAAGCCACCAGACCAAAATGGTCATCTCTTATCCCCAGCAGAGTTTCTTTCCAAAGACTTTGACCGCAGTAACTCGCTCATCAGGTTCGAGGCACCTAAAATGCCATCATCTCCAGGGTCAAAGACCCGAACTACGGTCGGCTTGATTCCTCTTAAGGATACGTAGGTAGCCTATTAAATAGGTTCAGCCACTCGATCACTTGATCATCCTGCCAAATATGGAGCCTTACTCTTATCGACGACCCCGCTTCCTTCGAAAGTGCCGTCGCCGAGGGGCTACTGTAAGTGCTCCAATTTGAGCTTGTTAGTATTTTCGTTAGAAAATTAACGAAAGTTATAACATTTCTAACAATTCCTAACATCCCTAACTTTTCTAACCAAGCAAGGGCAAAGTGGGCATTGTTATTTAAGGTTAAACCTACAAAAGAATCTAAAAAAGCAAAAGAAATTGAAAAAACCCAATCTGGTAAGTTGAAAAACATAACCAGTTTGAATTTTCAAAAGATTATTCTTCCTGTCCAAAGCCTGGAGCTGCATTTAATGAACAGTGCACGTTTACAATCCTATCCGCGCGGACATGTTTGACATTTCCAGAGGGCTATAAATTGAACCCTCCTCTCTCAGTTTACACAACACAATTGGCTCATAGAAGCTGTATTTTGGCGAAAAATAGGGAGAAAACAGTGGGAATTCACTAGAATTGCCACCATTTTCTCTTCAATCTTTCCCAAACCCCAATCACTCAAAATACTTTCAAAGCACTCTCATACATACTCTCATACATACACCAATCCAGGCTCAAATCACCCCTTAGGAGGAGGATTAGAGAGAAAACATAGAAAACTTAAGTGTTATCTACTTGTTTTCTCTTTGACCAACTCTATCATCAAACCCTAAGCACATTCAAGCCTTGAATCCACCCAAACACAAATCCAAACACCAAATATTGATACTCCTCAAGTCAAACACCAAATCTTGATACTCCTCAAGTCAAATTCCAAGCCTAGAAAGATAGGGTGTCACCATTGGTAAAGCCCTCCTTCTCTAAACCCTAAAACTCCCTTTTAACTTCTTGTTCATCTTGTTCTTCTTACTTTGATTTACTTTATGTCTAGTTTAACTTAAATCTTGACCTAAGATGGTCATCTTGAAGTTCATCTTCATGAATGACCATCTCAAATGGTCCACATTTTAAATCTCTAGTTGATTTTTCTCTTTAATTTCATCTCTACAAAATTCCCCTTCCCAAGCAAATGAAATGCTTAAGTCCTAATGTACCCCAAGGATGGTTTGATATAGTAGATCACCACTAAAATGTCTAGTGACTACTAATCAAAACCTAGGGAAATGGGGACAAGCATGGATGCAAAACCCCCTTTAAAATCACATTTTCCTTCTTGAGAAGTTGCTGTCCAGTAGCAATTTTCTAAGACCTCAGTCCATTGTCTAATTTTTTGAACACATATAAACTTGGAATTTGGTGTTTACTACAAAACACTTTTTGTAGCCAACATCCATAGTTTTCCAGAAATATTTTTACTTTATTTTTTACATGAGTAAAACTCCATTTTTCAAATTTTCCTTTAAAGGTCAGTTCATCAGTCTCTGGAAATCCAGATTTCACATATGAGATTTCCAGAAGGTTTTGGTCCCTCAAATCATCTCCAAAATGGGAAGTTCTTTTACATAAACCTTATTTAAGGTGTTTTTAACATTTTTCATTCTCTGACTTTTCCCAAATTCTGGATTTTTCAAGCCCTAAAGTCCATTTCAAAATCAAGTGTCCACTGCCTTTTTCATTCTGGCAGAAATGGTTTTCAACTTCCAAAAATCTTTTGAGTACCAAATCTCAACCTAAAAATCACACCAAAAATCATGGGATCTGTCCAAAGTCTAATAAAGAATTCCCAATTTTTACTTTCCTCAGTTTCAACATATTTTGGCCAAAGTAACACACACACACACACACACACACACACACACAAATGGTTTTTAAACTTGGAAGACTCGTTTCACGAGGCATTCCGGGTGCACACTAGACGTCCTTCCCGGCGTGTAACGTGACCTCCGAACCCAAATCTCTTATTTCGGGCATTTTTCAAAGTTTTGGCCCTTAAAACAAAAATGGCGTGGCGACTCCGTTTGATTTCAAAAATCGGGTACATCACAGCCGCTAATAGTTATCCGGACCCATCCTCTGTCGATGGGATGCGCTGTGCCATAGAGAGACATCTGGCCACCTATCTTGACCGCGGGGAGGAGCCCGTTTATGATGTGGGTTCCATCGTTGAAGACGAGCCCCTCTTGATCTACTCGGGGGTGGCTCCTCGCAGGGAGGGTGCCCCACATGCCCCCAGAGTAGAAATAGAGCCTATGCCTCGTGACCCTGATTGGAGGGTGCACGAGCATTACCAGTTTGAGGCTGATTGTAAGACCTGCATGCTGGGCGCTGAGTGCGATCCTCAAGAACTCATCGGTCTCTGATTCTTTTATAAAACTGTTGCCAATTTATTTTGCCTTTGATTTTTTGGACTGTCTTCTAACCATTTTTCTTTTCCTCCAGAGTAGATCCAGAAGAGTATAATTTCTGATGGCCCCCTTAAGTGCTGCTCAGATGAAGGCCAGGAACAACAAGGCCAATAGGGAAGCTGCTTTGAAGAGGCAAAATGAATTGGGAGGTGTCCCGGGCAAGGATAAAACTGTGCCCGTGGTAAGCAGAAGGAGCGGGGAGCCTCTGTCTGCTCCCAAGGTTATCCCCACCACGGGGAATCTGCCTCCACCCCCCAGGGGTCCTCCTCCAGCCCACGCTGTCCGGGTACCCTCTCCAGGCCGCACTATTGCCTCCGGGCATAACCAAGAGCAGTCCAAGAAGAGGACTGAAAGAGATGCGGATCTTGCGCACAGGGAGAGGACCTCCAAGTCCCAGAAAGTGGGGGACACTCAAGTTCGGGGCTCTACCGCCTCTGCCTCCGCTTCATCCACTGCTCCCCCTATTGCGGGGACCATCTGCTCGTTAGCCTATCCGATCTCCTCCCTGGCCACCCGCGAGGAGACCTGGGAGAAGAGGAAGCAGGTGGGAGATGTGCCCGCTATCACAGGGGTGGACTTATATGCCCGATCATCCTACAATTCTGCTGTGGGGATCGGGCTCATCAACAGGCTCTATGCCCCTGATTTTTATCAGAATGTGGCGGAGAAGGAGAACCCGTCAGCCTTGATGGGAGATATTGGGATTGCCCTTACCGAGGTAGGGACCTTTCTGCCTGTCTCTTTACTTAGCTTTTGCACCAACATGTTTCTGACTATATTCCTCGCAGGTGGGCAATAAGGCTATGCGGCTTCGGGAATGCTGCGACAGCTTGTCCGCTGAGTTGGAAAACAACACCAAGGACATGGCGGGCAAGCTTCGTGAGCTGGAGCAAGCCTAAGAGAAGGTGGGAACCTTGAACTCCCTCCTCGATGTTAAGGAGAAAGCCCTGTCCACTCAGGAGACCGACTTGAAGGGTTTCCAGGATAGGGTGACGTTGGAGAAGAGCCTGGAAAAGGCAAAGGGTCAGCGGGATGAGCTCCGCGGGCAGAAGCTCCAACTGGAGCAAAGAAATAACGAGCTCTCGGTCAAGCTGGAGGCCACTCAGAAGCAAGTCCAGGTCCTGGAGGCCAAAGCAGATGAGCTCTCCGAGAAGCTGCTACCTCTTACGCAGTTTGATTTGGAGAGGGAGAGGATGCTGGCCGAAGCCCGCAAGGAAGCAGTTGAGGAGTATAAAAACTCCGAAGAGTTTAAGGACTTTCTTAACTCTGAGAACTTGGCTCAGTACGAGGCCGGGGTCCGGACACAGATTCGGAACTTCGCGGCCACGGGCAAGTTTTCCGTGCAGGAGTTGGCCGTGATCGGCTCACTGGTTGCTACCGACGCGGAGTGCTTGCCCGGGCATGCTTTAGCTCCTCTGTCCGAGGAAGAGGTCAAGGGTTTGGAGCTGTCCGCTGCGGCCTCCTTGCCTCCTGTGGCAGAGGTAACTGCCCTTGGCCTGATCGCCCAACTGGATGATCTGCGATTTGGGGAAAACCCGATACCACTTGGGGATGCCCTGGCTCGCGTTCTTCCAGATGGGCCTGCCATAGGTGATCTCTTTCCTCAGCGGGTAGACCCCACTCTGGTCTCTACTGAGCCCTCATCTGACCCCATAGCAGAGCTCCTCATGAACAGCCTTCCTTCTCCAACCCCGGCCACAGAAGCGGGCACAGAGGGTGCGGCCACCGAGGACCCTAAGGACCAAACTCCTTTAGTATAGGCTTTTTTGTTTTTTCTTTTTGTAATAGATGGTAGGAACTTTGTAAATATTTATTTTTCATTAATACAAGAATTTTTCCCAACTACTTATCTTAATTGCTTGTCTTTTAGGCTGTATTTGAGTGTTTGCAATTTTTGAGTACCTTGATACTTGCATTCTTGCTTTCTCCAGCGTTTTTGACTTGCAACTAACTTTATACTCTCCTTCTGCGGTCAAAAGCTTAGTAGGCACTTTGCCCGCATTTTTTGAGTTTTCCTAACTCTGTATTCAAAATCACTTGGATTTTTCGTGAGAGTCAGCCCTATTTTTCTGTGACCGCGTTTGTTTAGCCTTGTGGCAAATTTAGGGGTCTTGACCCCAGTTTGTCTTTTTGGCTTTGTTAAACTTGTTTGATCACTCTCGTCCATTTACACTTATTCCCAGCCTTGCGAGCTGTGGTGTAAGTCAAAAGCAGCCAAGGCAAGCTACTTTCATAGGGCATGTAGAAGGTGGCCGTGAGGCTATTGTCTACGCAACAGAAGGTAGGAGCATATTTAGCATAGAGGCCCTTTAACCCCCTGGCATCTGTATCCCCTTATTGGAGGTTCACGCTGTTTGACCCTTTATTCAAAACCCCTTAGAGTTTTTTGTGAGGGTCTTGTGGCGATCATGTAAGCGGGCTTATATGTAGGCCTTTGTTACATACAGGCATGCAAGTAACGGCCCTAACGAGGTCCTTCGCGCAATTAGTGGTTCCGGACTTCAGGTCATTGTCCCCACTAGAGTCCGTTGGTACGAGCATCATGGCCTTTGTACCTACGTTCAACTATATCCCCTTTTTCTTGGTGGTATCACGCAGGCAGGACGGAGTATCCTCCCCGCGATCGAGTACGGGCGTAATGGCCTTTGTACCCATATAGGCTTTCAGGAGCCATTTGGATCTGATGGTAGCCGGAGTATGCATCAATGAAGCTCAATACTCTGTGGCCGGCTATAGAATCCACCAATCTGTCTATGTGAGGAAGAGGGAAGCAGTCTTTGGGGCATGCCTTGTTGAGATCCGTGAAATCAACACACATCCTCCACTTGCCGTTGGATTTTTTGACCATAACCACATTGGCCAGCCAGTTTGGGTAGGTAATCTCCTTTATTATCCCCGCTTTGAGTAATTTTTCCACCTCTTCCTTGATCGCCATTTCTTTCTCCGGAGAGAAGTACCTTGATTTTTGATGAATGTTCTTGAAGGATGGGTCATTATTGATTTTATGGAGGATCACGTCCTCGCTGATTCCTTGCATATCCTCCACCCTCTAAGCGAACACATCACAATTTGCTCTAAGGAACTCGATGAGTATCCTTCTCTCCTCGCAGTGAATTTCCAGCCCAACCTTAACAGTTTGCTCGGGGAAGTGGGGGTTGATGACCACCTCCTCGAGCTCGTCGTTAGGTTGAAGGTCGCTGATTTCACGATTGTGCAAGGAGTCAATGATAATAGTTGGGGGGTTGACCTGAGCTCCGGTTAGTGTGGCCATGGAATATATGATATCGCGGTCAATTTCTCCCTCAATGCCTCGATCAATGTATCCTCCCTCGATAGGGGCCAACTGTTTGGATTTTCTGCTCGTCTTGAGCTCCACCTTAGTGGTATGGAAAGAAAGCATGCCAATTGGAATGGGCGGCGGCACAAGTGCAAGGGCCTTCCCTTTCTTTGGTTTGTCCTCGCCCTCTATCTGCGGGCAGGATGTCTGGCTTTTACTAGCTTTTCTTTTTTCCTCAAGTGCTCGGAGGAATCTCCCGGGCTGGTTCTTGATGGTAGAAACCCCGTCCGGGGTGTTAAATTTCACCCTTTGGTGGGGAACGGAAGCAACTATTCCCAATTCGGCCTGAGCAGTTACGCCGAGAATGGCATTGTATTGGGAAGGAAGATCGACCACCATGAAAGTGATTTTGGCCGTCTTCTGCATGGGTTTTTCTCCAATAGTTACTTCAAACACAATCGTCCCCTTTACCCCCACGGCGTGATTTGTGAAGCCCTCAAGCATGCCCGCATATGGAGTAAAATGCGCTTCGGTCATTCTCATTCCTACCAAAGTATGGTAGTAGAGTATATCACGGGCAGCTCCAGTATCTATCAACACTCGGCCTATGTTTGCCCGGTTGATTCTCATTCTGAGGGTGAGCGGCTGGGTGGAATGAAAAAGGGAGCAGGCAAGTTCACTCCTTTTGAACCCAATTTGTCACGACCCGAAACCTAGGCACCATTTTACTCACGTGTTGGGCACGTGGAGCGGGGCCGTTGCATTTTATTGGTTGCATTTCATAATAAGTGGGATTTTTATATGTTAGTTTTAACATTTTAATAAATTATTTGACATCTTAGTTATGTTAATAAACTGTGTGATGTTTTAAGTGTGTTAATAAATAATTTTAATTACGTAATGTCTAAATGAAATAAATAGAAATTTTGTAGTAAAGTTTTAATATTAGAAAATTAAATAAAAAGGCTTTACAAAAAGTTGAGGGCCTAGGTGTCAAAAGTGAAGTTTAAGGTAGTACTTGAATTAACCCATACTTGGAGGGCTTAAATGGAAAATTCCTTTTATAAATATCTCACCTCTTTCAAATACCCTTCCATTTTTTCCTCCAAGCTTCCAGAGAGAGAGGGAACCTGCGAGAGAGAGAGTGAGGTCGAGAGAGAAAGAAAATAAATACTTCCTCCATTCCAAAATAATTTTCCAAAAATTCTCAAAAATCAATTGTTACTCCGATTTGCGATCCGACTGCGGCGGAGCGGTCAGGAAGGCGAGGAGAATGTTTAGAGCCGATCAGATTCTATTTTTATTCCGGCACATTTTTGGGTAAGTTATTATGATTCCCTTCTATAACAGTTCATAATATATATAATGATGATATTATGCTGTTATAAATAAGTTTTGATAATTTTGGGTATGATTATTTGGGTTTTGGAAGATGGAAATAGGGTTTCGGAAGGAAGTAGAGTAAAGGGTGATAATATGGGTGAGGTTCTTTATAATGAAATTATCTAAGTTGTAAAGTTGTGATTACATGTGTTGTATGATGTTGTTATTACACTATAAATGATTATTGATAAATTGATTGGCTTTGAAATGATTTTGAAAGTAAGTAGGAAAAAAGGGTGTAAAATGATTATATGACCTGGAGGAAAATTTTGGGTATTGAATCGGAAACTTATAATAAAGTTAGTTAAGGTTATATAGATAGTGTTGGGATAATTGAAATGAAAATGATATGGTGGTTAATTATATATATATATATATATATATGTTTTATGGCATGGGGAAAATATAGTTGTAGTATATATGTATATATATCTATATATATAGAAAAAAGTTTAGTTGAATGAATTGGGATCTCGACTTGAAGGTTAGAATGGAATTGGGTTGAAAATGATAAAGTTGATGTTTTAATGGATGGGAGTGCTAGAACCATTTTTTTTGTTAAGTTGGAATCATCATATCATATGAAGTTAAAGGGTGTTACAATGTGTTATTACTATTACTTAAATATGTTGGATTATTTGGCTTGGCTTGGAACGGATGAGAATTTGTTAGTGGTAGATTGGTAGGTAAAGAGGGAACTTATGGTTGGTTACGATTTGAATGAGATGGGAAGATTGATATAGAGTATGGTTGTGGTTTGTAAGTTGTTATGATTCTTTTCGATTTTGAGCATATGAAGTTATATAATGTTGAAATATGTTATAAACCATGTTTGGGACTTGATTTCTTCCTTCTTGGCTTAAGAAAATTGATTAGTGAAGAATTGGAGTTGAAGAACATCTAATGGGTAATGGAATAGTGGGTCACCTTTGGGATTAGTGGAGTATAAATGTTATAAACCATGGATTGAGTGTTGTTATGAGTTAAAAATGATATCTAAACTAGTTTTGGTATGATTGGAACTGGTGTTGGCCTTGGGAAAAACAAAGGAAGGAGGAAGAAAAATGGATTTGGGTAGAACATATCTGATGTCTGGGATCTGGTATCTGATTTTGGCCTTGGCACGAGTCGTGCCAAGGAGCACGAGTTGTGCCCTTCTTGCCACTCGTGACAACGAGTCGTGAACAATGGTCCAAGTCGTTCTGAGTAACATGGGGAGAAAAGGCACGAGTCGTGCCAAGGGGCACGAGTCGTGCCCTGCATCAGAAATTCTGAATTAACTTTTAAATCTTAGAAACCTATTCACTTAGAACAAGATTGAACCCTCTTCAGCGTAGGATGAATTAGAACACTTTAGCTACATAATGAGGTCTCACGTAGTTAAAATGAAATTGGGGAAGTAGTCTAAATATCGCGTTGAACCGGGTTGAAAGTCATTGTGGTTTGAGAGCCAAAGTTTATAGAAACTTGGTATTTGATTATGGAATTTGAAAAGGAAGTCGTGAAATGTGATATTGTGAACGCGTAGAGTACTTGTATGTTGTTATACCCTACGTGATTACTTTGGAAATGGTTATATGTTAAGTTGGTGCGTGAAATATTTGTTGCACGTCATCATTGTATTGTTTATGAGCATACATGCCATAAGTGGATTATATTGTCTCATTAGTGTATATATATATGTTACACTAATTGAGATTTAAACGTGAGTAATTGTACCATGTTGTATATGTTGGTAACATGAGTAATTGTACCATGTCGTATATGTTGGTAACATGAGTAATTATACCATGTTGTATATGTTGGTAACATGAGTAGTCGTACCATGTTATATACGGTTATCCCTATGTGTGGATTAAATTCAAGTAACTGTTATGTGCTTGAATGTGATTATGATTATGTTTGATATCAGCTGATTTGGGGGTATAATGGAATACGATCACTTATGAGAAATTGTTCCATAAGGTGCTCGGATTACATTATACCTGTGACCTCCTCCCCTACTGTGGCCACAGTTTGGGGCTCAGTTACTATGGATATGCCTAAGCAGTTCATAGGGTACTGATACCTTACATGGTTCCCTGAAAAATGGGTCTTGTAAGGCGTGAATAGGCCTAAGCCGTTCACACATATAGAGGATGGGTTCCCATGAGGATGTATGCCCATACCCACGTAGTACGACTTATTGTTCAGACGGAAAAAGGTAAAATCAGGTAATGTAATGTGTCTACAGTATTCCAAATATGATGTGGAACAACTTGCTTACGTGTTGCATCTTATATGGCATATTGTTGCATGCATAATAACTTACTGAGATTCTTTCTCACCCCGTCTCCCTTTAATTTTTTTTAGCTTCAGCTGAGACAGGTAGACCGAACCGGTGAGGCCGGAAAGGAGTTTGGACCGTCCTTTGGGTTGTCAGGGTATGTGTACTGTTTGGGAGTTGGGAATAAGTGTGGTTATTATTAAATTGAGAAAAGAGATATGTATAACATTTTATAAATATTTTCCATGTAATGTTGTAAATTAAAACAGGTTATAGTTTGGTTTCAAAAGTTTATTTAAATCTTAAATTATTTAAAGGAAAAGTTTTTAATTTTAGAAGGTGGTTATGGGGACCCTCCAGCTGGGACACGAGTTTATAGGTCCCGGGTTAGGAGGGGTCCTCACAGTTGGTATCAGAGCTATGGTTAGAAGTCAAGGGTAGAAGTCTAGTCTAAGGGGGAGTGTGTGATACCTGACGACGAGTGTTTAGTGCAGGAATTTGTTCAATGACAGAAAATAATAATGACCCCAAGAGATTAAGAAAACGTGAGTAATGGAGAGATAGATTCCTCCGCTGTCATTAGAAGTATATTACCTGTCTCAGGAAGTAGGGGTAATACTTGTATGAATCCCCGTTCACCTCATTATTATGTGGCATTGTATTTCTGCTTTTATTTGCATAATTTGCCTCAGAGTTGCCTTATGTGCTGGAGGTGTCTACTCCTGTGGGAGAGTCCCTCGAATCTTCCTTGATTATCATGGTAGTCGTGATTATGTGGGCATGTATTGCCAATGGATGTGGTAGATATACCAATCCGTGATTTATGGTTATACTTGACCTGAATTGGTAAAGTAGTTGTTGTGTTTGGGGAGGACTGTCGCAAGAAGCGAGTCTCCTTATCTATGGTTGAATTGCCTCTTTGTTTAGTTGAGGCGGATAAGTTATTAACTGATATTTATGTCATATATGCATTAAATGTCAATAAGTATAGTTTAAATAATATGAGGGTTAAATGGGATTATGTATTAGAAGTGAGTAAAAGTCACCTAAATTACCTCATGTAATGTTGGTAAATGAATTGGTAAAGTGTTTTCATCAGAGTAGTTCATGTCGCCAGTTAGGGCGGTAGAATTCCGTATTGATTTGATGTCAGGATTATTGTCCATATCCAAAACCCTCATAGAAAGGCATTGGCTGTATCGTAAATATGATGAGTAGAGTATTAAAACCCGATTTTGGTATTTTGGTGGTCAGCTCGATGGATGCTATCTTTGTATGTCCAGAGTCGTGGGAAGATTTTGAAAATCAACTGCAAGTTAGGTTATCTATGTTACTGGAGGATCAAATGTTGGTGAAATTCAGTAAGAGTGAGTATGACTCGAGGAGATATTGTATTAAATTTTTCGAGGATTGAAACCCTGATACAATGGAACAACCTTCGGCAGTGTTAGAATTCTGTAGTTGCTGGATCTGGCAGGTTATTATCAAAAGAGTATTGATGAGTTTCCAAGAATTGTAACATCAGTGATTTAATTGATCTCGAAGGAGATATCATTAGGTGAAATGTTAAAGGTGAAATCAGCTCTACAGAATTGAAGAATGAATTGACTACAGTTCGACCTTTACCCTTCTTGATGGATGTGAACTTGTAGTTGTCATGTGCGCGTCAAGAGAAGGATTTGGGTTGTGCTTTATACAGACTAGTAAGGCGATAGCTTATGCATTGAGGGAATTAGAGTGGCGCAGCGGAAGCGTGGAATGGATTACAACTACTTTGCGTTACTTAAGTGGAAATATCCTTTGCACGAAGTTAAATATGAAATCTGTACAAATCATAAGAGTTGAAGTATCATGTATCAAAGGGGATTGAACAACAGGTGGAGAAATTGTTGGAGTTATTAAAGGACTTATTTGCGTTATTACAAACCATCCGAGAAGACTACTGTGGTTGCAGAGATGATTAGCAAAAAGACTTCTTATCAACATTTCCATCCTGCGAATTACGAGAGGAGATATTAATTGCGAATGTTCGAGCTACCCTATCCGGTATGAAGATTCTATGGAAGTTCAACAAATGATTCAAAATTGAGGGAATTATCTGACCATTTCAAGATGGAAGGATTGAAGATATTGTATTGAAGACTGATGGAATATTAACCTTCAACGACAGAAGTGGTGTATTATATTCACAAGAGAATAAGAGACATTTTAGAGGAAGACCATAACTTGAGAATTGCGATGTATTCGAGGGGTTTATAGATGTATCCAGCATTGAAGAAGGTTAGAGGAATGAGAAAGACATTGTGATGGATTTTAGACCGGGACTACCCACGACATTGAAGATATGAGACACCTTCGAGTAATAGTGGATATATTGATCAGAGTTGGCTCATTTACTCCAAGAGGAATAAACTACGAAAAGGGAGAGTTAACCTAATAGTATGGGCGAGAGAATTGGTCGATTCTACGGAGTATTAATCATTATACTATATCAGATCAAGATGCGAGATTCATATTGCGGTTGTGGGAAGATTGAGTACGAGACTTTGGGACTTCCAGATGCCTTCAAATTTACGTTATATCTCCAGATGGATTGGGCAGACATGCAGAGAGAACTATCCAGAATCTTGAGTATGTGTGATGTGTGTATCCGATGGATTTTCATTAATTTTGAGAAGTTCGTGTAACCTTATTTCAAGTGCATAAATCAGCAGTGATCAGTCCAGTGTTGAAGTGACGCCGTATGAAGCATTGCATGGGAGGAAGAGTTTTCATGATCCTTTCCCTTATATTGAGTTTTTCAACCGAGACTATTCTTGTTGATGTGACTTATGTGAAAGAGCCATTGAGTGGTATTAGAATCAAATTCGGGAGTGGAAATCTAGGGTATTCGGGTTGTGTAAATTTGGGAAATAATCATAATATTGAGAACCCCTTGGGTTTCGGGAATTCGAGAAGCGTGAGCGATATTTGTGATTATTTGAGTAGTAGAGTAAGTATGTTAAAAAAAAAAAAATGGGGACGAATTTTCTTTAAGGGGGAGTGAGTGTCACGACCCGAAACCTAGGCACCATTTTACTCACGTGTTGGGTACGTGGAGCGGGGCCGTTGCATTTTATTGGTTGCATTTCATAATAAGTGGGATTTTTATATGTTAGTTTTAACATTTTAATAAATTATTTGACATCTTAGTTATGTTAATAAACTGTGTGATGTTTTAAGTGTGTTAATAAATAATTTTAATTACGTAATGTCTAAATGAAATAAATAAAAATTTTGTAGTAAAGTTTTAATATTAGAAAATTAAATAAAAAGGCTTTACAAAAAGTTGAGGGCCTAGGTGTCAAAAGTGAAGTTTAAGGTAGTACTTGAATTAACCCATACTTGGAGGGCTTAAATGGAAAATTCCTTTTATAAATATCTCACCTCTTTCAAATACCCTTCCATTTTTTCCTCCAAGCTTCCAGAGAGAGAGGGAACCTGCGAGAGAGAGAGTGAGGTCGAGAGAGAAAGAAAATAAATACTTCCTCCGTTCCAAAATAATTTTCCAAAAATTCTCAAAAATCAACCGTTACTCCGATTTGCGATCCGACTGCGGCGGAGCGGTCAGGAAGGCGAGGAGAATGTTTAGAGCCGATCAGATTCTATTTTTATTCCGGCACATTTTTGGGTAAGTTATTATGATTCCATTCTATAACTGTTCATAATATATATAATGATGATATTATGCTGTTATAAATAAGTTTTGATAATTTTGGGTATGATTATTTGGGTTTTGGAAGATGGAAATAGGGTTTCGGAAGGAAGTAGAGTAAAGGGTGATAATATGGGTGAGGTTCTTTATAATGAAATTATCTAAGTTGTAAAGTTGTGATTAAATGTGTTGTATGATGTTGTTATTACACTATAAATGATTATTGATAAATTGATTGGCTTTGAAATGATTTTGAAAGTAAGTAGGGAAAAAGGGTGTAAAATGATTATATGACCTGGAGGAAAATTTTGGGTATTGAATCGGAAACTTATAATAAAGTTAGTTAAGGTTATATAGATAGTGTTGGGATAATTGAAATGAAAATGATATGGTGGTTAATTATATATATATATATATATATATATATATATATATATATATATATATATATATATATATATATATATATATATATATATATATATATATATATATATATATATATATATATATATATATATATATATATATATATATATATATATATATATATATATATATATATATGTTTTATGGCATGGGGAAAATATAGTTGTAGTATATATGTATATATATCTATATATATAGAAAAAAGTTTAGTTGAATGAATTGGGATCTCGACTTGAAGGTTAGAATGGAATTGGGTTGAAAATGATAAAGTTGATGTTTTAATGGATGGGAGTGCTAGAACCATTTTTTTTGTTAAGTTGGAATCATCATATCATATGAAGTTAAAGGGTGTTACAATGTGTTATTACTATTACTTAAATATGTTGGATTATTTGGCTTGGCTTGGAACAGATGAGAATTTGTTAGTGGTAGATTGGTAGGTAAAGAGGGAACTTATGGTTGGGTACGATTTGAATGAGATGGGAAGATTGATATAGAGTATGGTTGTGGTTTGTAAGTTGTTATGATTCTTTTCGATTTTGAGCATATGAAGTTATATAATGTTGAAATATGTTATAAACCATGTTTGGGACTTGATTTCTTCCTTCTTGGCTTAAGAAAATTGATTAGTGAAGAATTGGAGTTGAAGAACATCTAATGGGTAATGGAATAGTGGGTCACCTTTGGAATTAGTGGAGTATAAATGTTATAAACCATGGATTGAGTGTTGTTATGAGTTAAAAATGATATCTAAACTAGTTTTGGTATGATTGGAACTGGTGTTGGCCTTGGGAAAAACAGAGGAAGGAGGAAGAAAAATGGATTTGGGTAGAACATATCTGATGTCTGGGATCTGGTATCTGATTTTGGCCTTGGCACGAGTCGTGCCAAGGAGCACGAGTCGTGCCCTTCTTGCCACTCGTGACAATGAGTCGTGAACAATGGTCCAAGTCGTTCTGAGTAACATGGGGAGAAAAGGCACGAGTCGTGCCAAGGGGCACGAGTCGTGCCCTGCATTAGAAATTCTGAATTAACTTTTAAATCTTAGAAACCTATTCACTTAGAACAAGATTGAACCCTCTTCAGCGTAGGATGAATTAGAACACTTTAGCTACATAATGAGGTCTCACGTAGTTAAAATGAAATTGGGGAAGTAGTCTAAATATCGCGTTGAACCGGGTTGAAAGTCATTGTGGTTTGAGAGCCAAAGTTTATAGAAACTTGGTATTTGATTATGGAATTTGAAAAGGAAGTCGTGAAATGTGATATTTTGAACGCGTAGAGTACTTATATGTTGTTATACCCTACGTGATTACTTTGGAAATGGTTATATGTTAAGTTGGTGCGTGAAATATTTGTTGCACGTCATCATTGTATTGTTTATGAGCATACATGCCATAAGTGGATTATATTGTCTCATTAGTGTATATATATATGTTACACTAATTGAGATTTAAACATGAGTAATTGTACCATGTTGTATATGTTGGTAACATGAGTAATTGTACCATGTCGTATATGTTGTCAACATGAGTAATTGTACCATGTTGTATATGTTGGTAACATGAGTTGTGGTACCATGTTATATACGGTTATCCCTATGTATGGATTAAATTCAAGTAACTGTTATGTGCTTGAATGTGATTATGATTATGTTTGATATCAGCTGATTTGGGAGTATAATGGAATACGATCACTTATGAGAAATTGTTCCATAAGGTGCTCGGATTACATTATACCTGTGACCTCCTCCCCTACTGTGGCCACAGTTTGGGGCTCAGTTACTATGGATATGCCTAAGCAGTTCATAGGGTACTGATACCTTACATGGTTCCCTGAAAAATGGGTCTTGTAAGGCGTGAATAGGCCTAAGCCGTTCACATATATAGAGGATGGGTTCCCATGAGGATGTATGCCCATACCCACGTAGTACGACTTATTGTTCAGACGGGAAAAGGTAAAATCAGGTAATGTAATGTGTCTACAGTATTCCAAATATGATGTGGAACAACTTGCTTACGTGTTGCATCTTATATGGCATATTGTTGCATGCATAATAACTTACTGAGATTCTTTCTCACCCCGTCTCCCTTTAATTTTTTTTTTAGCTTCAAGAGACAGTAGAGACCGAACCGGTGAGGCCGGAAAGGAGTTTGGACCGTCCTTTGGGTTGTCAGGGTATGTGTACTGTTTGGGAGTTGGGAATAAGTGTGGTTATTATTAAATTGAGAAAAGAGATATGTATAACATTTTATAAATATTTTTCATGTAATGTTGTAAATTAAAACAGGTTATAGTTTGGTTTCAAAAGTTTATTTAAATCTTAAATTATTTAAAGGAAAAGTTTTTAATTTTAGAAGGTGGTTATGGGGACCCTCCAGCTGGGACACGAGTTTATAGGTCCCGGGTTAGGAGGGGTCCTCACACAATTTCTTGCTCTTCCTCCGGAGCCATTGCGGGGATGGAAAAAACCTTTTCTAATGTCCGGATTTGGAGGGAGAGCTGTTTGTTGGATGGGGGTTCCTCTCCAATGAAGTTTATGTTGTAGTCACCCTCTTCATCCTCAAAATTGTCTCTTTCCACCCTCTCGGGACCACGTGGGGTTCGTGCCCGCTGCTGATTATTATTATTGTGGGCGTTGTTATTGCCCTTAACCCACTTGGTTAGCTCCCCGTTGTTGATTTTCTGCTGGATTATTCGCTTCAGCTGGAAGCAGTCCTCAGTTTTGTGCCCGTGGTCGTTGTGATATTCACAGAACTTAAGCCTACTCCTCTCATTTGGCTTTCGAAGCATGGGGGGAGGAGGAGGAAAGTCTGAGGCCCTCATGATTACTACCCTTGGGTCGGTGAGCTCGGTGTAAACTGTTTCCTCCGTTGTTTTTCGGAGTTTATCCGACCCACGCCTGTTTTTGCCCTGGCTGTTGGTGCGGGCAGGCTCTGGGGTGGTTTCCTGGACTTGGCTTATTCTCTCTTTTGCTGAAGCCCGGGAAGCGGGCACAGTGGGCTCTTCAGCGGATGCAATGGCAGAAGCTCTTTCATACATCTCCTCGACTGTTTTAGGCCGGCTGGAGGCAAAATTCATTTTTAGGAAGGAGGAGCTGAGCCCGCCCTCAAAGCAGAGTCTGATATCTCCCTCCTCGAGGTCCACAATCTCCTCGCTCACCTTCCTGAATCGAGCTATGTAATCTTTCGTAGGCTCGTTTGGGGCCTGCTTGACACGGACAAGATCTGTCTTTGGTCTAGCGGGCACCCCTGCCCCAACAAAGACATTAAGGAAGATGTTTCTAAACTGGTTGAATGATTGGATGGACTGGGGCTTGAGGGCTAGCATCCAAGATAGGGCCTTGCCCGTGAAAGTCGCAGCCAAGGCTTTGTACATCACGGACTCATCCGAGGAGAATAGAGCCATTTGCCCCTCAAATCGTCCCATATGACTCTTGGAATTTTTGGAGCCATCATAGGTGTCCATCTGGGGGGCTTGCTCCTCTGAATAGGTGCCCGCGCAATCTTGTCGCTGAAGGCGTCCATGGTGCGGCCACACTTCTGGGCAGCCTTTTGATGGGTTTCCCACATTTTTTGCATAAAATCCACAAACTCAGGGTTCTAATTATCAACCTTCTGCTTCTTAGCTCGTGGAGTCACGGCCTTCTCCTTGGCCGGAGCCAAGGGTCTGGCTTTGGACTTCGCACGTAGATTGAATTGGACCTCTTCTCCAACCTCCTCGCTATCTTCCACATGCACCACGCTGCTCCTGGCCGGCTGTCCGCGCTCAAGGGTTGGTTCAACCCGGTTTGCCCCCCTAGCCTGACTAGCAAGCGATTTAGGGGGAGCTCCTTGGGAGAACCTTTGTGACCCCTAAGGGAACTGGAGCCCTCCGTTGGCCTCTATCTCAAACATCTCCAATTGAGCGTCGGCGATGGCCATGGCCTCCGCGACCAGCTTGGATTTGGAGGCCAGAATTTCTGTCCTTCTCAGGATTTGCTCCGGGGAGAGTGGAGTGTTTAAGGCGGTGTTCTTCACAGGAGCCTGGGGAGTTTTTGGGCTATTATTTAGGAGGGCTTGGGCTTTTTCAGCTCGGGCCTCGTCTGTCAGTTTGTGTATAGCTCTCTGGGCTGGGGAAAGGCTGTGTGACGATTGAGAACGTGCCCCATACGGTTAAAAACAGAGGTCGTAGCCTTACCCTTATTGACATTAGAAGGTGAGGCCTGGTTATCCTCCTCTAGGGTCAAATGACCAGCGTTTTCCAATATTCTAGACATGTTTGGAAGAGAAGGAAAATGACTGAAAAGGAGAGCTTTTGACAGTCAGTTGTTTAGAATACAAGGTGTATCTGGAAACAAAGATTTTAAACGGGAAAAACTAATGAAAGTCGAGTTCCCGGCAATGGAACCACTGATGACGCCAAGCTTTTTAGGGTCAGGACACTACCAGAAAAAGGTCATTTAGCGACGAAAATTTCCGCCGCTAAAATTAAATTTTCGTCGCTAAAATAAATCACCGACGGAAAAATTCCGTCGGTGGTCCGCCGCTACCAGCTCGTCGCAGTGCTCCGACGGGTCAATTTCCGCCGCTATTTTTTTCTTTTACCGACGGAATTTAATTCCGCCGGTGAATTAATGGTTTCAGCGACGGAAAATTCCGCTGCTATATTAATTTAATTTAATTAAATTTTCATTTCGGAAATTTCCATCGCCGTAATAAAAATTAATTTAATTAAATTAATTTCAGCGGAAATTTCCGTCGCCGTAATAAAATTTAAATTAAAATTAAATTATTTCGGCGGCGGAAATTACCGTCGCCGAAATTATTTAATTTTAATTTAAATTTTATTACGACGGAAATTTCCGCCGCGAAATCAAAAATTAAATAAAAATTAAATGATTATAGCGGCGGAAATTCCGTCTGAAATTAATTTATTTAATTAATTTTTATTTCGGCATTAATTTCGGCGACGGAAAATTCCGTCAGCTGATTCTGAAAATAAATTTAAAAAAAATAATTTAAAATATCAATAAATCAAAATTTTTTGTACCTGATATAACATTTCAATTTATAAAACTAAAACTATAAAAACTAAAATTCAAATATCAGCGTACCAAATAAAAACTAAATACCACCGTACCAATTCGGGAGGGGGAGAGGGGGGGAGAGGGGGGAGGGGGGTGGAGCGGGGGGAGAGGCGGGGAGGGGCTCCCGCGGGTACCAAATGTCTCAAATGTTTACAAACAAGTATAATTTAATACAAAAATGTCTAAAAAAATCCGCAATCAACCTGGGGGACGCTGGAAATTACCCTGGGAGTCCTGGCCGAGATGAGCCATCAACAGCGCCAATTGTCTTTGAGTCTCTGCATGTTGTCTTTGAATCTCTGCATGACGTCGATCGTTCTCCTCCTGCATCTGCGTCTGAACTGCCAAAGCATCCGCAAGCTTTGTTTGTACCTAGATCACAACACAAATAAGCACCGTTAAGGTCAAAGTTGGATGTTACTCCAACTCAGGCCCTCGGGTGTGAGAGTAAGAATACTGAGATAATAAGGCTTGGAATACCTTGGAGTGTGTGTGTGTGTTTAGGGTTTAAGAGTAATAGGGCTTACTCAATATATTTTGAACTTACCTTGCCCAAGGGGACAAAGGTCTTCTATTTATAGGCAATGTAGTGGTGCTTGTTGATGTAAGCAATGAGATCAGCCCTAGGGGGCACTTTGGTATTTGATCAGCTACACGTGTCCGCAGCTAATTGGCCCTGTCAAGGAGGGAACATTGACTGTCAAGGGGACATGGCTGAAAGGGACATGAGCCGTGTAGATGGCTTGGCGCATTAAATGAAATAGTAGGCGCTGACTGAGCCGCATTAAATGCGTGATGGGGGAGCCGGCAACTTGCATGTCAGAGCCAGTAAGCTAACTTGCTCAGTAATGCTTGACATTAATCGGGAAGAAGGAGAGTTTAACTGGGAGGCAGACATGAGCCCGCAGTCAACGTCGTGGCCGCGGTCAAAGGTATTTGACGCGGGCACGGATGGAGCGGTCATACCTCCTGCGGGCATGGGTCCCGCGGACATACAATCTGCGGGCACGGACCCAACGGTCATAGATCGTGCGGGCACGAATATAGCGGTCAGGATCCCTGCGGTCTTTGATAGGATTAATGCGGGGAGGGACGCGGTCTTGACCTCAAGGGCCTATCTGTTCGCGGTCTTCCCCCCCCAGCGGTCTAGGAACTGCCACGTCACTGGTTCCTTGTACCAGACCGAGCGCGGGCCCGGTCCAGTAGATCCGGGCTCATCATGGACTATGTTTTGAATTAATTGAGCTTTGTTTACTATTCCGAGCAAAACTACTTTGGTATTTCGCTTATTTTTTGGCTTTCTTATTTGGTATAGTTTCTCATTTTGCTTTTCAGGAAGTAACCTCACGAATTCTTTAGCTAGTTGAATAAAGTGCTGGGTGTTCTTTGCCGTTGCTGTTTTGTACTATCAGCATAGGACGCTGCAATGAGTGCTGTGAGATTCACGTGTAAAAATAAACAATGGGATCTCATATATCAACCTTACAAGTAGGAGTATTTAATTAGTTTTAGTAGTCTTAGCAATTCTTGTTATCGTTTGAGTCGTACCCCAACAAGAGAAAACAGCTTCTCTCGCAATGGTGTAATAAGACGATTCTTATCGAATTCTTCGAGGTCTATTGTATCTGTGGATTTAAAATTACATGAAGATTTGAATGGAAGTTGGAGAAGTCGGTTACGATTTTACAGCTCTGAAGGTGTTGAACGAAATGCACATGCTCGACTAGGTGACCAAGATCAGAAAGACTGGCTTAGTAATGAGAAGCTGTCTATAGAGAATAAAAAGAAGGAATCACCTTTTCTAACTAAGCGGGAAAAGTTTAAAAATGAATTCTTACGGAGGGTTGTTCCTTGGGAGAAACTAACAATATCATGGGATACATTTCCTTACCACATCCAGTAAGTGTTTACTGAGGATTCTCTTTATTTTATTTGCCATCAAATGTTTATGGTTCTATGATTTTAATATTACAGTGAACATACCAAAAACCTTTTAGTGCTTCCCATTTGAAACATAAGAAGTCTACTATTGATTTTGGTTCCCGCCTGACTTCTTCAAGTGGCAGAATGTTGGGATTTGGAGTCCTAAACTACAAGGAAGAGGAGGAGCCTAAGTCGGAGGAGCCGGTGAATCAAGAAGGAAAAATCTCGGAGGTGCTTCTGTTGAGGAGAGCGGCCGCGCTCAGGTGGAGAGCGATCGCGCTGGAGTTCTTTCGTGGGTGCCAAAATCTTCCGCGCTGAGGGCGGCCGCGCTGTCTTGAGGGCGGCCGCTCGTCCGGATCTGGCAGCTGAGATTTTTATTTTGTTTCCTATTTTGATTAGATCTCTTCTTAAACTGAGTTAGGGTTTCCTTGTATAACTATATAAGCATAATTTCGGCCTAGAACACATTGTAGCAACATATTAGAAGGAGACTAATAACATATTGGCTTGGCAATTGCCCCCGGACGTAGTTCACGAGTTGGTGAATGAACCGGGTAAACAACTCGTGTGTGCTTGTGTGTGATTGTTTCTTTCTTGTACGTGTGGGTGTGTTGATTTCTTTGTTTTGATTGCAACGGGGGAGCACCAATTTCACAACAACTGGTATCAGAGCCAGGTTCGGAGGATTCAAAATCTTTTCATTAGTTGATTAATTTTGAATCGCGTTCTTGGAAATTTTTGGTGAAGCAAACCAAGATGAAGAACTCAATCGAGAAATTCAACGGTGTGAATTTCACGTTTGAAGACAAGGATTGAAGACTACCTTTATTGTAAGGATCTTCATGGACCTCAAGGCGAAGCCCGAAGACATGTCACAAGGAGATTGGGGAGACATTTGATCGAAGGCGTTAGGAGCGGTGAAGGAGTGCCCTTAACCGACGACGTTGCACGGAACGCTATGGAGGCCAAGACAACGTGGAGTTGCTACAAACGCTGCGGACATGTATGAGAAGCCGTCGAATATCAATAAGGTGCATTTGATAAAGAGGTTTGCGAATGCGAAGATGTCGAGAGGGCGGCGACGGCAAGTCATATCGGCAATTTCAAAGGTATGGTGGACCAATTGAAAAGTGTTGATATTACTTTCTCCGATGAAGTGCTAGCTTGTTTTCTACTAAAGTCATTGCCTGATAGTTGGGAGGTTATCACAACGATTAGTACGTCGAAAAACAAAGATTGGTGTATACGAAGGTTAGAGATCTCATCCTTCAAGAGGAGTTGCGAAGGAAAGAGAAAAGGGGAGAATCTTCCGTAGATGGGGCTGCACTTAGGGTGGAGAGAAAACGGGGTGGACCTAAAAAGGGGAAAAAGGTCAAGTGCTACAATTGTGGTGAATTGGGGCATATCAGTTATGACTGTCCGGGAAAAGATGGTGGTGCGCACGTGGTGGATGATGGTGGTGATGTATTAATCCTAGGGGAGGAGCAGTCGGGTAAAGATTGGGTGTTGGATTCTGGAGCTTCTTGTCATGCTAGTGGGGATGCAGAATCAATGAGGCGTTACAAAACCGGAGATTTTGGGGTTCTCTATCTTGGTGATGGTCAACCATTGAAGATCAAAGGTAAGGGGGATGTGATGATGAAGACACCTAATGGGGCTGTTTTACAACTACACGACGTGATGCATGTTCCGGATTTGAGGAGGAGAGTGATTTCTGTGGGACAACTTGACAGTGAAGGGTATGGTGTTTCTTTCATTGGTGGGTCTTGGGAAGTCACAAAAGGGGCTAAGGTGTTGGCTCATGGGGTTAAGGGGAAGACGTTGTACTCTACCTACAATGTCGCTTTTCGTTAGGTGGGAGCAAGAGGCTTAAGAACCGGCTGTTGGTGTAAAAGGGGAGACATCAAGAAACGGTATGTTGGGGAGGACACAAAGTTGATCAACGCGGTGTGGATGTCCAAGGGCCCTAACAGAGAGCGGATTCAGACCAAGAACAGTCGATGCAAGAAAAAGGTGTGTCCAAGTTTCAAGGGGAGGCATTGCGAGGAAGGTGGGTCTGGAGGGAGAAGGCGAAGTTAGACTTGCGGGGAGAAATCAAGGTAGAAGCTGATTTGGGGAGGCAAGAACGATCTAACACGGAGTGGTTGAAATGTCGCTTGGTTTCAACTCGCCTTAGTACTTGAGGAGAGGTGCGGTAGTGTCAAGCCAATATGGATGAGGGGGAATGTGTTCGAAGGTCTTTACTCCGTGGTGGGAGTTGATGGGTGATTTTATGTTTGTTAGTTTAGTCTCCGGTGGGAGATTGTTGGGATTTGAAGTCCTAAACTACAAGGAAGAGGAGGAGCCTAAGTCGGAGGAGCCGGTGAATCAAGAAGGAAAAATCTCGGAGGTGCTTCTGTTGAGGAGAGCGGCCGCGCTCAGGTGGAGAGCGACCGCGCTGGAGTTCTTTCGTGGGTGCCAAAATCTTCTGCCGTTGAGGGCGGCCGCGCTGGTCTTGAGGGCGGCCGCGCTCGGTCCGGA
This sequence comes from Adenophora triphylla var. japonica, assembly GCA_022495995.1. Lineage (NCBI taxonomy): Eukaryota > Viridiplantae > Streptophyta > Magnoliopsida > Asterales > Campanulaceae > Adenophora > Adenophora triphylla. Next base: position 187,439 of record JAFEMH010001473.1, on the reverse strand, counting down.
TCTGCAGCAGATTTTTATTTTGTTTCCTATTTTGATTAGATCTCTTCTTAAACTGAGTTAGGGTTTCCTTGTATAACTATATAAGCATAATTTTGGCCTAGAACACATTGTAGCAACATATTAGAAGGAGACTAATAACATATTGGCTTGGCAATTGCCCCCGGACGTAGTTCACGAGTTGGTGAATGAACCGGGTAAACAACTCTTGTGTTCTTGTGTGTGATTGTTTCTTTCTTGTACGTGTGGGTGTGTTGATTTCTTTGTTTTGATTGCAACGGGGCAGCACCAATTTCACAACAACTGGTATCAAAGCTTTGGTTCGGAGGATTCAAAATCTTTTCATTAGTTGATTAATTTTGAATCGCGTTCTTGGGAATTTTGGTGAAGCAGTCAAGATGAAGAACTCAATCGAGAAATTCAACGGTGTGAATTTCACGTTTTGGAAGACAAGGATTGAAGACTACCTTTATTGTAAGGATCTTCATGGACCCTTGAAGGCGAAGCCCGAAGACATGTCACAAGGAGATTGGGAGACATTGGATCGGAAGGCGTTAGGAGCGGTAAGGAGTGCCCTAACCGACGACGTTGCACGGAACGCTATGGAGGCCAAGACAACGGTGGAGTTGCTACAAACGTCCGGACATGTATGAGAAGCCGTCGAATATCAATAAGGTGCATTTGATGAAGAGGTTTGCGAATGCGAAGATGTCGAGAGGGCGAGACGGCGGCAAGTCATATCGGCAATTTCAAAGGTATGGTGGACCAATTGAAAAGTGTTGATATTACTTTCTCCGATGAAGTGCTAGCTTGTTTTCTACTAAAGTCATTGCACGATAGCTGGGAGGTTCTTGTCACAACGATTAGTACGTCAGCGGCATTGGTGTATACGGAGGTTAGAGATCTCATCCTTCAAGAGGAGTTGCGAAGGAAAGAGAAAAGGGGAGAATCTTCCGTAGATGGGGCTGCACTTAGGGTGGAGAGAAACGGGGTGGACCTAAAAAGGGGAAAAAGGTCAAGTGCTACAATTGTGGTGAATTGGGGCATATCGGTTATATTTGTCAGGAAAAGATGGTGGTGCGCACGTGGTGGATGATGGTGGTGATGTATTAATCCTAGGGGAGGAGCGATCGGGTAAAGATTGGGTGTTGGATTACGGAGCTTCTTGTCATGCTAGTGGGGATGCAGAATCAATGAGGCGTTACAAAACCGGAAAATTTGGGGTTCTCTATCTTGGTGATGGTCAACCATTGAAGATCAAAGGTAAGGGGGATGTGATGATGAAGACACCTAATGGGGCTGTTTTACAACTACACGATGTGATGCATGTTAGGATTTGAGGAGGAGAGTGATTTACGTGGGACAACTTGACAGTGAAGGGTATGGTGTTTCTTTCATTGGTGGGTCTTGGGAAGTCACAAAAGGGGCTAAGGTGTTGGCTCATGGGGTTAAGGGGAAGACGTTGTACTCTACCTACAATGTCGCTTTTCGTTCCGGTGGGAGCAAGAGGCTTAAGAACCGGCCTGTTGGTGTAAAAAGGGGAGACATCAAGAAACGGTATGTTGGGGAGGACACAAAGTTGATCAACGCGGTGTGGATGTCCAAGGGCCCTAACAGAGAGCGGATTCAGACCAAGAACAGTCGATGCAAGAAACAAGGTGTGTCCAAGTTTCAAGGGGAGGCATTGCGAGGAAGGTGGGTCTGGAGGGAGAAGGCGAAGTTAGACTTACGGGGAGAAATCAAGGTAGAAGCTGATTTGGGGAGGCAAGAACGATCTAACACGGAGTGGTTGAAATGTCGCTTGGTTTCAACTCGCCTTAGTACTTGAGGAGAGGTGCGGTAGTGTCAAGCCAATATGGATGAGGGGGAATGTGTTCGAAGGTCTTTACTCCGTGGTGGGAGTTGATGGGTGATTTTATGTTTGTTAGTTTAGTCTCCGGTGGGAGATTGTTGGGATTTGAAGTCCTAAACTACAAGGAAGAGGAGGAGCCTAAGTCGGAGGAGCCGGTGAATCAAGAAGGAAAAATCTCGGAGGTGCTTCTGTTGAGAGAGCGGCGCGCTCGGGTGGAGAGCGACCGCGCTGGAGTTCTTTCGTGGGTGCCAAAATCTTGCCGTTGAGGGCGGCCGCGCCGGTCTTGAGGGCGGCCGCGCTCGGTCCGGATCTGGCAGAGATTTTTATTTTGTTTCCTATTTTGATTAGATCTCTTCTTAAACTGAGTTAGGGTTTCCTTGTATAACTATATAAGCATAATTTCGGCCTAGAACACATTGTAGCAACATATTAGAAGGAGACTAATAACATATTGGCTTGGCAATTGCCCCCGGACGTAGTTCACGAGTTGGTGAATGAACCGGGTAAACAACTCTTGTGTTCTTGTGTGTGATTGTTTCTTTCTTGTACGTGTGGGTGTGTTGATTTCTTTGTTTTGATTGCAACGGGGGAGCACCAATTTCACAACAACTGGTATCAGAGCTTTGGTTCGGAGGATTCAAAATCTTTTCATTAGTTGATTAATTTTGAATCGCGTTCTTGGGAATTTTGGTGAAGCAGTCAAGATGAAGAACTCAATCGAGAAATTCAACGGTGTGAATTTCACGTTTTGGAAGACAAGGATTGAAGACTACCTTTATTGTAAGGATCTTCATGGACCCTTGAAGGCGAAGCCCGAAGACATGTCACAAGGAGATTGGGAGACATTGGATCGGAAGGCGTTAGGAGCGGTAAGGAGTGCCCTAACCGACGACGTTGCACGGAACGCTATGGAGGCCAAGACAACGGTGGAGTTGCTACAAACGCTGTCGGACATGTATGAGAAGCCGTCGAATATCAATAAGGTGCATTTGATGAAGAGGTTTGCGAATGCGAAGATGTCAGAGGGGCAGACAGCGGCAAGTCATATCGGCAATTTCAAAGGTATGGTGGACCAATTGAAAAGTGTTGATATTACTTTCTCCGATGAAGTGCTAGCTTGTTTTCTACTAAAGTCATTGCCTGATAGTTGGGAGGTTACTGTCACAACGATTAGTACGTCGAAAACAGCATTGGTGTATACGGAGGTTAGAGATCTCATCCTTCAAGAGGAGTTGCGAAGGAAAGAGAAAAGGGGAGAATCTTCCGTAGATGGGGCTGCACTTAGGGTGGAGAGAAAACGGGGTGGACCTAAAAAGGGGAAAAAGGTCAAGTGCTACAATTGTGGTGAATTGGGACATATCAGTTATGACTGTCCGGGAAAAGATGGTGGTGCGCACGTGGTGGATGATGGTGGTGATGTATTAATCCTAGGGGAGGAGCAGTCGGGTAAAGATTGGGTGTTGGATTCTGGAGCTTCTTGTCATGCTAGTGGGGATGCAGAATCAATGAGGCGTTACAAAACCGGAGATTTTGGGGTTCTCTATCTTGGTGATGGTCAACCATTGAAGATCAAAGGTAAGGGGGATGTGATGATGAAGACACCTAATGGGGCTGTTTTACAACTACACGACGTGATGCATGTTCCGGATTTGAGGAGGAGAGTGATTTACGTGGGACAACTTGACAAGTGAAGGGTATGGTGTTTCTTTCATTGGTGGGTCTTGGGAAGTCACAAAAGGGGCTAAGGTGTTGGCTCATGGGTTAAGGGGAAGACGTTGTACTCTACCTACAATGTCGCTTTTCGTTCGGTGGGAGCAAGAGGCTTAAGAACCGGCTGTTGGTGTAAAAGGGAGACATCAAGAAACGGTATGTTGGGGAGGACACAAAGTTGATCAACGCGGTGTGGATGTCGAAGGCCCTAACAGAGAGCGGATTCGAGACCAAGAACAGTCGATGCAAGAAAAGGTGTGTCCAAGTTTCAAGGGGAGGCATTGCGAGGAAGGTGGGTGCGGAGGGAGAAGGCGAAGTTAGACTTGCGGGGAGAAATCAAGGTAGAAGGCGATTTGGGGAGGCAAGAACGATCTAACACGGAGTGGTTGAAATGTCGCTTGGTTTCAACTCGCCTTAGTACTTGAGGAGAGGTGCGGTAGTGTCAAGCCAATATGGATGAGGGGGAATGTGTTCGAAGGTCTTTACTCCGTGGTGGGAGTTGATGGGTGATTTTATGTTTGTTAGTTTAGTCTCCGGTGGGAGATTGTTGGGATTTGAAGTCCTAAACTACAAGGAAGAGGAGGAGCCTAAGTCGGAGGAGCCGGTGAATCAAGAAGGAAAAATCTCGGAGGTGCTTGTTGAGAGAGCGGTCGCGCTCAGTGGAGAGCGACCGCGGAGTTCTTTCGTAGGTGCCAAAATCTTCTGCCGTTGAGGGCGGCCGCGCTGGTCTTGAGGGCGGCCGCGCTCGGTCCGGATCTGCAGCAGATTTTTATTTTGTTTCCTATTTTGATTAGATCTCTTCTTAAACTGAGTTAGGGTTTCCTTGTATAACTATATAAGCATAATTTTGGCCTAGAACACATTGTAGCAACATATTAGAAGGAGACTAATAACATATTGGCTTGGCAATTGCCCCCGGACGTAGTTCACGAGTTGGTGAATGAACCGGGTAAACAACTCTTGTGTTCTTGTGTGTGATTGTTTCTTTCTTGTACGTGTGGGTGTGTTGATTTCTTTGTTTTGATTGCAACGGGGGAGCACCAATTTCACAACACAGAATACTGCTCCAGAGCATTCCGCATTCCAGGTGGACTATGCAACCATTACTTTACGGTTTGAGTAGCGTGTTTTGATTTTTCTAATTGGGTCCATAATGTTTGTAATGTTGCAGGTACTGAGCTTTATCGAGAAAGATTGGTTAGAGCACTTGCTCAGGATTTACAAGTTCCCTTACTAGTTCTTGACAGCAGTGTTCTAGCTCCCTATGTAAGTAACATAGTCTTTTTGTTCTTTTAATTAATGTTAGTTGTCAATTTTAGTTAGCATTCTAATAAATTTGAGATTGACCCATCATTTCATACCCATTTTTGCAGGATTTTGGTGAAGATTGCTCATCAGAAAGTGAAACAGATGAAGATCATGCTGAATCGGGTGAAGAGTGTACTGAATCAGAGGCTGAGGACAACAACGATGTAACTAATAAATGAGGAAGAGTGGACAAGCAGTGGTGAGACACGATCTGATGATGAGGAAGATTTGCGGGTATCTGAGGCACTGAAGAAGATTATTCCTAACAATCTCGAAGAGTTTGCTAAGGTAAAGGTTTCTGAAGGATAATAACTACTTATAAGATTTACTAAACAAGAACCATGAAAGAGGTGGAACAAATATGATGGGCATGTACAGGGGCAGACTCACTTAGAATGGGTACCGTTGGCCAGCTGAGTTTTGAAAGTAAAATATTTTATAGTGATTAGTAGTACGGAGTATATATTTAAAGCATAGGGATAATAAGTAAAATTTACTATTCAAATGGCTGTTAAATGTAAGGGAAACCTTGTTCCAGAAAGAGCTCCAACATGACTTTGTGATTCTATTTAGCGAGAACATATTTTTTCGTATCAAAGTCCATGATTTGTAACAAGAAGTTTTTGGCGGTTGGAATCCACTATCAAAAATTTATGGGTCCACCACTAGGCATATATAAGAATTGTTTTTTTTCTTTTCTATTTTTTTCACATTTTCTTCCAACCTAGTACCTTTTTTTTTTTGGAAAACTTCATTTTTGTCCATTGTATTTTGACATGTGTTTCACTTTTCCATCGAACTTTATTTTTTTCATTTTTACCATCGTACTTCAAACAATTGTCATTTTATAACAATTTGTGACAATAATGTTTGTAGTGCGATGGTAAAAATGAAATATATTTGAGTCTAAATAACAGATTTTGGTATAAAATGAAACCATTGTTTGTAGTACGATGGTAAAAATGAAAAAATAAAGTTCGATGGTAAAAGTGAAACACGCCCCAAAGAACGATGGACAAAAATGAAGTTTTCCTTTTTTTTTTTTTTAATATTTTAATGGATGATTCTATATGACAATTCATATTAGCGACCCCAAATCATTATGAGACCAAGACTTTTTGTTGGTAATTCACTACTTATTGAAAGGTTACATAATGTTTAACCTACAAGCAAAGCTTATTTTCATATGACTATATCTACACATGTCTGGTTGTTGTATGGTTAAAAAATGGTTTAAAATAAATGCTACCTCGGTGTTGCTTAAGGAAAACTTCAACAATAGGTATCAAATGCAAAATTTGATACCCATGTTTAAAGTACTAGCATCATCTTCAGTAAAAAAACAATAGGTAGCAAAATTTGGTGTGGTGTAGCAAACTTGCTACCTTGGTTAGTACCACACCAAATTTCGGTACTCATTATTAGAGATTCAAGAAATTGTTAAATATAAAGCAAAATTATTTATCATGTTAAAAATAATTAATTATTTTGTTAAAAATATTATTTACAAAATAAATAATTAAAAACATATTTATATTATATTTGAGTTTTTATTTATTTAATTATTTATAAAATTATTATTTTAATTTTACAAATAACTAATTTAAAATATTGATCATATTTTGAAATTATATATCATATCAAAAATAATAATAAAGTTAATAACTATCAAAAAATAATTTGATGCCAAAATTTTGATACCTATGGTTGGAGATGGTTTTTTTGATACCATATGAATAATGCGTATAGGTATCAAAATCAAATTTTGATACCTATTGAATAAGAACCACCATTGGAGTTACCCTGAAGTCTCAACATTTGACAAACATGTAACTGTTCCCTCGCTCTTTTTTTTTTTTTTTTAAAGTTCCCTTGCTTAAAGGATCAAAATAGTTTTAAAGCTTAGTATTTTTTTGGAGGCTCATAATGTTTTTTGTTTTTCAAATTGGATTCCCTAGGTGGAACCAGGAAGAACCCCTTAAAGTAGGATGCTTTAATGAAACCAAGGGATATATACTCCCTCCGTCCCGGTTCACTTGGCACCAACTTTTTGGGTGTAGGAATTAAGGAAAAGTGATGTAAGAAAGAGAAAAAGTTAAATGTTGTGAGTATGAAGAATTAAATAGGAGAGAGAATGAGTGGGAGGAATAGTTAGGAGAGAGAATGTTGTGAGTGTAAAAGTGAAGTAGGAGAGAGAATGAGTGGAGGGAATAGTGAATATTCTTTTCCATTTTGGGCAGTGTCAAGTGAAGTGGGACGACCCAAAATGGAAATTAGTGCCAAGTGAAGTGGGACGGAGGGAGTATGTGGTATGTAGAACGCATTGGAAAAAGCGCTCAGATGCTTAACTAGAAACTAATAAAAATTACCCTCCGTCCCTAACCGAGTGCCCTTTTTCCAAAAAAAAAAAGATTATCCTCAAGTGTGTGTCCATTTTTTTGGTGAAGTTACTAAAGTCTCGCTATTTAACATCATGTTCTAATTTATACTTGACTGCTTGTATGGTGAGATCATTAAGGGTATGTATACACATGCTACTAAAAGCATTTAGAGGTCATCTTTCTTATATTTCTCTCAAAAGTCAAAAATGGACACTCATTTTAGGGAAGGGGAAGTATGACTTAAACACCTGCAGAAACGTATTAAGTTTTGTTACAAAGACGCGATGACAATAAAATAGGATCTCGGATCAGTATGATGAGCCATTTCCAGCAAAAGCTATTACTAAAATACTATGGGACTTATAAAAGAAGGAAACCTAACATGAACTTGACCAGTAGGCTATAAATCTTTTAATACCCTATAGTAAGACTCCATAATACATCGACCGGTCAGGGTCTTAAGTGGCCCAACCTTGAACTTGATCAACTTATGAACCCTCTCTCGCTCTTGAATTTCATTTTCCTAGACTCCTTTATGAATTGCATCACTCTGGGAAGGAGGTGTGTGTGTGTGTGGATTAATTTGTACAATTGAGGTAGGTGATTTCCACTCGTGATATACTTTTGGAGAAGGAATTATATAGCTCTTAAGTCTGAAGTTACACTCATTGAAACCGCTCTTGAAGCTTCTTATATGAGGTAGCTATTTCTTGAGTGAACAGTTTACCAAAAGAGAGTATGTGAAGGTCCAACTCATCAGGGAACTTGGTTTCATATTTTAAGTTACTAGATCACTATCACTTTTGCTTGTCTCGAGTAATTTGGTGTTGTATATTTTCAATACTACACCTCGGGAAGTATGTAATAAGCATGTGTATGTAGCTGAATGGTACAGACCGTATCAATGTGGCCAAAGAGCTATGCTAGAGGTCACACGTAATAATAATGGTCATGGAATACCTGGAATTGTTATGCTTTTTTTGATTATTGATGATTCCAAAACAATGGTTGTGACTCTAGTGTTCCGATGTGTGGTTGGGTAATTCCTCCATGTGCTAGTTGTTTCCTCGATTGTATCGTTTTTCATTGGTTCATTCGACTCCTATTCTTGCTTTTGTGGTTCCTATCGAATTTTATGGGACTTACATTTCTTACGCAATCTTAATGATAAGCAGATTTATTGGGCTGGGTGGTCTTATTAACTCTTTATCTGTTATTTGATAGACAGAGGAAAACCTTTGGAAATAAGTTGTGTGTATTGATAATAATTCTGAGAATATATATTGTTACATGGTAGCTATTCTAGGAATGAGATTACAACAAATATTCTACAATATTATCTAAATATAAACAGATAACTATGGAATGAATATATATCTAAGTGTGGAGAATATCTGGTGGATCCTCATCAATATCTTTAATGTTATCATGCCCCCGCAAGATGGACGACCGTGTAGAAAGTCCAATCTTGGAAATTAACTCAAGGAATCGAGTACGCGGTAGAGCCTTGGTCAGAGCGTCTGCCAACTGATCATTCCCAGATATGTGTGAAACCCGCAACTGTTGAGATTGAACATGTTCCCGTACAAAATGATAGTCGAGAGCTAGGTGCTTCATCTTTGAATGAAACTTGGGATTCGCAGCAACATAGGTAGCGCCCAAGTTGTCGCAGTAGATGACAGGTGGTCCGGAAATATTGACAGCGAGTTCTCGAAGCAAGTTTTGGAGCCAAAGCACTTCAGCAGTGGTGGCAGCCATTGCTCTATACTCAGCTTCTGTAGATGATCGGGCAAGTGTGCGTTGCTTGCGAGAACTCCAGGAGATGGGATTGCGACCAAGGTAGACGACAAAGCCAGTGGTGGAGATGTAGTTATCAGGATCGCCTGCCCAATCAGCATCTGTGAATGCATGTAGAGAGGCAGGAGAGTTGCTGCGAAGAAGAAGCCTGTGAGTGCTAGTGCCAACCAAGTAGCGAAGGACTCGTTTCAATGCCTTCAAGTGAAGATCAGTGGGAGCTTGAAGGTACTGAGAGAGTCTGTTAACCACGAAAGAGAGATCAAACCGAGTGTGAGACAAGTATTGGAGAGACCCAACAATGGCTCGATATTTGGAGGGATCATGAAGAGGTGATCCTGACTGAGCTGTGAGGGGAGGATGCGGCACCATGGGGGTGGGAAACGGATTTGCGTCTAGCATGTTGGTCCGGGTAAGTAAGTCCATAATGTACTTGTGTTGACTCAGAAAAATACCATGAGAGTGAGGGATGACCTCAATACCAAGGAAATAAGACAAGGAGCCCAGGTCTTTGAGGGAGAACCGTGAAGCAAAGGAGGAGATGAATTCGTCAACAAAGGAGGAGTTAGAACCTGTGATGACAATATCATCTACGTAAACCAGTAGAAAGATGCAAGCCTCAGACTGTCGAAGGGTGAACAGGGATGAGTCTGAAACACAGTTGTGAAACCCAACAGACAGAAGATAGTTCCGGAGCTCATTGTACCACGCACGAGGAGCTTGTTTTAAGCCATATATGGCTTGATGCAGCTTACAGATGTGAGTGGGGTGAGAGGAACTGATAAACCCAGGAGGTTGTGCCATATAGACATTGTCTGTGAGAGAGCCTTGGAGAAAGGCATTGTTGATGTCAACTTGTCGAAGCGGCCAGTTATTTGTGATAGCCAACGATAGAACAGTGCGGATGGTGGCCGGCTTGACAACCGGGCTGAATGTCTCAGAATAGTCAAGCCTGGGGCATTGATGAAACCCTTTAGCAACCAATCGAGCTTTGTGGCGATCGATGGAGCCATCAGGTTTGTATTTGGTGCGAAAAATCCATTTGCATCCTACCAAGTTGTGAGATGGGTCCGGTGGTACAAGGTCCCAAGTGTGATTGCGGGAGAGGGCATCGTACTCATTCTGCATAGCTGCACGCCAGGCGGGAATTTTAAGGGCTTGGGCAACAGTGGTGGGATCAGTGGTGGATTGGGTAAGAGAGACATGAAGGTTGAGCTTGTTTATAGGTTTGGTGATGTTATTTTAAAGCCTGGTAACTGGTCTGTGTGTGGGTGGGTTTTCGGTTGAGGTTGTAGTTGGGGTGAGTAAGGGAGCAGTGGAGGTATTGGATGGTTGAGAGATGAGGCAGCCGCATGGTGGGGTTGAGGCGCACGCCTCAGAGGCAGAGACTTCAGGCGAGGCAGTGTGGGGTTGAGGCGGGCGCATGGGGTTGGGAGATGCGGGCGCCTGAGATGCCGTAGGTGTGGCCAAGGCGGGAGTGGGTTGAGGCGGACGCCTGGGGTTTGAGGGGGCGGGCGCCTCACCTGTAACAATTGCTGGGCCTTTTGTTGGGTTTGGAAGGAGAACAGGAAGGGATGATGAGCACCATTCGGTGATGGTAGGGTAGGAGCAGTGGCTGAGGTGGATTTGGTGAAGGGAAACTCGGATTCAACAAATTTGACATGTCGGGAGACATAGATTTTGTGGGTTTTTGGGTCTAGGCAATAATAGGCGCTTTGAGTGGGGGAGTAACCAACAAATACACAGGGAGAAGAACGAGGTTCGAGTTTGTGTTTGGTGTATGGACGAAGCCACGGGTAGCAGAGACAGCCAAAACTTCGGAGTTTTTGATAGTTAGGAGGATGGCCAAGGAGGACGAGGTGGGGAGATTTCATGTCGAGGGTGGGAGTTGGCATACGGTTGATGAGATAGCTGGCTGTGACAAAGGCAAGGGGCCAGTAGGTGAGGGACATATGAGAGTGGGTGAGTAAGGATAGGCCAGTTTCGACAATGTGCCGATGGCGTCTCTCCGAGTACCCGTTGTGTTCAGGTGTGTGGGGAGGGGAGGTAAGATGGGTGATACCATGGGAGACAAGAAGTGGGTGAAGCCCAACATATTCACCTCCATTATCACTGAAGATGGTGATGATGGGGCGATTGAAGTATTTTTCAACTCTAGATTTGAATTCGAAAAAGACGGAGGTAGCATCATTTTTGTGTTTTAAAGGGTAAAGCCATATATATTTTGAAAAATGATCAACGAAGATGATATAGTATTTGAAACCATCATAGGAGGTGATAGGGGACGACCACACATCACTATATAAAACATCAAGGGGACCACTAGAACGAATGCAATTCTCAAAAAATGGCATTTTGTGGCTTTTATTGCAGTCACAAGAATTACAATTGAAGCTAGAACAACTAGGAATTTGTAAATTGAAACTACTACTAAGATGACGCAAAATAGATTGAGACGGATGGCCTAAGCGATGATGCCACGTTGAAGCAGCGGAAGTGGATATAGAGTGAGCAGCGGGAGAGGGAGACGTCCATTCATAGATGCCCGAGTTAGAACTGCCTTCCAGAAGGATGGCTCCCGTGCGAAGATCCTTCACAAGAAAAGAAGACGATGAGAAGGTGACAGAACAGTTATTATCAAGACAAAATTTTGAGATAGACAGAATGTTACGGGACACAGAGGGAGCACAGAGGACATGATTAAGAGAAAATTTAGAAGTTGGAGTAAGGAGAGAGGTGGAACCAGTGTGAGTGATTGGGAGGCCGGAACCATCACCAATAAGAAGCTCATCAGTCCCATCATACGGAGAGTGAAGGGCTAGGTTGTTGAGGTCGTTGGTTACATGGTGAGTAGCTCCACTATCAAAGAGCCAAGGTTTCGGTTGATGGGTGGCAGTGTGAGCACTGGGCTGGTGGGGTGGGCGGTTGTTGTTGTTGTTGGGCCGATTGTTGTTGGAAGGGGAAGGGAATTGGGCATTATGGTAGAGTTGGCGGAAGGCGTGGCATTGAGAAAGGAAGTGGCCGTCACGTCGGCACCATTGACAACGGCCTTTGTAAGGTTGAGGGGAGGAGTTGGTGCGAGGGTTGGGGTTGGGAGAGAAGTTTGGTTGGTTGTTGGATGAGCGGGTTTGGTTTTTGGTGGTGTAGTTGACGACCGCAGGGAAGGTAGGTGGGTTTTTTGGTTTGTTTTTGAGGGTGAGTTCACGATTGATAAGCTTTTCATGGAGCTCGTCAAACGTGATCGGGTTTTCACGGTTCTGGACAGCGGAGATGACATTATCATAGTCGGGGTCGTTGATTTGTTCAAGGATTTTGTCAATGAGATCATCGGGGTTGATGGGGCGGCCTAGGGATGTTAATTGGGCGGCACAGGTTTGGATGTCTTGCATATATTCGGTTATGGATCGGGTACCCTTCGTGATATTGCGAAGGTGGTCTTTTATTTGTTTGATGTGGCCTTTAGAGGGATTGGCAAAGGTTTTGGCTAGGGTATTCCATGCTGGAAGGGTGGTTGGACAGAGGGATATTAGAGGAACGAGGGAAGGTGATAGAGAGCCGGCTAAGGCACCTAGGAGAAGCTTGTCTTGGCGATACCAGGTTTTGTAGGAGGGATTAGGTACTGGCTGTGGTGGTGGAGGCGGAGCAGGAGGGTTGATGGCAGTGGTTTCAGTTGTGATGGGGGCGGTGGGAGTAATGGTTTCGGGAGGGGTGATGTGATTACTGTCAATGAAGGAATGAAGGTCTAAACCTATGAGGGTGGCTTCGATTTGTAGTTTCCATGCTATGTAGTTGGTGTTGGTGAGTTTAAGAACATGGTTGAGAGAGACGGCAATAAGGGGTTGAGTTGGTTCGGCTAGGTTGGGAATAAGAGTAAGATCGGTGGTGGTCATGGTGGAGTGTGGCGGCAGATTTGCAGGAGGAGGATGGCGGCAGCTTTGCAAGAATAGGGTTTAAGATCGGTTACGCTCTGATACCATGATAGACAGAGGAAAACCTTTGGAAATAAGTTGTGTGTATTGATAATAATTCTGAGAATATATACTGTTACATGGTAGCTATTCTAGGAATGAGATTACAACAAATATTCTACAATATTATCTAAATATAAACAGATAACTATGGAATGAATATATATCTAAGTGTGGAGAATATCTGGTGGATCCTCATCAATATCTTTAATGTTATCATTATTCTGTTTGTCTCACTCCAGACAATGATTCTTGTAAATCTTTTTTAATGTTCCTGATTTGTAATCTCAATCCTTCTCCTTGTTTCTTTTATTGGCAAGTCAAAACCTTCTTTCAAGATCAGGGTCTTTATGTGGACTGTATTGCTTAATAAACATAACTCCACCAACAAATTTCAGATTCATCGGCCTAGTAAGGTCGTCTAATGGCGACGACAGTCACTCTCCGTTAAGACGGGTTGTGACTGTATTGCTTAATAAACTTAACTCCACCAACAAATTTCAGATTCATCGGCCTAGTAAGTGTATTTGGCAAAATTGGTGTGTGAATTGGAAGCCTTCAGGCGACTCACATGATCACATATTTCTCCATTCAAGTCGGCCTTGTAAGTGTATTTAAAAAGTGTGAACACCTGGATATGCCTCGTCAGGATTGTATATATGTTATCATTGATATTATTCTGTTTGGGAGGCTTTGATGTTTGTGAAAATGCAACAAGGATTTCTTTGTAAATATCTTGATGACCGAGGACCAATCTTTGTTTTCATTATTGCAGAGCATCTCTGGTGAATCAGAGAGATCTTCAGAATCTTCAAAGCCGGAGGTTGTTGAGACTTCCGAGGAACCAAAACGATCATTAAAGAAAGGTAAAATTATGTCCCTATTGTTACTCTTATCAGGCTGTAGAACACTTTTATGGATCATTTTGTTTAGTTAACTGATCAATGCTTCGAGAGTTTAATATTAGGATCCTGAGAACTTTCATCTTTTATATTAGGTTGACTAATATAATGAGTTTTGTTTCTGGAGAAAACAAGTCATATGGTAGGTAGCGTTAGCTCGGGATTGGAATCATAAGACATTAGATAGGCAGAATGTCTTAATGAAAATACAATTTGATAGTAACGAATAATCGCCAACAGCCTAATAGAGGGGTGATTGTTTTTCTCCACCATACATATATCCTTTTTTTTTTTCACCACATACCCAATTGAATGTCGGGAACTTGATTGCATTAAAACGTTAGTTTCATACATGACCTTGCTCCATGTTGATATTATATATCATAAGATTCCAAAACGAATTCCTCTGTTATCTTTCATATTTTCAGTTGCTTCTCTTTGAGATGAACATCTACGTATTACGCCTCAAAAGAGCAAAAATATGACCAATCTTTATGGGAATATTTCTAACTCACTAGATATTGACTGAACTTGCCAAGAATCTTAGTTTTACGGTAGAGTGGAAGGTATAATGCAAAATTTTAATAGCTCCTGACCAATTTTGAAGGGCTAACTGTCATCTGATAACCTGGAAAAATCATTTAAGAGGTGAAATATGAACAAGACAATATGTCTCTGAGACATACACGCGAGAATTGGAAGGTCTCAAGTTTGTACTAATTTTGAAAGTCAACTGTTACCCGCGGGAAGAAGAACCTTTTAATTGTGGCACCTTTTTTATGACCTTAGTGTTAGATAAAATCTATACAATCGAGCACAAATGAGAAAAGAATTACAATGAATTGAAATATAATATACAACATAGAAATAATAAAGAGAAAACCGTAAATTCATTGTCTTGAGTTTGCTTGAATCCGTGTCGTAACCTCCTTGAATCGTCATCTTGAATTTGCTTGAATCCGAGTCGTGTGTGACACACTCTCCTTAAGACTAATTCGCCCCCTCACTACGAGTGCTCGAGGTCTTCAATGGAAGTTAGTCTCCCAGGATAAAACGGATGAACCGGAACAGCTTTGCACTTAAAGTTTTCCGGCGAATCTCACTATGCTTAAACAAAATCACCACTCAAAACTAATCTAGGAGGCCAAAGAAAAAGATGAACAAATTTCAAGAGGAAGGAGGAAGATTGAAGGAAAAATTCTTTCTTTCATTTGTGGGTTACACACTTATAGCTCCACCAAAAGTCCCCAATTAAACTTGATTATTATGGGAGCAATTATACTTGCAATCATGGGGAGTCTCTTCACATTTTGTAACTCTTATTGCAAGTAATGATCCCAATTAATCTTTTTACCGTTACTTCAATATTGGGTTAAATTTAAAACATAATTTATAATTTAAACCCATCAATTTTGAGCTATCATATCCTTCACATCCAATAATAAATTGGACATCTAGATATACCATTTTAATGTTCTCACTAAATGGAACATAAACCCACAATAATCTTTGTCGAACGACAAACGATTCAATTAAGGAAAATACACAATTTCCTTCACAAACAACAAATTTTTCCAACAATCCCCCACATGAAGGAAATTGATGACGAGTTTGGTGATAGAGTTCGGCAGACGAAAACTTGCATACGATAGGTGTGGGAAAAAGCCCATTGAACCTTCGCTCGTACAAGCATATTTACTCTACTCGCAAATCGATAGACGCGATGTCCTTGAATCGTTATGCTTTTTGTGTAGCCGATCATATTCTTGACACAACTAACGTCCTAACATAGTTCAATTCTCATAGCTATGTTCATTCATGGCCCTGAACATACGCCTGGTTCTGTGAGAGGGTCTAAGAATTGAGCCTCACACAATTCTCCTCGAAGGGGCCCCACTTCTCTCTCACATAGGTGATTTCTTAAAGGTAACCCGTATTACCCCGCTCGAAATTTCGACGTGTAAGAATCATTAAAAGCCATAAGCTTATCCTTGTCCTTTCGGGATGTCACTAACAGGAATGGACTTGGGGTTGGTTCCCCCACAGTGACGCTGCAAGTCTTTTAACAGTTAGGTTGTCCCATTGAATCTAGTTCTTGGGATCTCCAGTCATCTAGATTGGGTTTTCCGCTGTGTTTAACTTTTAAGAGGCTTACATCTCATTCCCCTCATCGAACTTTCAACTAACTCTCTATTTAACTCTTTGGTTAACGGATCCGTTTTTCATTTGACATCACATTGTCAAATTAGTTGAGAGTAGTTGTTTAATGGTATTATGTCTTAGACATAAATGTCTAGACTACCATTACACACATTGCTATATGTCTTTTCAATTATAAATTGACTTTAGCAATATACCATCTTGCTAACACAAAGCTTTATCCATTTGATAATTGTTAACTCAAATTCATTTAAATTTCAGCTATTCCAAATTGATCATTTCAAAAATTTCAAGAATATCCACCTAATGACTTGTTTAACAACAAGTCTATTAGTTTTCCTTGAATTTGAATCAACAGATCAAATTGACTAGAATTTTCCTTAGTTAACATATCGTTTTTGGATTTAATTAACAAAGTGACGTAGTCACTCTTGTTTAAATCCACACAATCGAACCTTTGATGTCATTATATTTGTACTTGTCTCAAGTCATACAATGACTTTACAAACTAGCACATTTTCTTCTAGGTTCCATTTCTTGAACCGTTTCAACACTTTGATCTATTTCACTCAAAGTATCACTTATTCACTTCCATGAATTTGACATCAATAATTGGTTTCCATTGATTTTATTTTCTTTTGATTTTTATATATATTCAAACTTATTGAATCATATATAACAAACCAATATGCACAATTGTTATGAACATAACTCTTGAAACATAATCCACAATTTTCTTTACTAATTGGACTTGCTACTTTGCGAAAAACACCCCCACATTCACAAGTGTACGTAGGCCTACGTTTCCATACTTCATATGGACATCTCATTGTTTTCTTGGGGAAACCTCTCCAAAAGGTAATTAATTATTTTCCAAAGTATACTCACCCCCACATTTTCGGAGTAGTCCCAAAATTAGCAATAATGCCAATTTTCATTATTAACACCATTTGATCATGGTGTACATTGTGGACACTTTGTTTCATTGCTCATGTACAACAAACCCCTCGGGTTGTTCTATGTAAATTTTCTCTTCTAAATCGACATTTAGAAAGGTTATTTACATCCATTTGATGTATTTCAAATTTTGCTATGCAGCAATTGCAAATACAACTCTTTATTCTCGTGATGAGAGAATAAGTATAAAAGTAATCAAGGTCTTCATTTTTCTTGTAATCCTCAATTACAAGTCTAGCCTTGTACTCATTGATTGTTTTCCATCGGTCTTCATTTCCTTTTTGAAAATTCACTTATATGCTAGTGATTTACTACACGGAGATAAATCTACCAGTTTTCAAGTGTGATTTTCCAAGATGGAATCAATCTCACATATAATAGCCTCTTTTCACAAAGATCATTCAAAAGAGTTCAATACCTCTTTATAACTTTGTGATTTACATTCTAGAATGTAGGTTAGAAAATTTGGGCCATAAAATTTTCTCATCCTACCTCTTTTGCTATGTTGAGGTCCAACCTCTTCTTCGCTATTTCATCATGATGAGTTTCTTCTTCTTCTATTGAATCATGTATCCGTTTAGATGAGTTTGCCTCATCTCTTGATGTACACGGAAACATATTCTCAAAGAAAGAGACGTTTCATGATTCCATTATAGTATTTTGTGCGCATACATTGAATCTTGGATTCATACACATGAATTCTATAAGAAGTACTACTATTTTATGCATACTCTACAAATATGCCACCAGTAGTCTTTAGTCCAATTTATACACAAACTCCACTTATTTGTGTTTTATCACTATCTCTTTAGTAAGTTGGTTTACAACTTTTCCTTTTAAAGAGATAAGACTCATCATTTTGCTTTTTAACAAGCAATGATAAAGGTAATAGATTACATATTACCACCATTTGTTTGAATCATCTTCACATTATAACCATCACTATGATTTTTTAATTCAAAACACATTTTACATCTTAATTAAATTTCTTTTTGAATGAGGGCATATAATCCAATTAACGAGACTTATTCTCATTATTGATTACTACCTCAACTCACCGATTAATTCAATTTCCATTTTATTCATTCACATAATGAATATTATGATTGATGACATCTACAAAAGATTGTCTCTTAATCCACAAGGTATATGTTTGACTTTTCAAACAAGTTTGATCAACTTTGTCTTTGCCTTGAGCATTTCAATATGCTCCATCACATTTTGCTTTCGCCACAAAAGTGTTAGAAAGTTCTTCTCTGGATCTCTATTCTCTTTTCCAACACAATACGAATAGCAAGCACCTTAACATTCATTTTACTCATTAATGTTTAAGGTGATTCTTGAAATCTTTCCAAGTAGGAAGCGATTTCTCAATTATTTCCGTCACTTGAAAATTTCACTCAACACCATTCATCGACATGGTTTTAAGAAAAATATTTTCAATTCTTCCATTAACCTTTTCTGTTTCATGGAGTCCATTATTTTAAAATCAAGAAAACGGCCTACAAAGAATTTCTTTGCACCAACATTCTCGATTTTATATTAATAGTCCAAAGACTCTCATCATTCCTTTGCCATTTTCTTATTACTGTACACATTACATAATGAATTTGACAATTCATTAATTATATAGTTTCGGTAAAAGAGATTTGCATTTTTCAACCATACCCATGGCTTGAAAACATCCGTCTCATTTTCACCCAACTTTGTAAGATTTTCCAAAAGAAGTCTCTCTAAGTTCAAGGTGGTCAAGTTTTGTTGTCATCACTTAAAGTCAAGGCCAACAAAATTTTCTAACTTCTCACTATGGTGATCCGATATATTTGGAACAACCACATTCCATTAGAGATTTGTCTCCACACAAAGAGCCTTTAATTTTCAACAATTATCACTTTGTTGTTACAAATATAACTCTCTAACTTAATTAGAGAATTCACTTTAAGAATAAATTGCTAACTCAATAGGAGAATTAACACAATTTATTTCTCATAACCACTCATATTTATAAACTTCTAAATTCCTTAATGAAATTGTAATTAAAGGTTAATAATTCCAAAACATTAAAGGTCTCATCTTGGAGCCTCTAGATTAGAGAAAAATCACATTCTCATTTACAAAATACACAATTTCTTTTAGAAGTTTTCATTCTAAATATTTTGTGTTATTTGTCATCATCAACAACAATAAGATTTAACAACTTCCTTCAAGAAGTCTTATTATTTTTATCCTTATGACATTAGTCACATATTTCCCCAATAGGTTTTAACAACTTCTTTCAAGAAGCCCTATGATTTTAGTTCTTGTAACATTTTTCAATGTTCACAATAATAGAATTCAACAACTTCTTTCAAGAAGCTCTATTGTTTTTATCTTTGTGACTTTTGTCACTATTAACAATAATAGGATTTAACAACTTCTTTCATTTCAAGAAGCCCTATTATGTTAACCTTTGTGACCTTTGTCACCAATGCAACTAATAGATTTTAACAACTTCTCGTAAGAAGACCTATTATCTTTGTCAACTAAACGTTAAAGACTTAATCTTCCAACGGTCTTAGTTTCAATGAACTTTCCAATCTCTTTACATGATGTATAACCACTACATGAGGCTTAGCCACAATTGGTTTATACAATCATTGTAACATAGTTGATGTCACGGAGCATCAATCTTTCCATCTTTATTAATCTCATTAAACAGAAATTAAAAAAAAATGTTTTAGTTCACAAAAACTGCTCTGATCCGAAATTTTTATCTTCACTTTCACCTTATAGATTCCAATCTCCACCGTTCAGAATCTTCTCCTATGAGTCGTGAACATGCACACCAAATTTCAGCTCGATCCAACGGTTAACGAACCGGGAAATGAAGTTTTTCCACAGATGGTCATAGAAAATCTGTGCTGGAAATTTGCTTCTTTTCCATCAATTTTCCGTCTCTTTTTGCCATCTCTTTACATCTTTTCTCTTGTGGTCATTGATCCACCGGATTTTTCAAATCTGTAATTCTTTCTCAAATAGGAGAATTAGTCTTAAGATTGTTAGATAAAATCTATACAATCGAGCACAAATGAGAAAAGAATTACAATGAATTGAAATATAATATACAACATAAAAATAATAAAGAGAAAACCGTAAATTCATTGTCTTGAGTTTGCTTGAATCCGTGTTGTAACCTCCTTGAATCGTCATCTTGAATTTGCTTGAATCCGAGTCGTGTGTGACACACTCTCCTTAAGACTAATTTGCCCCCTCACTACGAGTGCTCGAGGTCTTCAATGGACGTTAGTCTCCCAGGATAAAACGGATGAACCGGAACAACTTTGCACTTAAAGTTTTTCGGCGAATCTCACTATGCTTAAACAAAATCACCACTCAAAACTAATCTAGGAGGCCAAAGAAAAAGATGAACAAATTTCAAGAGGAAGGAGGAAGATTGAAGGAAAAATTCTTTCTTTCATTTGTGGGTTACACACTTATAGCTCCACCAAAAGTCCCCAATTAAACTTGATTATTATGGGAGCAATTATACTTGCAATCATGGGGAGTCTCTCCACATTTTGTAACTCTTATTGCAAGTAATGATCCCAATTAATCTTTTTACCGTTACTTCAATATTGGGTTAAATTTAAAACATAATTTATAATTTAAACCCACCAATTTTGAGCTATCATATCCTTCACATCCAATAATAAATTGGACATCTAGATATACCATTTTAATGTTCTCACTAAATGGAACATAAACCCACAATAATCTTTGTCGAACGACAAACGATTCAACTAAGGAAAATACACAATTTCCTTCACAAACAACAAATTTTTCCAACACTTAGAAGCATGTATATAGTTACCTTAGGAATGAAAATCCTGTGTATACGTATGATTATCATGTTTTTACTCGAGTGCCTTACCATAAATGTTTCACAAATACTAGCATATTGACTAACATTGCGATTTCATTATGGGAGGGGGTCAGGGTGGGTAGAAGAATCAGGATCTTTCCTTTCTCGTGCTTGGTAGAGGGAAAAAAAAAGGAAAGAGAACAAGGAGTTACCATTTCCCGCCAATTGCCTATTTTGTAAAAACTTCCCATTGTGTTTGACTCCTTGTCCATCTGATTGAATATTCCTTCTTTTGTAATAATTTTTTTTCTTAAAAAAAAATAGAAAGATGTTTGGCGATCCTAAGATTAGAGCATTGGAATAAACTCCAAAAAAGCGAGTCACCAATTTGGTTTCAGCAGTGGGTTTACCCATCATGATGCAAGTGCCTTCTATTACCTACGAATAATAGGTGAGTACCGCATATTCTCTTTAAGAAGTGAGGTTCTGATCTTGTGTCTGAAAAATAGAAATATGTTATCTTAATTTGAAATTGGTCATGTGCTTGAGTTTTTGTTCTGGGGGTGTAAGTGCTCCAATTTGAGCCGTTAGTATTTTCGTTAGAAAATTAACGAAAGTTTTAACATTTCCAACATTTCTAACAAACCCTAACCTTTCTAACAAAGCAAGGGTAAAGTGGGCATTGCCATTTAAAGTTAAACCAAGAAAAGAATCTCAAAAAGCAAAAGAAATTGGAAAAATCCGAATTAGGCAAGTTGAAAAACAAACTGCTGTAATTTTTTGAATAATATTCCTCCTGTCCAAAAGCCAGCACTGTAGCAGATGAACAGTGCACGCTTACGAACCCCTCCGCGCGGACATCTATGTAAATCACAGAGGGCTATAAATTAAACCCTCCTCTCTCAGTCTACACAACACATTTTACACACAGAAGCTGCATTTTGGCGAAAAATAGAGAGAAAACAGTGGGAATCCTTAGATTGCCACCATTTTCTCTTGAACCTTTCCCAATTTCACTTCAACCATTCTCACATCACTCTTAAACACACCAAGCTCAAGTTCAAAACACTACTCAAGAGGAAGATTAGGGAGAAAACATAGAGGACTTAAGTGTTATCTACTTGTTTTCTCTTTGATCAACTCTATCATCAAACCCTAAACACATTCAAGCCTTGAATCCACCCAAACACAACTCCAAAACACCAAATCTTGATACTCCTCAAGTCAAACACCAAATCTTGATACTCCTCAAGTCAAATTCCAAGCCTAGGAAGATAGGGTGTCACCATTGGTAAAGCCCTCCTTCTCTAAACCCTAAAATTCCCTTTTAACCTCTTGTTCATATTTTTCTTCTTATTTTGGTTTGCTTTATGTCTAATTTAACTTAAGTCTTGACCTAAGATGGTCATCTTGAAGTTCATCTTCATGAATGACCATCTCAAATGGTCCAAATTTTAAATCTCTAGTTGATTTGTCTCTTTAATTTCATCTCTACAAAATATCCCCTTTCCCTTTGCAAAGGACATGTTTAAACCCCATAAAATTCCCCAAGGATGACTTGAATATGATAACAACTTAACACAAAGTAATGGAATCAAGTCTAGGGATGAAAATGGGGTGAACATAGATGCAAATCCCCCAAAAATCTCATTTTCCCTCAAGAACATCTTGCTGTCCAGTAGCATTGTTCTGAGACCTCAGTCCATTTTCTTATTTTTTGGACATACAGAAACTTGGAATTTGATGTTGACTACAGAATACTTTTTGTATCCAACATCCAGATATTTCCAGACATATTTTTACTTTATTTTTTGCGTGAGTAAAACTCCCTTTTTCAAATTTCCTTTTAGAGGCTAGTTCATCAGTTTCTGGAAATCCAGATTTCATATCTGAGATTTACAGAAGGTTTTGATCCCTCAAATCTTCTCCAAAATGGAAAATTCTTTCGTAAAAATCTTATTTAAGGTGTTTTGAACATTTTTCATTCTCGGACTTTTCCCATATTCTAGAGTTTTCAAGCCCTAAAGTCCATTTCAAAATTAAGTGTCCACTGCCTTTTTCATTCTGGCAGAAATGGTTTCCAACTTCCAAAAATCTTTTGAGTATCAAAACTCAACCCAAAAATCACACCAAAAATCATGGGATCAGTTTACAGTCTTAAAAAGAGTTTCCAATTTTTACTTTTCTCAGTTTCGATTTTTTTTGGTCAAAGTAATACACCCCCACACACACACACACAAACAAATGGTTTTTTAGCTTGGAAGACTCGTTTCACGAGGCGTTCCGGGTGCACACTAACGTCCTTCCCGGCACGTAACGTGACCTCCGAACCCAAATCTCTAATCTCGGGCATTTTTCAAAGTTTTGGCCCTTAAAACAAAAATGGCGTGGCGACTCCGGTCTTTTCAATTGGTTTTTCAAAGAAACGAAAATTTCAAAGTTAACCTTTCGAAAAATTTTGGTGCACATCATCACAGGGGGATACTATTTCAGTGGCTCGGCTCAAAATGCCTATGTGATGGTCGTTAGAGCATTACTGTGGCCTCAATAGCTTAGTCGAGGATTTTGATCATAGAGGTACGAGAAGTCAGAGGTCCGGTTTTGAAGCTTGATTTTCTGAATGCCTTGATATAGTCCATTGGTGGTTTCTTGATCATGTAATGGAGCGGAATGGTTTTAGGTTGAGATAATCTAAGGCTTCTTTCGCTTAGGAGCAGTTTAGTACCTCAAGAAGAGTGCTAAAATGTGATTCATTTCCCGTGTTTGATTATCCTTAGTGCAGATTCTTAGTAAGCTTATTTGAGAGGTAATCTGGGTTGGCTTAAGGAGGGCTGTCCAAAAGGGAGAAGGATTTTAGAGTGCCTGATCTTGCGTTTGTTGACCAAAAAAATTCCTTTATTGGCTGTGGGGTTTAGAAAGTTTAAAGATAGTCTTACTCATTTTTATAGTTTTGCGTATTTCCTGGTTTTTAGATCAGTTTATCTAAATGTGTCATTTCATGGATTAATTGTTAAGGATGAAGCTAAAGGATACCAATCCACGACCAGAGCAACTGTAAATGAGGCGCCCGCCTCATCCCGATTCATGCGCCCGCCTCAGTCAAATGAAACCAACGCCAGACCTTCTATGGCTGAGGCGCACGCCTTAACCATCCTCATGCGGCCGCCTCAAGGCAAGTCTCCCTCAGCCATTGACACTGGAAGCCAGGCGCCCGCCTCTACATGGACCAGGCGCCCGCCTCGTTGTTCGACCAGTTCCTGTTCTAACTTGGATTCACCTTGAATGTTACCTAATCTGATTTAGTATTGGTTTCCTTATTGTATTCAAAGTATATTAAGTAGTTTGTGAATTTAGGAAACTAAATAATTCAATTGTATAGTTAGATAGCTTTCCAAATCCTTGTACAAAAAGGATTCCTCTACTTGTATATATATTCATTGATAGTCAATACAAAGAGCTGAGGCTTTTCCAAAATCTTACATGGTATCAGAGCATTAAGATTCAAACCCAAAACCCCACAACCTCCTCCCTATTTTCGGCAGCCCCACCCCACCATGGCAATGGCCGGAGCTTCCTCCACCATTCCAAACGCTGCCCTACCCAACCAAACCACCACCACCACCCCTCTCGCGATCACTGCCTCCACCAACCAACCCCGTCCTTCACCCAACCATGGCTACCACCCCACCACCAATCTCTCTCCGTCCTCTAGCTCAAACCATCCACCCCGCCCCTTTAAAGGAAAGTGTCAATATTGCCGTAGCATCGGTCATGTCACCTCCCAATGTCGCCAATTCAAGCGCGACCACCCCACCGTTACCTTTCCCTCCCTTCCTCGCCAAAACCGAAATTCCAACTCCACCCACCAAGCTCATAACACAGCCCACCCCTACCTCCCTCACCATACCACAACCCATCCTTACCCCCCTCCCCTCCCCTTTCTTGGCTCATCGATAGCGGTGCAACCAACCACATCACCAATGACCTCTCCATCCTAGCCCTTCACACACCCTACAATGGCAGTGACGATGTAAGAACACAAAAAAAAAAATTAGACTTTTAATTTAACTATTTTTATTAGAAAATAATTAATGTAATTACAATTATTAACTAACATTTAATAATTGGGCTATTAAATGTTAGTTGAATGGGTTGGATGATTTAATTAAAATTGGGATAGGTAAGTGGGCTTGTGAAGTAAAAGGGGCCCAAGGAGGTAATACCCAAATATAAATAACTAAAACCCTTTCTTAATTTCCCATAACCCTCATAATTTACAAAGAAAAATAAAAACCCTAAACCTAAACCTAAGGGGCAGCAGCCGCAAGGAGGGAGGAAAACGGCCGAGCTCTTGATCTATTTTGATCAATTCTTCTAAACAAAAAATCAAGGTAATGAAAAACCCTAAATTCTGGCTTTCATTTCGTTCAATTTGGATTAGTATTGAATTAGTTATGAATTTTTGAAGATTTAAAATTATTTTATTCTAGGATGATAATTCTTAGATTTTAAATGTTCAATCTTGGAGTTTAATGAATTGATTGATGATTATAATGATGGGAAAATCTAGGTTTAATGATTAGGAGTATAACCTAATGTTGAATCTTAAATCTTGAATAATAAGATTATGAAATTCAAAGTATTAAGTTGTAAAAGCCATAATTATGTTCTTGAGTTGAATTAAGTTACTATGTTAATCATTCTTGGATGAAAAGAAGGAACAAAAAATAATGTTTGGGCATCTTATGGTTCAGCCGAATGACAGTAGGGTATTTAGGTATGTTTGGGTTGAAATTGTTAAGCTTTTGGGTTATTTTAAAAGGTTACAGTTAAGTTTCCAACTGAAAAAGGGCTAAACTGGATAGTTATAAACTGAAATCATTAGAATTCTAACTGTACAGTCAGGAATTAGATGGAGAACTTAACTGAAGGACTAAACTGTAAAGTTTAAAGCTGCATAAGGACCAAACTGTAATTAATTGGAAGTTGAGGGACTATTCTGCAATTAATTGAAAGTCAAGGGACTAATTCGTAAATATTTAAAAGTCAAAGGACTGTTTTGTAAATATTTAAAAGTTGAAGGACTGTTTTGCAAATACTCATAAGTTGAGGGACTGTTTTGCAAATACCTAAAAGATGGAGGACCTTTTAGTAATTAACCAAAAGTAGAAGGGCTTAAGTGGAAATCCTAAAAGAGGAAAGTCTACTTTAGAGTTAAGATGTATGAAAAGGATAGAAAAGAGAACAACCCTAAATAAAATCAACATATAATTAGGGAAATTACAAGTCCAAGAATAATGGAATTCCCGAATAAGGAAAGTTTTCAAAAATAAAAACTTTCCCAAACCTAGAAGATTACTAAATAAAGAAAGGAAAGAAGTTAAATTATAACGCATGAGGTTTGACTAAGTAGAGATAGTTAACGACAAATGGGTGATACTAAGTTACTCTTTCGTGGTTGTAGATACGCACGGGAAGAGCTGTACAAGAAGTTAGATCAAGGTAAGGGATTACGTTCATTAAGTATTTGAATGTATCTTCCTTTGTTATAGGATTCCCTATTGATGATTTGTATACTACCAAGTGGCCGGTAGTTATTCATTTGTATTCCCTCGTTATGAACGTTTTTGGAATATCTTACCATTGATGCGTTTTTGTTCAATGTGTATCTATGTGAATTGAAATTGACTTATGTGTTCTCGTATCATGAACACTATGAACATATGATGTTAAATTGTCCAATTGATGAGGACTCTATATGTATTTGGTCTAGACAGATTGAAATGACCTAAGGCCTAGTCAGATTGAAATGGCCTCAGTGTTAAATAAATTGGTCTAAACAGATTGAAATGACCTAAGGTGCAGTCGATTGAAATGACCTCACTATAGAATGAAATGGTCTAGTCAGAATGAAATGACCTTAATTCTATAGATGTGATTATCATGATGCATCAGAATAAGGGGGCGCTTTGATAATAGCGTAAGTGAACCTTATTCAACGATTGCCTGAAAAGGTGTATCGGAGTCGCCTAGATGAAAGGTGCAAAAGTACTTGGAATTGACGGACAAGTGTGTGCAAAGTTCCATTTGTTATTTGTAAAAGTGCCACTACTTGTTATTTGAAAAAAGTACCCTCTTTGACATTCTCAGTACCAAAACTATTTATTGTACATGTTATCCTTTCATTGATATATTATTAAACTCCGTTCGTTCCGGTCGTCTCTTCTTAGAAATCGAAGAGACCCCGTATGAACTTACTGAGCTTTGTTCGCTCACCCTTTCATATTCTTTCCCCTCCCAGGTAATAAATGATTGGAAAGGATTGGCTGCGTGTTTAATGGATTAGCGGCTTTTGGAGTTCAAATAATTATTTTAGAATATTAAGTATTTCGAGCTAGTGGTTTGTACTAGCCGTAGAGATTATTACCGTTTTCAGCAATTAAGTTTATTTCAAATAGTGGTTAGTACTTTTGAATTATGGTTTTAGTAGCCGTTGGAGGCTATTATATTATTAAATTAAGTATTATTATTATGTATGGATTTTGGGGTCGTTACAGTTGGTATCAGAGCTTTGGCTTTAGGTCACATGGTAGACTTTTAGAGCATTAAGCATATTAGAAGAAGTAGTACTTGAGTATAATTGGGCCTACCTAGAAAGTATTTGGGATGGAGAATTTTAGGGTAAAATTTCTTTAAAGAGTCTAACTATGAAATTGTGGAAAATAAGAGATTGTAATTGGGAAGTTAGCATTTTTGAGAAGTTGCTATTTATGGAAACCTTCTATTTCAAGAACCTTCTAAGTTTGGAAACTTTCTATGTTAAGAAACTTACTATTTTTTTGGATACTTTCTAATTATGGAAACTGGCTATTTGAGGAACTTTCTATTTTTGGAAACTTCTATTTTAGGATCGTGTGAAAAGGCAAAGGATTAGCCTTACTAAGCACGATGAAACCTTATTGAGGAAAGATAGAGAATCTTAATTAAGTATGAACGCATAAGTATGATATGGCTGGATATGG
The DNA here is from genome assembly GCA_022495995.1 of Adenophora triphylla var. japonica. NCBI lineage: Eukaryota > Viridiplantae > Streptophyta > Magnoliopsida > Asterales > Campanulaceae > Adenophora > Adenophora triphylla. The sequence goes on along the minus strand of JAFEMH010001473.1, from coordinate 159,547 downwards.
TAAAGCTTTGAGGATGAAATTGAGGCGTAATTCCCCGAGTGAAAAGGTTATCAAGGGGTATGTGTCAAGGATTCTGAGGCTTAGAAATTCCTGAAAACTGAGAAGAAAAGATTCAATAAAGTGATGAAAGTATGCACTATGTTGTTGTAAAGAGTAGAGACGCTCAAGATGAGTTGATAAAGGCAAAAGTGAACCTTACACTACGGAAGTGGATGCGAGATAGGAAAGATTGACTAGACACTAGCAGAAAATTGGAAGAAGTAAAAGCGACTATGAAACGAAATGAGAAATATTACCATGAAACTAGAGAAGAGGCTTATCAATGGTACCATGAGCTAAAAGCTTTGAAGGAAGCTAGAGATAGAGAGTGTAAACCGACAACACTTGTAGGAAGTGAAGCACCAAATATGGAAGGTTTGGTAGCTGAAGATGAAATTGGGGAAGTAGATATTAACATTGAGGGCAGTGGAACTACCCCAATCATGATTGAAGATGACAAGGAAGAAGAAATGTCTAGTAGAAAACCTAAAGGAAGTTTTAGGAAGAAGGTGAAATTGGAAGTGGAAGAAAGAATTGTATGGTTTTAATTCTAGAAAGAAGAGTAGTTAGTAGTAAGAGTTATTCTTGTTCTAGTAAAAAGAACGTATGAAACGATTGCTTTCCCTTCAGATGTATTTACGAAATATAGTTTAGTTGCAGTTAACTTATAATTGTGTGATCGTGTTCCTAAATGTTACTTATGTGAATTAAATTGGAACATGAAAGACTGGTCTAGTGAATTGACCAAAAGTATATGTTAACTGTCTGAATGAACAACCAAGTGTGATTAATTTTGGGTCAAGTGAAACGACCTATAAATGAAATTACCAATCTAGTGAAATGATTGGTGGTCTAGTAAAATGACCTATGAATTGAATGTTTTAGTCTGTTGAGACGCCCTAATTCAAGTATGAGCATTAATATTGTTGGTCTATTGAAACGACCAATAAGTCTGATGAAACGACTTATGAGAGGAATGTCGGTCTATTGAAAAGACCAGGGGTCTAGTGAATTGACCTATTACTTGATTTAATGTTTAGTCTATTGAGGCAGCATATGTTTATAGTATAAAAGTATTAAGCATTTAAGTATTGCTAGTATAGACATGAGTAATAGTGCCTTGCATTCGTAGTACTGATAAGTATCGTAAAGAAGATGGTGTCGAAAGTAAGTACCCAAGTAAGAACTTTAACGATCGAAGATTTGGGATCAAAAGCAAGTTCCGCGATCAAGAATCTGATGAAAAAAATGTGAAGTGTGCAAAAGGGAAGCACAAGATTAATGAGTATCGGTACAAAGAGAAGAAGATAAATTTAAAACCTGAAGTGTTAGAAGTATCTTTGGTGATAAATACTCCGACTAATGAGTCGAATCCTATGTTGCCTATATATAATAGGTGCCTTCTTTTAAAAGAGGTAATAGAGAACTCGAGGTTGACCTGATAGAGTTGGAAATGAATGAAATCGACATTTTTCTGGGAAAGGATTGGTTAGTTGTCTATCATGCCAAGGTAGACTGTTTTAAGAACGAAGTATATTTCAGATTGCTATATGGAGAAGTGTTTTATTTTCAAGGATCGAAACCGAGAATCCGATCGGGTCTTATTTCGGGAATGAGGACTCGGAAGATGTTGAGAAAAGGATGTGAAGGATTCTTTGCCTATATTGAAGGAACGGATAAGAAAGGAGTAAGTATAGAGTCTCTTCAGTGATCAGAGGTTTAAGGATGTGTTTCCAGAAGATTTGCCAGGAATACCACCAGAAAGGGAGGTGGAATTTTCCATAGACTTAGTACCAGAGACCGCATCGATATTTAAAGTACCTTATAGAATGGCGCCTACTGAACTCAAGGAATTGAAGGAACAACTACAAGAATTACTGGATAAGGGTTTCATAAGACTGACCTTGGGATGCACCGGTGTTGGTTGTAAAGAAGAAGGATGGATCAATGAGAATGTGTATCGATTATCGGGAGTTGAACTGAGTGACGGTTAGGAATCAATACCCATTGCTGAGGATTGATGACTTGTTTGAACAACTTGGGGAGCGTGTTAGCTCAAAGATAGATTTGAGATCTGAATATCATCAGTTGAGAGTAAAGAACGAGGATGTTGCGGAGACGGCCTTTATGGCAAGGTACGGTCATTATGAGTTGTTGGTTATGCCGTTTGGGTTGACAAACGCGCCAGCTGCATTTATGGAATTGAGGAAATAATGTTTCAGGAATTCTGGGATAAGTGAATAGTTGTGTTTATGGATGATATCTTGGTTTATTCTCAGACTAAGGAGGAACATGAAGGACATTTGAGGTTAGTTCTACATATTTTGTGGCGACAAAAGTTGTACGCTAAATTCAAGAAGTATGAATTTTGGCGGGAGAGAGAGTGTATTCTTAGGACTTGTGGTATCTAAGGATGGGATTGAAGTGGATCCAACAGAAATAGAGGCTATAGTATATTGGGAGAGATAAATCGCAGTTAGTGAGATAAGAAGTTTCTTGGGGTTAACAGGATACTATAGGAGATTCATTGAATGACTTTCGAAGTTGTCAGTACAGTTAACAAGGTTAACGCAGAAAGGAGCAAGGTTTGTTTAGTTAGAAGAATGTGAAAAGAAATTTCAAGAAATTTGAAGAGTCGAATTGTGTCTGCACCGGTTCTTACTATACCAAGGATCGGACGGATTTGTGATATATAGTGATACTCCATTGAAGGTATTAGGTTGCGTGTTGATACAGAATGATAAGGTTATAGCTTATGCGCTAATATAATTGAAGAACCATGAGAGGAATTACCCGACCCACGATTTGGAATTAGCAGCGGTGGTATTTGGATTGAAAATTTGGAGACATTACTTGTATGGAACAACTTGTCAAATATATTTACGGATCATAAGAATCTTAAATACATTTTCACTCAGAAGGAGCTTAATATGAGACAAAGGAGATGGCTTGAATTATTGCAGGATTATGATTGTACGATATCAAACCATCCAGGGAAGGCCAATAAGGTGGTCGATGCATTGAGTAGGAAGAGTTGCGGAACCTTAGCGGCATTGATTTCTAAGGGGGTAAGTGCGTGGAATAACATTGAGGTTTCAAACTTAAAAGTGCGAATTAAAGGGTATTTGACTCTGCTGAGGGTTCAGCCGACACTTTTGAACAGAATTAAGGAAGCCCAAGAAATTGACGAAGAGGCAGTAAAGATGCAAGAGAGTATAGCCAAGAAAAAGTTAAGTCCACGATATGTGGGACCGTTCGAGATCCTTGACAAGATTGGGGAAGTGGCCTATAGATTGGCACTACCACCGGTTTTAGCTGGAGTGCATGAGGTGTTCCATGTCTCTATGCTAAGGAAGTATATTCACGATCCGAGTCACGTGATCGAGTACAAACAACTAAGAGTCCGTTCTGATTTGACTTATGATGAAAGGTCGATCAAGATCGTCGACAGAAAAGACGAGAATGTGAGAAAGCGGTTAGTTCCTTATGTGAAAGTACAGTGGAGCAACCATACCGAAAGGGAAGCAACTTGGGAACTAGAAAGCGAGATGCGCGAATTGTATCCCGACCTGTTTTCCAACTAAGGTACGTTAAGTTTGGGGACAAACTTCTTTTAAGGGGGTAAGAATGTAAGAACCCGAAAAAAAAAAAAAAATTAGACTTTTAATTTAACTATTTTTATTAGAAAATAATTAATGTAATTACAATAATTAACTAACATTTAATAATTGGGCTATTAAATGTTAGTTGAATGGGTTGGATGATTTAATTAAGATTGGGATAGGTAAGTGGGCTTGTGAAGTAAAAGGGGCCCAAGGAGGTAATACCCAAATATAAATAAGCAAAACCCTTTCTTAATTTCCCATAACCCTCATAATTTACAAAGAAAAATAAAAATCCTAAACCTAAGGGGCAGCAGCCGCAAGGAGGGAGGAAAACGGCCGAGCTCTTGATCTTTTTTGACCAATTCTTCTAAACAAAAAATCAAGGTAATGAAAAACCCTAAATTCTGGCTTTCGTTTCGTTCAATTTGGATTAGTATTGAATTAGTTATGAATTTTTGAAGATTTAAAATTATTTTATTCTAGGATGATAATTCTTAGATTTTAAATGTTCAATCTTGGAGTTTAATGAATTGATTGATGATTATAATGATTGGAAAATCTAGGTTTAATGATTAGGAGTATAACCTAATGTTGAATCTTAAATCTTGAATAATAAGATTATGAAATTCAAAGTATTAAGTTGTAAAAGCCCTAATTATGTTCTTGAGTTGAATTAAGTTACTATGTTAATCATTCTTGGATGAAAAGAAGGAACAAAAAATAATGTTTGGGCATCTTATGGTTCAGCCGAATGACAGTAGGGTATTTAGGTATGTTTGGGTTGAAATTGTTAAGCTTTTGGGTTATTTTAAAAGATTACAGTTAAGTTTCCAACTGAAAAAGGGCTAAACTGAATAGTTATAAACTGAAATCATTAGAATTCTAACTGTACAGTCAGGAATTAGATGGAGAACTTAACTGAAGGACTAAACTGTAAAGTTTAAAGCTGCAGAAGGACCAAACTGTAATTAATTGGAAGTTGAGGGACTATTCTGTAATTAATTGAAAGTCAAGGGACTAATTCGTAAATATTTAAAAGTCAAAGGACTGTTTTGCAAATATTTAAAAGTTGAAGGACTGTTTTGCAAATACTCATAAGTTGAGGGACTGTTTTGCAAATACCTAAAAGATGGAGGACCTTTTAGTAATTAACCAAAAGTAGAAGGGCTTAAGTGAAAATCCTAAAAGAGGAAAGTCTACTTTAGAGTTAAGATGTATGAAAAGGATAGAAATGAGAACAACCCTAAATAAAATCAACATATAATTAAGGAAATTACAAGTCCAAGAATAATGGAATTCCCGAATAAGGAAAGTTTTCAAAAATAAAAACTTTTTCAAACCTAGAAGATTACTAAATAAAGAAAGGAAAGAAGTTAAATTATAACGCATGAGGTTTGACTAAGTAGATATAGTTAACGACAAATGGGTGATACTAAGTTACTCTTTCGTGGTTGTAGATACGCACGGGAAGAGCTGTACAAGAAGTTAGACCAAGGTAAGGGATTACGTTCATTAAGTATTTGAATGTATCTTCCTTTGTTATAGGATTCCCTATTGATGATTTGTATACTACCAAGTGGCCGGTAGTTATTCATTTGTATTCCCTCGTTATGAACGTTTTTGGAATATCTTACCATTGATGCGTTTTTGTTCAATGTGTATCTATGTGAATTGAAATTGACTTATGTGTTCTCGTACCATGAACACTATGAATATATGATGTTAAATTGTCCAATTGATGAGGACTCTATATATATTTTGTCTAGACAGATTGAAATGACCTAAGGCCTAGTCAGATTGAAATGGCCTCAATGTTAAATAAATTGGTCTAAACAGATTGAAATGACCTAAGGTCTAGTCAGATTGAAATGACCTCACTATAGAATGAAATGGTCTATTCAGAATGAAATGACCTTAATTCTATAGATGTGATTATCATGATGCATCAGAATAAGGGGGCGCTTTGATAATAGCGTAAGTGAACCTTATTCAACGATTGCCTGAAAAGGTGTATCGGAGTCGCCTAGATGAAAGGTGCAAAAGTACTTGGAATTGATGGACAAGTGTGTGTAAAATTTCATTTGTTATTTGTAAAAGTGCCACTACTTGTTATTTGAAAAAGTATCCTCTTTGACATTCTTAGTACCAAAACTCTTTATTGTACATGTTATCCTTTCATTGATATATTATTAAACTCCGTTCGTTCCGGTCGTCTCTTCTTAGAAACCGAAGAGACCCCGTATGAACTTACTGAGCTTTGTTCGCTCACCCTTTCATATTCTTTCCCCTCCCAGGTAATAAATGATTGGAAAGGATTGTCTGCGTGTTTGATGGATTAGCGGCTTTTGGAGTTCAAATAATTATTTTAGAATATTAAGTATTTCGAGCTAGTGGTTTGTACTAGCCGTAGAGATTATTACCGTTTTCAGCAATTAAGTTTATTTCAAATAGTGGTTAGTACTTTTGAATTATGGTTTTAGTAGCCGTTGGAGGCTATTCTATTATTAAATTAAGTATTATTATTATGTATGGATTTTGGGGTCGTTACAGACGACATCATCATCGGCGATGGTTCCTCTCTTCCAATCTCTCACATAGGTTCCTTCTCTCTCCCCACACCCTCTTCCCTTCTTAAATTTAATAGTATCTTTATGGATTTTGGGGTCGTTACAGACGACGTCATCATCGGCGATGGTTCCTCTCTTCCAATCTCTCACATAGGTTCCTTCTCTCTCCCCACACCCTCTTCCCTTCTTAAATTTAATAGTATCTTACATGTCCCCCTTATTACTCGCAATATTCTGTCCGTGTCTCAATTTTGTCGTGACAACAATGTCATCATTGAATTCTCTCACTCCTCTTTTCTTATCAAGGACAAAACACACAAGTCAAACACTTATCCATGGAAACCTTGAGGATGGCGTCTACATTTGGCACCCTCCACTCATTCAAGCTCACTCAAGCTCTCTCTCGTCGCAACTGTGGCATCATAGATTAGGACATCCCTCTTCCCCCGTTCTTAGTTTATTACGTCGCAAGTTCAGTCTTTCTATTTCCCCTAGCTTACCTCCTTGTAATTCTTGCTTTATCAATAAAAGCCACAAGATTCCCTTTGCATCTTCTACTCTTGTCTCACATGCTCCCCTTGATCTCATTTTTTCAGATGTATGGACTTCCCCAATTCACTCACTAGACAACTTTAAATACTATGTCATCTTTGTCGATCACTTCACCAAATACATTTGGTTCTACCCTCTCAAACACAAATCCGACACCTATAACACCTTCCTCCGCTTCAAAGCCTTAGTCGAAAAATACTTCAAACATCCCATCATTCAAGTCTACTCCGACAATGGGGGTGAATACCTAAAACTCACACCCACTCTTGGTCAAAACGGTATCACCCATCTCACTACACCCCCTCACACTCCCGAAACAACGGGTACGCCGAACGTCGTCACCGCCACATTGTTGAAACCGACCTCATCCTTCTCTCCCATGCAAACCTACCTCTCACCCTTTGGCCTTATGCTCTCACCACTGCCACCTACCTCATAAACAGATTACCCACCCCCACCCTAAACAATGATTCCCCCTACTTTCGCCTTTTCCGCTCCCCTCCAAACTACACCAAGCTACATAGTTTTGGTTGCCTCTGCTACCCATGGCTTCGCCCATGCACCACCCACAAACTAGACCCAAAATCCATCCCTTGTATCTTCGTCGGTTACTCACCCACACAAAGCGCGTACTACTGCCTTGATCCCACCTCTCATCGTGTTTACACCTCCCGCCATGTCCGCTTTGTTGAAACCACTTTCCCATACAACTCCCTCACCACCAAATCCCCCACTGCTTCCACTCCTCCTCCCTTCGAATGGCACACCCTCTTTCTCCCCATCCTAGACACTACCCCCTCCATCCCACCTCCCCCCCAACCCCAACCCCCTCCACCTCCCCCCACTCCTCCCTCCCCAACTCAACCCTCTCCCAATCCCACCCCTAATGAACCCCCTACCCCAACTCAACTTGATACTACACCACCCACCCCCAACCCCCCATCCCCTCCACCTCCCACCCGCACTATCACCACTAGACTTTCCCATGGCATCACCAAACCCAACCCCAAGTATGCCAACCTATCCCTCCTCACCTCCCCCACAAGCCTTCTCACCACCACCAAACAAGCCCTATCCATTCCTCATTGGCGCAACGCCATGATTGAAGAGTTTCAAGCCCTAACCCGCAACAACACTTGGTCCTTGGTACCATCCACATTAGCCCATAACATTGTCGGTTGCAAGTGGGTCTTTCGAGTGAAATACAACCCCGACAACACCATTCAGAAATATAAAGCCCGACTTGTAGCCAAAGGCTTTCACCAACAACCCGGTGTTGACTACACCGAAACCTTCAGTCCCGTTGTCAAACCAGCCACAGTTCGACTACTCCTTTCCCTTACCACAACCAACCATTGGCCTCTTTGCCAACTTGATATCAACAATGCCTTCCTTCAAGGCACTCTCTCTGAAACTGTTTTTATGACACAACCCCCCGGATTTGAGGACTCCACCAACCCATCCTTTGTTTGTCGCTTGTCAAAAGCAATCTATGGTCTCAAACAGGCTCCCCGGGCATGGTTTCAAGAACTCAAAACCTACCTCACCACATATGGCTTCCAACCCTCCTTAGCCGATCCCTCTCTGTTCATCTTCAACAAATCCCCATCTCCAATTTACCTACTTGTCTATGTTGATGATATCATTGTCACCGGCCCCTCCCCCTCTCACCTTCGGTCTTTCATCTCCAACCTATCCAACCGGTTCTCCCTCAAGGACCTTGGACCCTTGTCCTACTTCTTGGGTGTTGAAGTCATTCCTAACCATAACGGGCTCCTCCTCTCCCAAACCAAATACATCCATGACCTTCTCACCCGTCACAACATGATTGATTGCAAGCCGCTCCCCACTCCCATGGTAGTATCACCTCCCCTCACACGTTCCACTAACACTCCGGCTGTTGACCCTACTTCCTATCGTGCTATTGTTGGTGGACTTCAGTACCTATCATTCACTCGTCCCGACATTGCCTTCTCGGTCAACAAGCTTGCGCAATTCATGCAAAACCCCCAATCCTCTCATTGGGTTACATTGAAGTGTCTTCTATGCTACCTTCATGGCACCATGCACCTCGGTCTTCAGATTTTTGCGACGTCTCCTCCTTCTCTTCATGCATTCTGTGATGCGGATTGGGCTGGAGACAAAGATGATTTTGTATCCACCACTGGCTTGCTTGTCTATTTGGGCAAAAAACCGGTCACTTGGTCCTCCCAGAAACAACGTGCCCTTGCTAGGTCCACCACTGAAGCTGAATTCCGGGCTATCGCCGACACTGCAGCTGAACTCACTTGGGTTGGGAACTTACTTACTGAACTTGGATTTCCATCACCCACTACACCCGTGATTTACTGCGACAACCTTGGTGCCACTACCCACTCTGCAAACCCGGTATTTCACTCTCGGATGAAACATGTGGCCCTCTCATTTCACTTTGTTCGTGAGCAAATTCAGTCTGGTTCTCTCCGTGTGCAACACATTTCTGGTACGGATCAACTCGCAGACGTTCTCACAAAACCACTTTCCCGTATACGCTTCCAACAACTTATCTCCAAGATTGATCTTCTCCAAGGATCGTCCATCTTGCGGGGGCGTGTTAAGGATGAAGCTAAAGGATACCAATCCACGACCAGAGCAACTGTAAATGAGGCGCCCGCCTCATCCCGATTCATGCGCCCGCCTCAGTCAAATGAAACCAACGCCAGACCTTCTGTGGCTGAGGCGCACGCCTCAACCATCCTCATGCGGCCGCCTCAAGGCAAGTCTCCCTCGGCCATTGACACTGGAAGCCAGGCGCCCGCCTCTACATGGACCAGGCGCCCGCCTCGTTGTTCGACCAGTTCCTGTTCTAACTTGGATTCACCTTGAATGTTACCTAATCTGATTTAGTATTGGTTTCCTTATTGTATTCAAAGTATATTAAGTAGTTTGTGAATTTAGGAAACTAAATAATTCAATTGTATAGTTAGATAGCTTTCCAAATCCTTGTACAAAAAAGATTCCTCTACTTGTATATATATTCATTGATAGTCAATACAAAGAGTGAGGCTTTTCCAAAATCTTACATTAATATTGGTGAGCAAGTGGTTACTTTCTATTTGTATGAGGCATGAGATTCAGATAACTCTCAAGATAATCTCTTCCTTCAATATACTGGTGCTAGGTATCTTTACTCTTTAGAATCATTTGTTTGATGTGGCTGATGAAGCTTGGACAAGACCATGCAAGTTAGAGGATTTTGTAAGAGTGGCGATTGGTGACCTGATTTGTTTAGGAGTGGGAAATGGGTGCTACTATTCACACTACTTGATAGTGTAAAATACCTCGATAGAATAAATATGTACTTAATAAATGTAAAAAGTAGTCTCTCAAATCTAGGCATTTACTAACTAGCTTACAGTTTTTTTTAAATAAAAAACATCTTTGACCTTTTTTTTCAAGAAAAATAATAAATACTTTCTTTACTAGTATTATTAAAATAAAGGAGATTCATTTAGTTATTGTATTTTTTATTTCAATTATTTTTTATTTATAATTTTATTTATATTTAATTTAATATATTACTATGAATTTATTTTATAAATAAATATCTAAATAAAAGAGATTTAACAAGAACTAACTTTTTATTCAATCTCATTTTTTTTAAAAGAAATAAAGAGATTTAACAAGAATTAACATTAAAAATAACAATACAAAAAATCATTTCATAACTTCAGTCAATCCAATACAACAAATTCACTAGTACAATTAGAGCGCATACGCAAATATTGATTATAACTGTTAATTTGATCCAAGTATGGTGTAACCCATTCAGCTGCACAATTATATCTGAAATGAATCCACTGTGGCATGAGAGTCGGCATCGGGTATCCTCCTGTCAATGTTACTTTGACGTAATGATTATTATTAATATGACCGATTGCAATAACAACATGTTGATACCCCGGTGGCGGAGAAGATCGGAGCGGTAAGTGTGTTATGCTACCTGATATGCTTAGAACATGAAATATCACATTGTACTTCGAAGCAATCAGGACACCCATATTAGGCATGCTCATCCAATGCTCAGGAGGTGCACATCTATTTGACTCAAAAAAATTCAAGGAGTTGTAAACATTAACCCATCCTTGAATGCCAAACATCTCGACATATTCTAGTTTGTATGTGTCTAACTCTTCTATCAACTCATACCGAATAGTGGGCCATGCATCTTCATGAAGACCACGACAAACAGCTATTGCTCGAAATCCACAATTCCCATCAGCTCTTACATCGTGTACTTGCGTGATGTAAGGATGAAATATAACCGGAAATTGATGAATATATGGATGCGAGTATTGTTGGTCCAAAGAGTAACTGTGTCTTGTTGGTTCCAAAAACTGAGAACTTTTTAGCTCAACAAATCTCGCTGAAGAACAACTACGTCTACTGGGTTTCTTAGTTGGCACAGGCGGATCAACATCAACAAATCTTGCTGAAGAACAATTGTGTCTATTGTCTTTTTGAGCTGGCACAGGCGGATCAACATGACTTTTTCCGAATATTTTATCCTTGAAGGAGGGACGACCACGAGTCGTGTGAAAAGCTGGTTCACAAACCAAAGTTGTTGATGGCGCAATTATCTCCCTTAACTTCCTCAAAAAACTGAACTTACCAGATTTCGGCTTTTCCTTGAATTGTGCCTTAAACATTTTTAACTCTAGTTCGCAATCAAAATCATCATCTTCTTCTAAGGATGTGCACGGTGTTAAATCAAGCTTCCTCCAAAACTTATCTATTGAGTCAAGTGAGATAGGATGACCTTCTTTGAAGTATATTACTTGTTCATGGGCACACGGCAACCCATGACTTGTGCGTAATTGACATCCACAATTCTTACGAAAAAATCCAATAACTTTGGACCGCTCAAATTCCTTGAATAGTATGTCAAGTGCATAAGTTGAAATGAAACCATGCAATTCTTGGAACAACGGTGTGTTGAATCGATGTCGAATGACAATTTTGCTCTGTTCAAGACTTGCTTTGATCGATATGACTTGTGATTGGACGACCTGATGGATATACGACAATGATGTTTTCAAATCCGATCGCGAGGACTCCAAGTATTTTTTTAACTTGGCATGCTGACTCTCCACTCTGTTAGTTGTGTGATTTCCAAAATTAAGAAATTTGTCGGTCCAAGCAGCTACAAACATTTCCTTATAAGGTGTCAGCCAATTTGCATTTAGATAACTAAGGACACCTGAAATATCAAACAAATTTATTTCAATTTTATGAATATTATTTATAAATATAAACAAAATATGAATATATAATATAAGAATACCTGAAAAGTTTAGCAAAGTTGCTTCAAGTTGTCCCAAGTTGAACATGTATGATTCCTCAGTTTCAGATTCAACCAACATGTTCCATGCTTTATAGAACGGATTCCAAGAATCCTTTGATTTTAATGATGGTCTACACTTCTTCAAAATACTTCTGTAGATGTGCCATCTACAAAGTAATCCTTTAGCTTCCGGAAACACATTGTTGCATGCTTTCATCAAAGCCAACTCCCTATCTGTGACGACAACACGTGGAGCGGTACATCCATGCATTGTTGACTTAAGACAACTTAATGCCCAAGTGTAGTTTGACTCTGTTTCATTATGCATGAAGACAAATGCTACACAAAAGGTCATATTAGTTGAAGTTACACCAACAATTTCAAGGAGAGGCATCTTATATCTATTGGTTTTATATGTCGCATCCATCAACAACACATGTGGAAATGCACGCCATATCTCCAAAGATTTTGGATGAGCAAAGAATAAATCTTCTAATTCATTAGTTGAATCATTTGTGCGAAACTCAAAAACATAGTCGTTTTGCTGTAAAAATGACATAACAACTTGCATTTGAGTTTTACCGGCTTTTTCCACCGTTCGAATCTTATGGCGTGCATTGTATATGGTTTTGATACTAGACACATTATCCAAATTTTGTTGTTTTAGTGTTGTCAAGATATCTCGTGGTTTCACGTTTTTTCTTGACAAATCTTCCACTAACCTAGCTTCATCTCCAGACAACCTCCTTGAATATGGATGACCTTCCATATGTAATGCCGGGTCATGATTATGTAATTCACATATTACTTTCAGTCTCCAACAATCACCCATTCGTAAAAAAATTCCTTCTAATTCAAATGGACACCCAATTTTTTTTGTACCAGTATGTCTTGTGGAAATTTTATTACTTTTGTAGATACCTCCTCGATCACATTGAAATACAATTCTGGGAATCTTTCCGGATGAATTTTTCACCGATCTTTTTATTACAATAGCATACCCAAGAGAAAATCCCATACTTTGTACCCAATTAATCAAATCTTCTCGAGAATGGAACACCTAAAAAGATAAAGAATTTTTTATTAATTTTTGAATATCTGTGTACAAGCAAAAAAAAAAAAAGATTTTGAAATACACATCTGACTTTGATTATTTTAAGTTGTTCTAATTTTTGAAATGCATTCTTCTTTAGTAATCTATTTTCATTGGTCAAGCCATTTAAGCTTTTCCTCAATCCCCAACTATACAATCAATTGCGTCAAAACATGGAAAAACTTGGAAAAATAAAGAAAAGCAAGCATCCCACTTGACTCTTAAAGTTTCTCATACGCCCCTCATGACTGTAATAAACAACGCATTGGATATCTTACTCCAGATTTGGTAACTTTGCAAAAAAAAAAAAAAAAACAGTAATAATATACATTTTAGAATTTGAAATATCTTAATTGTATCTTAATATTGATTTGTATTTACGAAATGCATTCTTCTTTAGTAATCTATTTTCATCTAAATTAATATTTACAAAAATACTATCTTAATAAACTGAAATTCTTTCATGTCCTTATTTCATACTTTTTGTTTTGGGCGAATTTAGTTGATTTTGATAAAATGAAATGTTAAATTTTTACTATTCACTTTATACCTTTTCATTTAAGCACATTTAAAAACGTTATTAAAAAATAATTAATTAAAGAAGTCATGCTTTACACAGTAAGAAGTGAAGTACAAGATAATGAAAAAATGGTAACTTTGCAAAAACAAAACACATAGACATAACATAATAATATTATAAAGAGTAATTTTGACAAAAAAATGAATAATATTTATTCATATATATATATATATATATATATATATATATATATATATATATATATATATATATATATATATATATATATATATATATATATATATATATATATATATATATATATATATATATATATATATGTGAGATAAATATTATACGGAGTATTATTCGCATAAAAAAATACATTTTGAGAATAGAAACATACCGTGTCGATATAAAATTTGTATGTGTTGTTGACATCCGATTCATTCTCATTTTCATTTTTATCACCTTGAGATATTTTGTCATCCTCCTAAACAAATAAGAACCAAATTAGTAATAATAAATAAAATAAAATGTACTATTTCAAATATAAAAAAATAAATTATAAAAAATATTAAACTAAAAATACCTTATCACTTGACTCATTAAACCATTGATCTTCTCTCCAGTTCTCCATTTTCTCAAAATTTATATTTTATTTCTAGAAATAAAAATATCATCTAGTAATATATGTGTGTTTATGTTTTAGTAATAGAAAAATTGAGTTAATGAAAAATGAGAAATTTATAAGAGAAGTGTAGTAAAGAAAGAAAGAAAAAAGTCTAAGACTTATTATAAGGAAGGAAGCAGTGTACACGGAAGGAAGCAGTGAACGTTAATTTGGCCTACATAAGCACCAATCAACAAAAAACCCTTTTTTAATTACTAATGCAGTGAACGTTAATTTGGCCTACATAAGCACCTATCAACAAACAATCCTTTTTTAATTACTAATATACGTTATTTTTGTGCCTACCCATCCTAACCAATCACAAATCCTATTTTAACTTTTCTCTAATTTCTTTAAAACTGAAAGTATGCCTAACTCCATTTATTATACTTATCATTTTTTATGTCTAGACACAAAAAACGAGTAAGAAAGTCAAAAAAGGGATTGACATTTATTGGGGTTAGTATGCTTAGGTTTAGGTTAGTGTGTTAGTGTGTAAAGAAAAAAGGGTAGTGGGAATAGAAATTTCCTTGAAATTTGTTGTTTTATGGTGTATCTGGACACATCGGGACTTTACATTCTTACAGATCACTATTATGGAGGGGGGGGGAATTTATGGGACATAGTCGCCTTTTTGGCTTCTCCTTGGGCGTTTGCTAAGGGAGGTAAGTTGCCCCTCCGGGGCTGTATTTTCTTGGGACCCGGTGTAGAGAGGTAGCTAGACATCTCAATGGGTGGAAATATTTTTCCTCTCCCGGGCCGAAGTATCCTCATTACTACTTCTCTCTCAAGTATCCCCCTTTACTTGTTCTCCTTGTTTAGGACTGTTAAAGTGGTTAGATTAGTGAGATGATCATAAGGGACATTTTGTGGGGGGAGGGGTTGGGGAAAGAGGAATAAAGAGAGTTGTTATATAAACCCGTAAAATTGTTGAGTAAACCCGTATCATTTAACTCACCCCAAAAAATAAAAACAAACCCCCCACTTTTCCCATTATACCCCACCCACACCCACACCCACACCCACACCCACACCCACCCAATTAACTCTCATTTACTCCCTCCCTCTCACTCATCCTCACCCACAACCAAACCTAGACAGAGAAAGAGAAAGAAAGACGTGAAACGCAGAGAGAGAGAAGAAAGGAAAACGCTGAGAAGAGAGAGAGAGAGAGAGAGAGAGAGAGAGAAGAAAGAAGAAGAAGCAAAACCTAGGTAGAAGAAGAAGAAGAACAAGCAAATTCAACCCCAATTCAAGATTCAAGATGTCAAACCTAGGGAAATCAGGTAATTATTCTTTCTTCAATCGAAATTACTTTAGTTTTGCTTCATTTTGAGAGAATCTCATTGTGATTTTTTGAAAAATTTCGAAAATCTGGGTTTTGAAGGGTTCGGCCACTACTGGCCGATTTATTACACAAATTCGGCCACACCCTACCGAAAAAACTCAAAATTTCGGCTACCCCCGGCCGAACCTGCTCAATTTTTCGGCCACCCCCGGCCGAATCAAGCTCAATTTTTCGCCACCCCGCCGAATCTGCTCATATTTTTCGCCACTACAGGCAAAGTTTTTCATTGATTGCATTGTATCAATTCCATGTTTTTTAATCCATCTATTCATCAAAATTTGGACATTTCACTCCTTTTATTAAGAACTAGGTTCAATGTCAATGCATGTTAGATTTCTCAGGCCTTTGTTGAATTTTGATGATGCATTTGTGTATATATGAGTGCCCTACATGATTTGGACTGTAGGAGGGATTGATTTGGGTAGCCAAACGCAAGTTTGTGCATGATTCTCTACTATGCACGCCAAGTGTTCGATGAAATGCTCCAATGAAAAATTTCTTCTATTTTCTTGGAATTTTTGGCATGGGCGATCTTTGACAATCTTTCTTTCTTATATATGCATTGTTCTTTCTTTCTTATATATGCATTGTTTTTGATATGATATGTTATAAAATGTATTACGAGTTTGATTTTTGTATGTTTTCATTGCAGTTAAGCAAATGTTTACAAGGAGAAAGCGTCCAACTGCTTCCGAAAGGAGTGAAAAAGTAGCCGCACGTACTCAAGGGCAAACTTCACGTAACCAAGAGCCGAGTTGAGGATTTAACCGTTGATCCTCGCTTGTCGGTCTACAATGAGCCTATGGAAACCTCACTCCGAGCCTCTGATAGACTTTATTCCGGCTCAAAATGATAGTGACCCGGAAGATGAACGGGAATACGAGCGGAAGGTGAGGAAGATGAGCCGGAAGGCGAGGAAGATGAGGATGATGATGATGATGAGGATGATGAGGAGGGAGGTGGGGAGGTAACGTCTTATCCCGGTGGGCCTAGGTACAAAACATTACTCCTTTCCTATGAAACCCATATTGCTAAATCAATTTGGGAGGGTAAAGATGATAGGATTTTAAAATGTATTAATCATATAGGTAAATTGAAAAAATGGGAATTGGACTTGAATAAAGTGTCAGAGCCGGTTCAAATGCTTATCATTAATTCCGGTCTCTTGAGCTTAGTTAATGGAAGTGGAGCGTATGACAACGTAGATAAAACGTTGGTCAACGCTTTGTTGGCGATGGCATCCGGAAACTAATAGTTTCCATATGCCATTTGGAGAGATGACCATCACTTTGGAGGATGTGTCTTGTCTTACATTGCTTCGGTGTCGTCTTCCCTTATTTGACAATCCCGTTTATGCTACTCACCACCTCAAAATAAGGTTTGTGAGGTTTTGGGAGTGACCAAAAAAATTGCTAAAGATGGAATTCCCGCCAAGGGGCATTGGTCAATTTAGAATGGCTTAGATTGAAGTTCTCCCTCGCTTGTACTCCTCGCACCCCGAAAAGCCAGTCTCGTGCCGCTAAGGCATATCTTTTATATTTATTGGGGCACAATCTTTTCTGATAAGACCGGGACATGTGTCAACGCTAGCTATCTAGATTTTTTGAGAGATGATGAGGCAATAGGGAATTATGCTTGGGGAGCCGAAGCGTTAGCTTTTTTGTACCGGCAACTAGGAAAAGAATCTAGGTTTAACTGCCATCGATTTCCGGCACTTAACCTTGTTGGAGGCTTGGGTTTATGAGAGGTTTCCTGCGTTTAGGAACGGTTTCAACAACTACTATCTACCCAATTTGCCGCTCACATTGAAGTGGCTACCACCTCGGGCTCAACCAAATGGCGCTGCCTCCGTGCAAGTGAAGAGGCAACATATTGATATTATTCAGACACGGATGTAAGTATTATTTTTTTAGTAATAATTTTCACATGTATTTTTGTTTTCTTAAATGAAACTATATTAATATTTTTTATGTTTTTATTGTAGGTGATTTGGACGCCGTATGTGGGTATCCGTTCTACACATCCTTTTCCTAGAGTCGCGCTATACCAAGGTGCTATAGTTGCCGGTAATGTGGTGGAACCACATCTTCCCGACCGGTATTGCGACGCTTGGGTACATGCAGACAATACCTCACCCTCCACTTGGTCTTGGGATGGCGAGAGGAGATAAGAAGTCTCTAATGGGGTGGATCATGTTTGCCCGGCCATTCTTTGACCGGAAGGGAATTGCCTCGAAAACGCAAGTTATCGGGATGTAGAGTGCCTCAACATGCTTCGAGATGATTATCTCGCAATGGTACTCAATATTCACACCCCATTGTGCACCCCATTACCGAGCGGTCTCACGTCGTCAGAGGACAACTGAAGTTGTTGCCCCTAATCCGTGGGATATGCTTATGAATGTCCGGAACGTCATTATGCCTATGGCTGAGAGATGGACAAATGGAGACCGCTCATTTAGTTTGGAGGAGGCTATGGACGTCATGTTTAAAGCATTGCGTAAACTCAAACTCAAACCCCAGCATGGACATCAACTTCTCAAGTTGGTAGAAGACGACAATAGATATGCAGCTTTGGTTTTTTTGAACAATTATTTTTGGTATTGTATTTGAACAATTATTTTTGGTTTATGGAGTAATTGGTGTATGAACAATTATTTTTGAAGTAATTGGTTTATGGAGTAATTGGTGTATGGTTTTATATTTCATGTTTTATGGTTTATGGTTTTATGGTTTATGGTTTATGGTTTTATGTGTATGGGGGGGTGATTGGTTGGTGTATGGATTTATGGTTTGTATATATATGTTTGTATGGTTGATGGTTGCAGCATAGACGAGTCGGGGACGTGCCCTGGTTAGTGCAGAATAGAGCAAGGACATGTCGAAAAACTGGAAAAATTTCGGCCAGTACTGACCGAACCAGTAGAGAAGTTCGGCCAGTACTGACCGAAAACCTTGGATCTGTTCGGCCACTACTGGCCGAGACCTAGAATAAGCTTGTTTTTTTTTTTTTTGGGAACCGTTCATGAAAAAACATTGCTACGTGTTCTAAACATTGGCTGAAATTTTGAAATTTTTTTTTGCCTTAGTTACAATGGTTCGGCCAGCACTGACCGAATGTTCTTTGTATTTTCGGCCAGTACTGACCGAACCTGCTCTAATTTTCGGCCATTACTGGCCGAACCGTTTCCAAAATTTCGGCCACACCTGGCCGAACCATGACATGATGATTTGTTCGTGGGTTTTGTTGTTTGGTTGATGTAGAATGGAATTTAGGATGTTATCTTTGTTGGTCTTTACAATTTTTGGGTTGTGTTGATTTAATTTAATTTAAAGTTAGTTAAATTTAGTTAAATTTAGTTAATAAAAATGGAATTTAATAATAAATGAAAATTATTTAAAGATATGTAACACCACAAATCATAATATTTAACATAAATAAAACTATTTAATATCAATTACATATGTTGATGTTTCGGGTACTTGTATTAATCGAGTTTGATAAAAATCTAGCCATCCTGCACATTAAATATTCCTTCGACAATCATACCATTTGTATGGTACTGGTGGCAATGGACATCCTTCCTTCAACTTGGCATGAATGTAATGATTGTTGTTGACGTAGCATATACAAATCAATTTTGGGTTATGTGGCATTGATTTTCGTAGAGGAAGGAAGGTCAATGACAAGGTGTTACTCAAAGTCACCAACGCAACGTCGAATGCATTTGCAACAGCGTAACCCATTTCTGCAGAGTCAAACCAATTTTCTTCTCCGCATGGTCCATCAAACCAGTGGATAGCCGAAAGGACTTTATCCACCCTATTCTCGGCCATGAATAACTCGGCATACAACTCTTGATTTCCCAAAACCTCCTGATATAACTCTCCCCGAACCCATCGCCAATCATTTGAATCACGGCCAAGTAACTCCGCAATACACCTAAGCCACAATTCCCATCACTCCGCACATCAATTGTTTTCTCAATATAATCATGCATGAAAACCGGTAGTTGATTAAGATATTTGATTGCATGTTGACTTTTTCGACGAACGGCTATAAGATAAATTCAAAAAAGAAAAAATTAAACATAAATAAAATTATTTCATGATATAAAAGTTTAACTGAATAATATAAATAGTTTTGAGGTTACCTGTAACTTGGCTTTTGCAGATAACATCGGAGACCCTTGATTTGCATCGGTGTTGAATAACACTTGAGTCGGGCCTGCATGGCCTCCACGTACTCAAATGCGCTAGGATCCCGCTTCGTGGATTTGAGGAACTTAGCACTCTTTGCTTTAGGACGACCCTTGTTATTTGTTTTAACCGCAGTTCATTGGCCATTGTTGTTGCAGGATGACAAATCTCGGTCAATCTCCGAACAATCAAATTCTTTCCGACGCTGAGCCGCCTCAAATCTTAAATCAAGGGTATTGCGAATCTCATTGTACCGATTTCGAATCTCTTCTTCAATATCATCATCGAAACTCATGATCGGTAGGGTATCTAGCTTACGCCAAAATGCATGAACTTTATCAAGTGGGATGGGCGAGTTGAATTGCATGAACCGTGCAAGCTCATGTGGACAAGGGAGCCCGCATGCCGATCTCACCGCACACCCACACAACAATGGATCTCGGCTACCATCATATAGAGAATCCAAGTGAGTTGAAAATCAAATCCAATGCATTTATGGACACCATGCCTCTAACCTCACTCCATAGCGATGACTTGAATTTGTGTTGAACCACACTCCCGTTTTCTCAAATGAGGCAACGATTGCAATATGGGAGCATTCGATGAGTTTATGAATTTGTTTCCAACATGTCTCAAATGCTCCCCGGCTCGATCCAAGTTGTTTCTTCAATAAGGCATGTTGACTCTCCACCCTAACATAGGTTACGCAATTTATTAGCATATAATTAACAAAACATCAAAACATATGACATAAACATAAAGTTCCCCGATATACCGTTTGTAGTCAAGTTGTCAAAGTGCATAACATGGTTTGTCCAACACGAGACAAATCTTTCTTTGTAAGGCACAATCCACTCGGTTCAGACATAATTGACCGCATCGGGATATTGGATCAAATCTTCGATAATCGCCGTAAATAGTCATCAAACGATGCCTCAGTATCGCCTTGACCATTACATTCCAATGAAGAATGAACGCCCCAAATCTCTTGCATATCAAACATTTTCTTGCATTTTGCTAGAATATTCCTATTGATATGCCATCGACAGAGCAAATGAGTTGTCGTTGGGAACGCCTCACGAATTGCATTCATTAAGGCAAGCTCCCTATCTGGTCACGATAACATTGCGAAGACATGATCAATCCCTCATAGATTTTAGTACTTCACATACCCACATGTAGTTTGCTTCATTTTCAACCTCTAAGTACACAACAAAAACTAAGAATGACATTTTCATTAAAGGCACGCCCATGATCTCAAGAAAATGTAAGTTGTACCTATTTATCTTGTAAGTGAAATCCAGAATAATACGTATGGAAATGCTTTCAACAATTTAATGCTTTTCTGATGAGCAAAGAATATCTCCTTAATGACATTCGTATTCTCGCATTGCCGATATTCGAAGTGATAAGCATGCTCGGTCAATTTAAACATGAGCCGTTGGATTTGAGAACGACCCGCACGCTCGCTGCCCCGTTCTTCACTCGCGCATTATAAATAGTCCGTATTATGGACTCATTTTCCGGAAATTTCTCTTTTAAGCTAAATAAAATATCCTTCAGCCGACTATTTGCATGAGACATTTCTATCACGTACTCCTCCTCGATTTCAAGGTAATCTACCGCATAAGAGTGACCCAACATGGATTCGCAAATAGGATGATTGTGAAAGCCACAAACCACTTTTAATTGCCATTCACCATCACCCGTGACTTGTCGGCGTTCAACCGAAACTTACAACCGCATTTCTTTGTTCCGCTCTCTCTGTTTTTCTTTTTTCCCAATTCCAATATTTCAAGGTCAGCGCTCGAGAGGACAGAGAGATTGGTTTTTCCTTGTATACACCCGATCACAAACAAGCGTCATTCGAGGAGCGGAATTACGGCTCCCGTTATCCGACCGACCGACTACGATGACAAATCCATGCTCTTTCCCCTTTCTACGCACCCATTCAAACATTATTTTTTTGTCTCGAAAAACAAGGGCATTGTGAATTTCGGAGTGTAGTCTCGCAAAACAAGGGCATTGTTGTCACCAGGGATACCGAAACAATTAAATAAAACAATAAGGGAGGTGTAAGCGTAAAAATAAGGGTTCGGCCGCATGGCCGAATTTTCGTCGACGGTTCTACTGGTGTGGCCGAAATAGTTAAAATATTCGGTCACTACTTGGCCGAAATATTCAAATATTCGGTCACTACGGCCGAAAATAGCCCGCATTCGGCAAACCAGAGCCGAAAATTTTTAAAATTTCGGCGGTGTGGCCGAACCATAGCTTATTTTCGGCCGGGCCAGTCGAACTCGAACAAATATTCGGTCACTACTGGCCGAATTCTAGCTACGAAACAGAAATGACATTTTTAACAAATTTAAAGGTTAGAAAACTTACATTATCATTCGATGGTAGAGCTAGAGGATCCATGATGAGCTGCTGAATCTCTTGTCTTGGAACACAAATGTGTATGAATTTATTTTTTTTGGAGAGGAAGAGGAAGGTAAGGGAGGAGGTAATTTTTTAAGGAGTAAAAAAAGAAAGAAGAAGTGAATAAGTAAAGAGGTGAAAATTGATGAGGGAGGGAGGGGGAAGGTGGTGAAAATTGATGAGGGAGGGAGGGGAAGGTGGGTAAAATTGATGAGGGAGGGGGGAAGGTGGTGAAAATCAAATACGGGTGTACTCAACAATTTTACGGGTTTATTTAACATTAGTAAATGAGGGGATAGATTTAGGGATATTTTTGTCATTTCACTCGATGGCATTTTTGAAGTTTCCAACTTACGGGTTTACTCAACAATTTTACGGGTTTATATAACAATTCTCAGGAATAAATTGTCTTGTTGCTTGGGACAGTGTGATTTGATCTATTGAAACATTTCCTTGTAGGTAAGTGGTGTTGACGCTTTCTCGAACCACGATCTTTTTGGCATGTTGTGATGAAGAGTAAGTTTCAGATGAGTGAAAGCGGGTGGAATGCTAATTTTTGTGGACCAGACTCTCATAGAAGTCCCTAAAAATTTATTTATCAATGTAAGCATTTGTTTCTCTCATTGTCCGATTCATAATGAGGATGTGTGTCGTGGGTCAATACTTCTCTGCCTGTTACTTCCAAGGATTAGTCCCCCTCATATCTGCTCATTTGGCTCGTGGGTCAATCCTTTTCTAGATTCATTCTCTATATCCTGATAAGTGTATTTTGTCATGACTGTGACAGAATTAGTCTTTCGTTGAATATTATTGCTGGTTCTTTTCACTCAACCAGATCCATCAAATTAACCTCCTATTTTGTCCAGTATTTAAGCTTTTGTTTGGGGCTATAGTGCATAGAAAGCTGAATACTAACATTTAACGGCAAGCTTTTTTCCCAGATTTGTGTATTTTATAGTCGCATAACCACTATTCATTTGCTGTTGCGTTGCTTTACGGGGGTGGTGTGGGGGTAGTTTTCTTGTGATTCTCGATGATTTGTGAGTTTGACACCTCCTGCTGGAGATATGTTTTTATTTTTGTTTTTCCTTTTTTCTCCGTTGAGGTTTTGCTCATGACACAGAGAAGATCTTGCGGATGTGAGCAAAAGGCTAGATTTTAGGAATCAATGTGTGCTGTGTCTTAAATTAAGTGGGTTGGTCTCATGGCCTTTGGCTAGAGATGCTATGGAAGTTGCTTCTACTGATTT
Organism: Adenophora triphylla var. japonica; assembly: GCA_022495995.1. NCBI lineage: Eukaryota > Viridiplantae > Streptophyta > Magnoliopsida > Asterales > Campanulaceae > Adenophora > Adenophora triphylla. The sequence goes on along the minus strand of JAFEMH010001473.1, from coordinate 135,958 downwards.
GGGCGTAAAACAGTTCTGTCCTATATATATATATATATATATACTCATATATATATATATATTTATATATATATATATATATATATATATATATATATATATAAATATATATATATATATATATGGATGGTCTTTGTGTCTGAGAAACTTGTGCTAACTCACAATTTTCATATGTTTGTTTCTGAGCTCTGTTTACACCGCATAGTTTAGGACTGACGACGTGCATATGCAGTTATTAGTAACTTAAGTTTCACGCGGAACAACACAATTACATGTACCACTATTTCCAGAACAATCTCATATTTGAACTTCTAGAGGGATGTGATGAGCCCGGATCTACTGGACCGGGCCCGCGCTCGGTCTAGTCCAAGGAACCAGTGACGTGGCAATTCCTAGACCGCTGGAGGGAAGACCGCGGACAAATAGGCACTTGTGGTGAAGACCGCGTCCCTCCTCGCATCATCCCCATCGAGGACCATTGGGACCCTGCTCGCTGGATCCGTGCCCGCATGAGTCATGACCGCATCAACCGTGCTCGCGTCATATATATTTGACCGCGGGCACAACGTTGACCACGGGCACAACGTTGACCACGGGCACATGTCTGCTTCCCGGTTAATGTCAAGTCTTACCGAGCAAGTTAGCTTACTGGCTCTGACAGGCCACTTGCCGGCTCCCCCATAACGCATTTAATGCGGCTCGCCGTGCGCCGCCTACTATTCCATTTAATGCACTAAGCCGGCCACACGGCTCATGTCACTTTCACCATGTCCCCCGGACACCAATGTTCCCTCCCCGACAAGACCAATTAGCCGCGGACACGTGTAGCCGGTCAAATACCAAAGTGCCCCTGTGGCCGATCTCATTGCTTACATCAACTAAGCACCGCCTCATTACCTATAAATAGAAGGCCTTTACCCCTCGGGGCAAGGTAAGTTCCATATACAATCGAGTAAGCTCTATTACTCTCTAAACCTAAACACACACACACTCCAAAGGTATTCAAAGCCTTATTACTCAAGATTCTTACTCACACCCGAGGGCCCGAGTTGGAGTAACATCCAACTTTGACCTTAATCTGCTTGTTGTTCGTGTTGTGATCTAGGTACATCAAACCACCAAATATATCCTAGCCAGATATCCCGAACCGCTCCCGACCCCAAAAGCCGTGGCGTCATCGTTGGTTCCATCACGGAACCGACTTTCTTTCGTTTTCTCGTTAAAAATCTTTTGTTTTCAAGGCACCTCACGTGTCCTAAACAAATTCAAAGGCCGAAAGGCTCTTCTTTTTCCATCATCTTCTTTCCGAATATGGCTAGAATATTGGAAAATGCCGGTCACTTGACCCTAGAGGAGGATGATCAAGCCTCACCCTCCGTCATTAATAAAGGCAAGGCTCCAAACTCGCCAATAGAACGGGGCACGTTCTCACCCACCAAACACCCTCTCTCCCGGTCAAAGGGCCATACACCAACTCATGCACCAAATACGTGCCGAAAAAGCACAGCCCTCCTAAACAAGAGCCCAAAACTCCTCAACCTCCCCAAGAAACACCACCATGAACACTCCTCTCTCCCCGCAGCAAATAGCAAGGAGACAAGAAATTGATTCCAAATCCAAGCCGGTCGCCGAGGCCACGGCAATTGCCGACCAACAACCGGAGATGTTCGAAATAGAGGCCAACGGAGGGCTACAGCCCCACAAGGGTCCATAAGGTTCTCCCAACGAGCTCCCGCTCACTCACTTGCTAGTCAAGTCGCGGGGCAAAAAGTGGCCGAACCAACCTCGAACGCGGACAAATGGCTAAGCGCAGCGTGGTGCATGTCGAGGACAAATGAGGAGATTGGAGAGGAGGCACAGCCAAACCAACGTGCGAGGCCCCAAGCATTACCTCGCTCCGGCCAAAGGGAAGGCCGTGGCTCCACGAGCTAAGAAGCGTAAGGTCGAGCACTGTAACCCCGAGTTCGTTGATTTCATGCGTAAGATGTGGGAAACCCATCGAAGGCCGCCGTAAATGTGGTCGCACTATGGATGCCTTCGCCGACAAGATCGCCCGGCACCTATTCGTAAGGGGAAGCCCCCGCATGGATACATACGATGGATCCAAGAATGCGAGGAGCCACACGGGTAGATTTGAGGGCCGATGGCATTGTTCTCCGAGGACGAGTCCGTGATGTGCAAGGCTCTAGCCGCCACATTCACGGGCAAGGCCCTATCCTCGGATGCCGGCACTTAAACCCCGCTCCATCAACTCTTTCAATCACTTCAGAACATTTTTCTCAATGCCTTTGCTGGAGCAGTGTGCCCGCTAGACCAAAGACAGATCTTGTCCGTGTCAAGGTGCCGCCACCGAATCCACAAAAGATTACATTGCTCGCTTCGTAAAGGTCACGAGGAGATAGTAGATCCGGAAGAGGGGGATATTAGACTTTGCTGAGGGAGGCCTCACTTCCTCCTTCCCGAAATTGAACTTTGCCTCCACCCAACCTAAAACGGTGGAGGAGATGTATGAAAGGGCTTCGCCATCGCTTCCGCCGAAGAGAGCAAGACGCCCGGTCCCCCGAGCTTCACCAAGGAAAGAATAAGCCAAGTCCAGGAGACCACCCTGCAGCCCGCCCGCGTTAACAATCGTGGCAAAAACAAAGGCCGTGGTCGGATAAGCTCCGAAAGAAAATGGAAGAAATAGCCTACACCGAACTCACCGAGCCAAGAGCGGTGATCACGCGGGCATCGACTTTCCCCGCTCCTCCTCCCATGCTCGTAAAACCAAATGAAAGGAGTAGGGCAAAGTTCTCGTGAGTACCACAATGATCACGGCACGGAATCGAGGACTCGTTTTCACCGAGAAAAATAATCCAGCAGAGAATCAATAATGGGAGCTCACCCGACGGGTCAAGGGAAACAACCAAGCCCCCAATAATAACCAAAGAATGGGCACGAAACCCTCGTGGTCCCGAGAGGGTGGAAAGAGACAATTTTGAGGATGACGATGGAGACTACAACATAAACTTCATCGAGAAGAACCTCCCTCCAACAAACAAATGCCTCTCCCTCCAAATCCGGACATTGAAAAGGTTTTCTCCATCCCCGCAATGGCTCCTAAGAAGAGCAGAAATTGGGTTCAAAAGGAGTGAACTTGCCTCCACCCTTTTTCATTCCACTCACCTCTTACCCTCGTAATGAGAATCAACCGGCAAACATAGGCCGAGTGTTAATAGATACAGGAGCCGCCCGCGATATACTCTACTACCATACGTTGGTAGGAATGAGAATGATCAAGCACATCTTTTTCCATACGCGGCATGCTTCGAGGGCTTCACAAATCACGCCGTAAGGGTAAAGGGGACGATTGTGTTTGACGTAACTATTGGGGAAAACCCACGCAGTAAGACGGCCAAGATAACTTTCATGGTGGTCGATCTTCCTTCCCAAGCATAATGCCATTCTCTACAGAATCGTCAGCCGAATTGGGAATAGTTAAGGCCCGTCCCCACCAAAGGGTGAAATTTAACACCCCGGGCGGGCTGCTACGATCAAAAACTAGCCCGGGAGATTCCTCCGAGCACCGGAGGAAAAAGGAAAGAACAGAAAGGCCAGCATCCCGCCCGCCAATACAGTGGCGAGGACAAATTGATAGAGGGAAAAGGCGAGGACAAATCAAAAAAGGGAAAACTCTTGCACTCCCGCCGCCACCCGTACCAATTGGCATGCTTTCTTTCCATTCCACGAAGGTGGAGCTCAAGATGAGCGTAAAATCGAAGCAGCTTGGCCGCCCGCTGAGGGAGGGTATATTGATCGAGGAATAGAGGGGGAAATTGACCGTGATATCATATACTCTATGGCAACATCGATCGGAGCTCAAGTCAACCCCTACCATTGTTATTGACTCCTTGCACAACCGAGAAATCGCTGACCTAAAACCTAACGACGAGCTCGAGGAGGTGGTAATCAACCCCCACTTCCCCGAGCAAACCGTTAAGGTAGGCCTCGGAAATTCACAATGAGGAGAGAAGGATACTCATCGAGTTCCTTAGAGCAAATTGCGATGTGTTCGCTGAGGGTGGAAGATATGCCGGGAATCGCCGAGGACGTGATCCTCCATAAAATCAATGATGACCCATCCTTCAAGAACATCCACCGTAAATCCAGATACTTCTCCCTGAGAAAGAGATTGCCATCAAGGAAGAGGTGGAAAAATTGCTAAAAGCGGGATAATCAAGGAAATTACCTACCCCAAATGGCTAGCCAATGTCGTGATGGTCAAGAAATCCAATAATAAATGGAGAATGTGTGTTGACTTCACGGACCTCAACAAGGCATGCCCCAAAGACTGCTTTCCTCTTCCTCGCATAGATAAATTGGTGGACTCTATAGCCGGCACAGAGTGTTAAGCTTCATCGATGCATACTCCGGCTACCATCGATCCAAATGGCTCCCGAGGATGTCCGCCCGTAGCTTTCATCGTCGCGGCAAAACCTACCGCTACACAATGATGCCCTTCGGCCGAAAAATGCAGGAGCCACATATCAAAGGATGGTCAATCTGGTCTTCAAAACCACCAAGCGTAAATCTCGAGGCCTATATAGATGATATGGTGATAAAAACCAAGGAAAACTCCCACGAGCTCGACGTGGAGGAAACCTTCCCGAACTTGCGCCGTAACAATATGAAGCTAAATCCCTCAAATGTGCCTTTGGGGTAAAAGCGGGCAAGTTCCTGATTCATGGTCAATCAAAGGGGGATAGAGGCTAACCCAGAGAAAATCCAAGCCCTATTGGACATGAAACCTCCGCTTGCGTTAAAGATGTTCAAAAGCTCAATGGCCGCATCACAAAGACTTCGCCGCTTCATCTCGCGGCCGCCAGAGAGATGCCTCCCTTCTTCAAAACTCTCAAAGGGGGAAGAGAGCCGATGAATTTACATGGAGCACCGAGTGCCATCGTGCTTAAGAAGTCAAAACATACCTGGGCAAATTTCCCTCTATTTCAAAGAAATTTGCCTCGGGGAAGAGCTTTTTCTGCTTTCTAGCAAGCATCGATCCGGGCAAGAGGCCGCCGTTCTTGTAAGGGAGGAGAATAACTCCCAAAACCAGCTTATTATGTAAGTAAGGCACCGTCCGCCGTAGAAGGGCGTTATCTTAATATAGAGAAGTTAGCTTACGCCTTGTCAGATCCGCCGAAAAATTAAGAGCCTACTTTTCTCGCACATCCTATAACCGTATCGACCGAGGCTCCGCTTAGAAAGGTTTTACACAAACCAGAGTCTTCTGGGAGAATGCTAGCTTGGTCTATAGAGCTCACCGAGTTCCGCATCACCTACTCCCCGAAGAAAGACAATCAAAGCGCAAGCCTTAGTTGATTTTGTAGTAGAATCATCATTCAAATCGCGGACAAATGACTTAAAAAGAAAGCGAGCGTAATCGAAGATGACCCGTAAAGCTCGAGCACCGAAACTATGCAACCAAAGGAGCGCCCTAAGAAATATGGACTTTATTCGTGGACGGCTCACCGAGCAAGTTAATAAGTGGAGCGGGCATACTTCGATCGCACCCTCGCGGGGAGACATTTAAGAGGGCCTCGAGGTTCAAATTCGAAGCATCAAACAATCAGCCGAGTATGAAGCGATCATAGCAGTGCATGGAATTAGCAAGAGACTTGGGAGTGCAAAACATAGAGATCAACAAAGTGATTCTCAAATTTCATAGTTAATCAAATTAAGGGGGAGTATGATACTATCAACCCAAAGGCTAACTCAAGCATCGCGGGCTTGCAAAAACCCTCATCAAAAAGTTTACCTACTATGAGCCGAACCAAGTCATGAGAGAGGACAATGTGGAAGCTGCACTCCTCTCCGTAATAATGTATCAAGAAATTGATGAATTAGAGGCAGATCGCGATTGAATTCACAGAGAGACCCGCTATAGATCGGATTCGTATAAACAATATCGAGGATCAAGTAAGTGGACTCGGGTAGATGAAATGAAGGATTACATCGAGAAGCGCACCCTCCCCGAGGATCCAAGAAAGGCTAGAGCCATCGAGCGGTGTCCGCGAAATACCTCGTCCTCGATGGGGTACTCTTTCGGCGATCATTCACCAAGCCTTTACTCGATGCGTCAAAACTCACATGGTCACCAACTTACTCTACGAGGTCCATGAAGGAGTTTGTGGCGGACATCCAGTGCTCGCACCCTCTCGTACAAGATCAAGTTTCAAGGATTCTTTTGGCCCACGATGAGAAGGGATGCACAAGAGTATGTGAGAAAGTGTGATAAGTGCCGTAGATTTGCAGACATCCCTGCACTACCATCAACAGAGCAGACTTTCGTGGTACCATCGTGGCCGTTTGATACGTGGGGATTGATCTCATTGGACCATTTCCAACCGCTCGAGGGAACATTAAGTATGCCGTGGCGGCCGTGGATTATTTTACCAAGTGGACGGAAGCAAAGGGCTTAGCCACTATTTCCGAGGATAACACCATCGCTTTGTCCACGATCACATCTACTGCCGATTTGGGGTTCCCGAGCAATTATTTCTGCATAATGGCACCCAATTCTCTCGCAAAATTCACCGCCGAATGTGCGAGAATGAAGGTGCAACACCGTAAGTCCGCAGCTTGCCTATCCTCGTGGAAATGGCCAAGCCGAGGCCGCGAACAAGCTAGTTCCGACCGCCCTAAAGAAAAACTTGGAGGACGAGGAGGACGATGGTCGGACGAGCCTGCATCGCATTATGGGTTGTCCGCACAACTACAAGAAATTCTACAGAGAAACTCCTTTCTCGCTCACGTACGGGTCGAGGCAATGGCTCCAGCTGAGGTAGCCCTACCTCGTACAGAGTCACATACTTCGACGAGTCTCAAAACGAGGCAAACAGTAAGGTGTGACTCGGACGATCTCGAAGGAAAGAGAATGCGGGCATATGAAAAATGGTGAACTACAAGCGTAAAGCGAAGAAGCACCATGACAAGAGAGTAAATAAGAGGAGTTTTTCACTGAGATCGGGTACTCGTAAGCGTAGAGGTCCAAGGGACCCAACCTCGGTTTCAACAAGCCGTCCCCGAAATGGGAAGGTCCATATGAGGTCACCAAAGATAGTCAAAGAGGGCACCTACATATTGCGACCAAAAGAGGGAGAAGAGCTTAAGCACGCTTGGAATAGCGATCCACCTTAAGAGATACTTCTTTAAAAGTCTTTGTAATTTTTTGGAAGGAGTATAGACCGTGTATATAAAGGAAGTTATCATCATGTTTCATCATATTTTGATGCAAAAACCTATTCCCACCAAATTTCAAAAGCTAAAGTGGATGCCCGCAAGCGGATGCCGCATGCGTACAAAGATCCATTACGATCCGTACCTACCGATGCGCAACGATCTTTGTGGTCCGCACGCCTATATGAGTACAAAGATCCGTTACGATCCGTGCTCGATCGCGGGAGGATACACCGTCCCCGCCCGCGTGACGCCACCAGAATAAGTGGATATAGATGCAAGCGAGGACAAAGGCCAAGGCCCTTGTCCCCCGACTAAATGCGCGAAGGCCTTAGGTGGCCGTTACTCGTATGCCCGTATGTAACAAAGGCCTACATATAAGCCCGTTACCGTATCACAAGGAGACCCTCACACAAAACTCCAAGTGATTTTGAATAAAGGGTCAAAAGCGTGAACCACCGTTAGTGGATACAGATGCCGCAGGTTAAAGGGCCGCTATGCTAAATATGCTCCTACCTACCGTTGCGCGGACTATAGCTTCACGGCCACACTCGCATGCCCTCTCGAAGGTAGCTTGCCTCGTCAGCTTTCGACTTACACCACTACCGCAAGGCCGGGAATAAGTGTAAATGGATGACGGTGATCAAACGCGTTTTAACAAAGCCAAATAGACAAACCGGGGTCAAGACCCCTAACTTTGCCACAAGGCTAAAACAAATACGGCCGCAGATGAATAAGGCCGACTCTCACGAAAAATCCAAGTGATTTTGAATAAAGAGTTAGGAAAACTCAAAAATGCGGGCAAAGGGCCTATTAAGCTTTTCACCGCAGTAAGGAGAGTATAAAGTTTAATTACAAGTCAAAAAGCTAGAGAAAGAGCAAGAAGACAAGTATTAAGGTACTTCAAAATTGCGAGCACTCAAAGCAAATTCTACAAGACAAGTAATTAAAAAGAATAGTTACAATTGAAAATGGTTCTATTATCGAGAAATAATTACAAGGATCCTACAAGCTATTACGTAAAGGAAAAAGCAAAAATCCTAAACTATAGGAGCTTGGTCCTCGCCGCATCTCGCAGCCTCTCCGCCGCACCTTCGTGCCCGCTTCGAAATTGGAGTTGGGGAAGGAAGACTGGTCATCCGAATCTCCGTTATAGGATCGTAGACGGGCTCGCAGAGGCCGGAGCAGAGCCGCCCGCGAGGGAAAAAGATCTCCTATGGCAGGCCCATTTGGGAAGAACCCGAGCCAAGGCATCCCCCAATGATATAGGTTCTCCCGAATCGCAGCTCATCCAAATCGGCGATCGTGCTAAGGGCCGTCACTTCGCCACAGAGGCAAAGAGGTCGCAATGACAGCTCCAAACCTTTGACCTCGTCCTCGGACAAGTGGAACTAACGCATGCCCGGCAAGCATTCATCATCCGTAGCAACAAGCGAGCCAATCAAGGCCAACTCCCGCACGGTGAACTTGCCCGTGGCCGCAAAATTCGAATTTGTGTCCGACCCTGCCTCATACCGAGCCAGGTTTTCAAAGAACGAGCCAGCCCTTAAAAGCTTGGGAGTTCTTGTATTCCTCCACAGCCTTCCTCATGACATCGTCGAGGGCGGACTTCCCTCCGCCTCCATCCTTTCAGTAGGAGCAGCCATCTGACAGCTCGTCCACCTTCTTCCCCAAAGCCTCCAGATCGCCTGGGCAAAGATCCACTCGGCCGCGAGCTCTCTATTCCCGGGCTCCCACTCGCTCTTGTGCCCGCGGAGCTCATCCCGCCGACCCCTTATCCTCTCAAGGTCCTTCTCCACTGGGTCACCCTCTCCCGGAAGCCCTTCAAATCGGACTCCTTCGAGCGAAGGCCTTTTCCTTGTCCTCCAAACAGGAGTTCAAGGTCCCAATTCTTGTTTGAGCCTCCTCCAGCTCCCGAAGTTTGGCCGCCAAAATGGAAGTTTTGTTCTCCACCTCAGCGGTCAGAGTGTCACAGCTTTCCCGCAGCTCGCAAGACCTTATTACTCACTCCGCGGCGTAGAGATCAAAAGTTATACAAATAAAGAAATTGTGAAGCCAAAAGATTAGATCAAGCGAGCATCTACCTCGGCCGTAGCGAGGCCTATATCCCCCACTGGCAGAGGCATTCTCCTCGACAACTATGCTTTTATAGAAGTCCTGGAGAGTATAGACGGTTCGCCACCCGATCCCCACGGAGGCATCGCGCAGTTCCGGCATAGATATCCACCCCGGTGATGGGAGTCACCTCGGATAACCTCTTCCTAACCGCCAGAGTCTCCTCGCGAGTAGTCAAGGAGGCCACTGGATAAGCAACCGAGCAGAGTGTGCCCCCAACAGGGGGAGAAGAAGCTGAGGCCACAATAGGGGCAGTCATAGTCCGAGGAGGAACATCCCCGACCTTCTGCAGCTTCCTTTGTCCCTGTCCCAGCTCTCCATCCCTCTCATTTCTCTTCCGAGAATCCATTTGATGGCCGGAAGGAATGGTGCGACTGTGGGGAGAGCGGGAGCCTCTAGTGCTAGATGGAGGAGGACCCCGGGGCGGAGGCGCATTCCCGTAGTAGGGATAGTCTTGGGAAGGCTCAGAGGATCCCCGTCTTCGCCGACAATGGGCACCGTCTTATCCTTGGTGGGGACCCCACCCATCTCAGCCCGCCTCTTCGCAGCAAAGATCCCCGATAGCTTGTTTGTTCTTGGCCTTCAACCGAGCAAAGATTCATGGGGGCCATCGTAAATTATATTCTTCTCGGATCTACTCGAGGGAAAGAGAAATGGTTAGAATGCAGCTCAAAAATCAAAGACAAAAATAAATTGGCAAACAGTTTATATGAAAAAGTTAGAGACCGATAAGTTCGGGAGGATCGCACTCGCCGCCCAAAGATGCAGTGTCTTACAATCCGCCTCAAATTGGTAGTGCTCGTGCACCCTCCAATCGTGGTCACGGGCAACGACTCTATCTCTACTGGGGGCACGCGAGGCGCCCTCCCTGCGAGGAGCCACCCCTAAGTAGATCAAAAGAGGCTCATCTACAACTATTGTGCCCACGTCATAAACGGGCTCCTCCCCGCTCTCCAAATAAAGGGCCAGATGCCTCTCTATGGCACAGCGCATAGCCTCGGCAGAGGATGGGTCCTGGATAATCGCTAGAGGACACCTTCATCGGACCGGACTTTCGTGCTTGAAAAGGGCCAACCAAACCTAGACTCAATGACCAAGATATCCTTCGGTTCCATTGGGTCAAACTTGTTCGTGGGGGAGAGAAGGTCTTGGTAGAGAAATTCCTAGCCTTCAAACCAAGAATACTCCGGCTGATTTGGTTTTGGTAGTAGGCATAAAGCCCGGCCAGGGTGGGTTCATAGCCCAAGAATCTGCAAACAGCTATGAAAGAAACAATAGCCCTGATGGCATTGGGAGTCGTTCATGGGAGGCACTGTTGAACTCTGTGAATTCATAGTAGAAAGGATCCAGGGCAACCTCGTGCCATTCTCAAATTGAGCACCATAAAAAACTAAGGCCCTATTATCCTCGCGACATCGCCATCGTCTCCCGCCTCGCCTTATCCTTCCCTTTATCGGAACGTGCCCAAGGGTGCTGACACGATAGGCCTTGCGGTCCAACATTGTACACTTCATAAATATCCTCCTCCCGGTTGAGGATAGCCACTTCCTCGGCTTTCTTACCGCGGCCATGACTGTGGTTCGCCTCAACTGGGCCGTTTGCCTTTATCATGCGTGGGCCTCAGCCTACCTCCTCCTCCTGAGTCGTGGTCGAAAAGGCATCCACAATGTTCGTGGTCTCAGCAGCCTCTCTTAGAGGTCCCCGCAGCCTCTCCCGTCCTCAACCTCGCGGCCATCCTCCCTGGCCTCCGAGCTCGTCGAGCCAAAGAGACCTGTCATCAACCCGGACAGAGGTTACCTCAGTTCATTCCCCCACCTCCGGTCACTTGGAAATTCAGAGGCTCCAACTCCTCGCTACCGCTCGATCACTGGGTTAGCAGCCCTGTGGGCCGCGGCACAACATCGGGAAAACCGTCCTTAAGGGCGTAACATTTAGAGGGTTATTCAGTCCCGGTGCTCAGTCCTCGGTGCTCGGTGCTCGCACCTCATTAGTTTGATCGGGGTCCATTAGTTCACACTTCTCCTGCCGCTTATTTGTTCGGGGACACGGATCGCTCTCCTCACAAGTTCTACGGCGCTCAAAGCCCGATCTCTCTCGCGGGAAACCCGCACAAAACCCCCATCACAAAGTTTCTTAACCTACGAGAATCCCCCAACACTAATACATCACGATTATATATATACTTCCTCTTGGCCTCCCACAACCGGGTGGGACGAAAGGCCCCCAATCCGCTTTCTCACAAAAGTACAAAAACTATGGAGGGATAGCCTTAGCCACCCCAATCCAACCTTCCTAAAGATCCCCCACCGTTTACTGCACGCAAAGATATCGTGGGTGGATCCATCTCCTAATTCTATGGGACGGCGGGGTCCAAACTCTCGAGTGGTCATTATTCAGAAACCAGAAAAGGAAAAACAGAAAGAGATGAAGAAGAAAACACCCAACGTTACTTACGAAAAGAAAGCTTGAGGGTAGATTCGAAGAACGGCCGTACTTAATTCGCAAAGAAGAAATTTCTCTCTAAAGCTCTTCGAATGTTTGGAAACGGTAAAAGTGTTTGAGGTTTAAGGGTTTGGTATTTATAAGGCCTACCTATACGGGTTAACCCGTTAACCCGTATTAATTAGCCCACAAATCCAACCTCGGACCCTGAACCGTCTCCAACGTTTGAAAATTCGAAAATTAAATACATTTTGCATTTATTACCCCCCTTGAATGGCTGACACGTACCCCTGTACGTACCCTTAACCTGTCTTTTCATCTGCCAAGGGGCCCACCTGTTAACCGGGAGGGACGCCAGGCAAGGGGCCACGTGTCTCTCGCTGGTGCTTCCCGAACGGTGCAATAAGCCCATGAGGCCCAACAAAAACACCAACACTGGTGCTCGCTCGAGGAACAATTGGAGCAAGCCGAGCTTCTAGTAGCTCCTCACTCAGACCATAAATAATCACACTTGGAGCTAGGGGCCATTGATGAGCCCGGATCTACTGGACCGGGCCCGCGCTCGGTCTAGTCCAAGGAACCAGTGACGTGGCAATTCCTAGACCGCTGGAGGGAAGACCGCGGACAAATAGGCACTTGTGGTCAAGACCGCGTCCCTCCTCGCATCATCCCCATCGAGGACCATTGGGACCCTGCTCGCTGGATCCGTGCCCGCATGAGTCATGACCGCATCAACCGTGCTCGCGTCATATATATTTGACCGCGGGCACAACGTTGACCACGGGCACATGTCTGCTTCCCGGTTAATGTCAAGCCTTACCGAGCAAGTTAGCTTACTGGCTCTGACAGGCCACTTGCCGGCTCCCCCATAACGCATTTAATGCGGCTCAGTCAGGCGCCGCCTACTATTCCATTTAATGCACTAAGCCGGCTACACGGCTCATGTCACTTTCAGCCATGTCCCCTGGACAGTCAATGTTCCCTCCCCGACAGACCAATTAGTCATGACACGTGTAGCTGGTCAAATACCAAAGTGCCCCCTAGGGCTGATCTCATTGCTTACATCAACTAAGCACCGCCTCATTGCCTATAAATAGAAGGCCTTTACCCCCTTGGGCAAGGTAAGTTCCAGATACAATTGAGTAAGCTCTATTACTCTCTAAACCACACACACACTCCAAAGGTATTCAAAGCCTTATTACTCAGTATTCTTACTCTCACACCCGAGGGCCTGAGTTGGAGTAACATCCAACTTTGACCTTAACGGTGCTTGTTTGTGTTGTGATCTAGGTACATCAAACCACCAAATATATCCTAGCCAGATATCCTGAACCGCTCCTGACCCCAAAAGCTGTGGCGTCATCAGGATGATTTGTATTGTTCTGATGCTTGGGCTTCTTCTAGAACAATCTTGTCCTCAAACTTCTGAAAAGGATGGTTTATATGATGCTGATGCCTGGGGTGCGCGGCTTTGATATTGTTCTTTACTTAAATCCTCTGCCTTCAGAAATTCTGGTCAAGTATGATTTTCGATTCTCATTCTTATTGACATATCAAATGCATTACAGGATTGTATTGGGAAAGATACCAACAAATGATGGTCTCACAAATGCTTATACAATTATTTCTCGGAGGTGAGTTTGTGATGTATGAGAGGAATTCTATTCCCATGTCTTGGTTCTTAACTGTAACTGCTTAGTGTCATTCATGTACTTTTCTTTATAGATGTGTTAGGCATTTTCTCTTAAAAATGAGCCTTTTTTACTTCCTAGTCTATTAGCCAGCTGGATATCCCCTTGTACAAGTGGTGGTTCATCACGTCATTCTGGTTCACAATCCAGGCCAAAAAGCCTCTCTTGCTTCTTTTCTCATGCATCTTGCTTCTGTATCACAATCTGTTTGTTCTACTTAATAGTGCATCGGATTGCAAAAATGGGTTTCCTCTACTTGAATTGATTGCTGCTAAACATAAGTAGTGGGTTAGAGTTTGTCACCTTGTGCTTAAGTGTACTGCCTAGTTGTGCCTACCATGATCAGTGATCCTTGAGCTTTAACATAACCTAGTGGGACTGTTTTTCAGCAGGAAATAAGCCCAGGAAAGGTTTAATGCATTCGTCAGCCTTAGCCAATGTACTAGCCTTACTGTCCATATTCTGAAATTAAAGAGAGAAGCTGCCAAATGGACGTCTTTATAGTTTCTTTAAGGTTCTGAGCTTGGGGTTGTAATATAGTCGTGTTATGTTATGAAGTCCAAGATGTTACTATTTTCTCGATGAGTGAAACTTTAATCGATATTATTTTCTCTTTCTTTGAAAATTAGTTTTTATCACATGCTCATCTTTTGAGAAAAACACTAGGCGGTTTTCTAAAAGTATCTATGTTTGTTTATATAGTCATAGTTTCACAGTTGCATGCATGATTATGGTTGGTTAGATTTTTTCTTTCCCTCCTTTGTTCTTGACAGTCTTATCACATTATGCTTATGTTTTTATGAACAGTCCAACATTTGTTACTGCATTTAGAACTGGATTTTGCTTTGCTTTACATACTTGGTTTTTTTCTTTGCCTTTATTGTTTCAGATCTTTGGTCAGTGGTCAACGTGGGGAGGTTTTTGAGTGGATAGGGACAATGTTGCCGTAATATTGGACAGTGGTGAACATAAACCAGATGAAAGAAAACAGGATGATAAACTCGAGGAGCAATCAAAGGCTCAGATATGTTGGCTTCATGATAGTATATATCCATGCATAAATATGCAAATTAATAATCAAGTGAACAAAGCATAATAAATTTTCATATATTTTCTTAATGTCATCCACATTAATTAGTGCTGATGAGGAATTGTTTACGATACATAGGCAAATAATAAGTTACTGAATGTGATAGCATGATAACGAAAATTCGTTAAAGTACACAGGTTCTAGGATAAAGACGTGTAACCTTATCTCCCATCATCAAAAAAAAAAAACAAAAAAAGGAAAAAAAGGACAAAACAGGAAAAAAAGAAAAGAAAATTGAAGTGTAGCCTTATCCTCTGAGCTATCTCATCTGATGTGCTCATTATTAGTAAGGTGCTTTCTTAGAGATTGAGGGGGGTGTTAGTGTGTACAGCTATGGAGGCATGGAGTGCTTTTGTGGGCTTGCCAAGTACTGATGCTGGTTTGATAGCTACTGTGGTGGTAGAGAATCTTGAGAGAGGATTAGATTTTGAAGCTAAAAAGGCTAATGACCGGCTTCTTTTCTTATCTCAAAAAAAGGGCAAACCCCGGTGCCCCTGACAATTGCCAAGAGGTTGTTCGCCAAGGTTCGAACCCGTGACCTTATGGTCACCAAAGGAGCAACTTAACCGTTGCGCCAAGGCTCGCCCTCTTCTTTTCTTATCTCAAAAAAAAAACAAAGAAAGAGTGCTAATAACCGGGTGATACCTTGCGTATGTTCGTTATTAGTTGTTTTCGTTGGCGAGAAGGTAGGATTGCTTGTTGGTTGGGAAGAGTTTGTAGTCTCTTATTTGCAATCTCAAATGATACTTTTTTTTTTTTTTTTTAATGTTATTGGGTGTTCTTAGATGCCCTCATCCTCCCATATTTTGTATCTGGTCTTCAAATTAACCTAGCCACATGGTTGGGGTGGGCCAGGATTGGTTGCTTTTCGGGATCCGATGGTCAAGAGAGTGGGGAGTAGCTTGGATAGGGAAGAGGCCTTTTTTTCACTTTCAGAGAGGGAGGATTACTTTAATGAGATAGTGTCTTTGTAGCGTTCCCTCTTTAGTATTCCGGTGAATGTGGATGAGATAATCGAGACTATTATGAGGATTTATTATTTTCTTTTTTTGGGGTGGAGGTGGAGAGAGAACATCTCATAGCTTGGAGCAAGGTTCCTAAGTGTACCAAGGATGCAATTCAGGTATGGGGAACGTAGTCCAGTAACACCTCTGTTACATCTCTTCGGCGGGTAAGTGGTTTTCCCTGTTTCCTCACAAGACTCGGTCAGAATAAAGTGATCATAAGAAAGTTCGGCTTGCATCTGAAGGGTTGGGACTACCTTGGGACTCTTGAATTGGGAGCTCAGTCACCCAAATGCCTCTAAATTCCTTTACCTTTTGTTTATGCATAGGGGGAATGGAGATGTCATCGTTTATGTTAAGATGTGTGGGTGGTGAATATCCTTTTGCAGGGAACTTCCTCGTTTATTTTGTTTCTCTTCAGTTGACTCGGCACCTATTTGGCCTTTTCTTTTTCTTGTTTAGGAGAGGGTGCCTCTAATTCTTGGACTCACTTCTTTTGTGGGCTAAAAGATCAGGAAATGTAGGAGGTTTTTACCTCCTTGACCTTATATCTCTGGTGCCAGCTTTCTTTTGTCATTCAAGGTACCTGTGGCTGCTTTATTGTATCGGAAGCAGCTGCTCGAATTTGCAGCTATTTGTTTTTATGTTTTAGAGTTTTTTTTTAAAATATATTTCACAGTCCTGATAATTTGCAGCAGCATTATTGAAATGCATAGATGGTGCTTCCACACAATCTAAGCCTTAAGTTGATTGGTTTTAGATAATTTCCTGAAGAAGCACCTGTTATAATAGCCCACTTGTTTTGACAGAGTTTTGGTTTGGTCTTAACACAAACAATACATTTTAGCTAATACAGTTTAGCTAGTATGCATTCATGCCTGAATTCTTATGGATCGTTCATTATTATTCTCTCTTGTCCAAGTATTCTGCTTACAGCATGTATTTTTCTTGCTGTTGTTGAAAATTTGATTAAAGTTATGTTTTCTGCATCACTAGTGTATTGCACTGGTATTAGAGGATATTTTTGGTGATATATTGATATAAATCTTTAATCTTGTATTTTACTCTTACAAGAGTGATGTTCTGCTTCGCATTTTACAAACAATGTATGTTAACTCAAAGGACTTGTTTTCATATGAAAAAGTTATGAAGAAGTGTAATGCTCCCTCCATACCACTTGAAGAGGCCGAGTTCTTTTAAGTTTTTCCAGTGGGAAGTGGAGAAGACTGTGGAACCATTTTTTTTAATAGTGTTTTTAATAACCTTTAATCATGTCTATTTTGTAAAACAACTTGAAATTGTGGCCATATATTTTAGAAAGTTATTCAGCCTTTCTTTTTGATGGTATCCATGTTTGTTCTTTAACTGAAACTAAAATTAAAGTATGCTGCTATTTTTGTCAAATTTAAAGGAAGCTAGTCTATTTGTAAATTTTGCAATAGTATGCTACCCTAAATGGTCGTTAGCCCTAAAATGTACAATACTTGTACTTGGCCAAGACCAAATCGGATTTGAAGTGGGGCACTTTGATGTAATTTTCCGGCAGATTAGGGATTTGGCAAGGGAAAATATGACCTGTTGACCTAAACTAGCGAACTCCAAGAACTGATGAAGTTTTCTGTTTCCTAACTGGTCATGTCCAGTGGGAGTTTCAACCCCATCTCTTCTTATACATTAAAAGATTTAATTCTTGCTGAAAATGGGTCTCTCACTACCTTTGTTTGTATGGATGATTTCAAACTTTTAGACATTTCAAATACAGGAACCATGAACCCTATTATCTAGGCTGTTGGCTTTTTATGAATGAAATATTTTCACTATTGTTGTTTGTATCTGTTTAGATTTGTATGATCAAGCTCATCTTTTTCTTGTTTGCTTACAGTTATGCATGTTCAACACGATCTTGATTCTGAGGCAGAGGAATGCTATATTGCGATGGAGGCCCTATCGGAGGTACTCTATCCTTGGTTTGCATATCTTACCCTGTTCTATTGTCGATTCCAGATCAAAGAAAAATACCTACCCAGTTTGGTTCTCCATATTTCCCATTTGACTGCAGGTCTTACGTTCTGTCCAACCCCTTATTGTCTATTTTCCAGACTCATCCTTGTGGTTGTCAAGGGCAGTTTCCAAGTCAAACCGTAAAGAATTTGTGCAGAGACTGCAAGAAATGTTTGATCAGCTCTCAGGACCTGTTGTGTTGATTTGTGGGCAAAACAAAGTTGAAACTGGGTCAAAGGAGAAAGAGAAATTTGTGAGTTTAATTTTAACATCATTTTTCTGTGTGTATATACTATGATGCTCGGACTCTTTGATTTACCCCGCCGGACACTTGTCAATAACATTAGAATCGGAGTGTGCGACACGGGTACGGCGGGGTAAACCAAAGAGTCCGAGCATCAGAGTGTATATATACATATATGATGTATGCTTACTTTTACTGGTGGGTTTATATTTCTATATTCATCTTTAAGTTTTTTTGACGCTTTTGCTGTCTGTTTTGTTCTCAGACTATGATACTTCCAAATTTGGATCGCCTTGCAAAGCTGATAATGCTCATAATATTCTAAATAATGCCCTTCTAACAACTATTGAACTTCCTCTTTCTGTTTTGGTTCTTTTTGTTGTGAATATTGGCCCTCCACACCCAAGCAAACCTACAAGAACGATTAGAGCACACAAACCAAGCACAAGAAATCAAAAGCACAGAAAAAAAGACACAAGAAATTGTTAACCCAGTTCACCAATTTGATTGGCTACGTCTGGGGGCACTACCAAGCCAGGATCTTGCACTATAATATGTAAATTTTGTGTTACAACAAGTCTAGGGGCGGAACACTGCTTAAATATATATTAGGGGAACAAACCTAACCTTAGATGGACAAGGGAACCCGAAAATACGTCAAAAAAGGAGTCCAGAATTTTTTCACCCGACACATGGGCGGTCGCCCAAGCCAAAAAATCCTCCGAGCCAAACCCTCTGTACACATGCGCGGTCGCCCTTGACACCCTGCGCGGTCGCCCACAGCAAAGATCAACAAACGATGAACCTACTGTATAACTGGGCGGTCGCCCATCATCACCTGGGCGGTCGCCCATGACGACAGAGCCCTCTGACGAAATTCTCCCCTTTTGCTCCGAAGTCTAGCCCGGTTGGTCTTCTATCCCAACAATCTCCCACCTAGAGATCAACCACACATATAAGCCCTGTATCCGTTCTTCAACTCATCCTTGGTGTTCTCCTAGTGCTCACCTCGATCATGGTAGTGCCATCCTCCTCTCTCATTCTCCAAGCCCAATTGAAGCTTTGCACAGCTTCAACTTCTCAAGGTTCACAACCTTTGTCAACATGTCAGCCGGGTTCTCCGATCCCAATATCTTCTCTAGCCCCAAGATCTTCTCCTCCAAGAGATGTCTGATGTAGTGAAACCTCAGTTCAATGTGCTTCGTCCTCGAATGAAACGCCGGATTTCTAGCCAAATGTATTGCACTCTGACTGTAGCTGTAGAGAACGTTACCACTTCGCGTCTTCCCAAGTTCACCCAAGAAGTTCTGCAGCCATACCATCTCTTTACTCGCCTCTGTCACTGCCACATATCCTGCTTCAGCCGATTGCGCCACGATCTTCTGCAATTTAGAAGCCCAGGAGATTGCCGTACCACCCAATGTGAACACATAACCCGTAGTACTTCTCCTCTTATCAAGATCACTTGATGCCAAGTCCGCATCAACATAACCCGCTAACACCACTTCCTTGCTCGAGAAACACAGAGCCTTACCAGCAGCATTCTTCGTATAACGTAGATCCACTTAACCGCTTCCCAATGTTGCTTTCCCGGATTGCCCATAAACCGGCCGACTACTCCCACCGCATGCGCAATGTCCTACTCAGACACACCATCGCATACATGAGACTCCCCTTCTTTGAAGCATATGGAGTTCTCTCCATCTTGTCACGCTCCTCCTTGCCCTAAGGTGAGTCCTTCTCGGATAGCTTGAAATGCAAACCCAATGATGGCGTCCTGTTGGCTTCGCCTCTTCCATACAAAACCTTCATAAGACTTTCTCAACGTATTCTCGCTTGTGAAAGAACCAACTTGCCCGACTCCCTATCCCGGCCAATCCGCATGCCCAAGATTTTTCTCGGCCTCTCCCAAATCCTTCATCTCGAACCGTTCGACAACCGAGTCTTCAATCGTTTTACCTCTCTCTTGCTAGAGCCCGCTATTAGCATGTCCTCCACATATAATGACAAGATAATGTACCCGTTGTCCGTGTTCTTGAAGTAGCAACAATGATCCGCTTCACATCCGATAAAATCAATGCCATGCATGAACCCATCAAACTTTACGTACCACTGCTAGGAGCTTGTTTAAGGCCATACAAGCTCTTAGTCAATCTGCAAACTAGCTCCTTGCTACCCTTAGACAAGTAACCCTACGGTGTACCATGTAAATTTCTTCCTCCAAGTCCCGTGAAGAAAGATTGTCTTCACATCCATCTGTTCAAGCAACAAGTTGCCCGCCACTACTATCCCCGTAACCATTCTCGATAGTGTTCATCTTCACAACCGGAGTGAATACCCGGTGTAGTCAATACTGCATTTTCTTTGAAACCCTTTACCGGTCTTGCCTTGTAACGCTTGCTACCGTCTGCTTCCTCCTTGATCCTGTAAACCCACTTGTTATGCGGTGCCTTCTTCCCCTTAGGTAGTTCGATCGACTCCCGAGTTTTGTTGGCCTTGAATGAGTCCATCTCATCATCCATCGCAGCTTTCCACTTGTTACAAAGTACACTACGAAACGACCTCCGCATAACATTCCGGTTCCCATTATCTGTCAACAACAAATAATAATTGGATGGAGTATACTGTCGGGCGATCCACGCAACCTGCTTTGGATCTACGCAGATGGAATATCCGGTTCCGGAGTACGTGGTTCATCTTCGGTGACCTCCCGACCGTAGCCGTCATGAACCGTTCTGCTCCCGCACCCGAGTTTGGAATATCCACCTTTACAATTTCCGGATCCGAACTAGTGTCGTGGATGCCCCCTTTACGTCCTTGTATGATACACATTCATTGAATACCGCATCTCGGCTACGAATAACTCTATGATTTTGGTCATCCCAAAACTTATACCCGAAGTCATCCCCGCCATACCCAATAAACGTACACTTAACAGTTTTGCATCTAATTTAGTTCTCTCGGCGAGAATCAACATGAACATAAGAAACGCGACGAATATGCGAAGAAAGGACAGTTACTGCTTGCCACTCCAAGCTTCCTCTGGAATTCCATTCCCCAATGGTACCGATGGTCCCAGATTGATCAAGAAAGCTATCGTGTCAGCTGCGTATGCCCAAAACGTCTTCTAAGTCCACACTTCAATCTCGTACTTCTAGCCCGCTCATTCAATGTTCTCGTTCATCCTCTCTGCTACCCAGTTGAAGTTGTGGTGTCCGCTTTGGAGTCTTCTCCATACGAATACCATTCGCGGCACAATATTCCCTAAACTCCCGAGCTCATACTCCCGCGTTGTCGATCTTAAGCACTTAAGCTTAAGTCCCGTCTCGATTCTCCACGAGGCCCTCCACTTCTTGAACACCTCGAAAGCCTCATCTTTCCCCTTCAAGAAATAGACCCAAACCTTCCTTGTAGAATCATCGATGAAAGTCATGTAATATGACGCACCACCTGCAGACGTTAGGAGATGGCCCCCACAAATCCGTGTGAACCAATTCTAACTTTGCTTCTCTCAAATCCTTACGTCCTCGAGAAATTATTTCTCCCTTGTTTGCCAAACATACGATCCTCGCAGATCCCCACGTTGACCGTCTTCAAACCGGTAGTAGTCCCTTTCAACAAAGCACCTTCATCCCAGTCTCACTCATGTGACCCGATCGACAGTGCCACAAATCCGTATCACCCTTAGGCTGCGCCACCGCGATACTATCCTTTGTGTTATTCGCCAAATCTGAAGTCCCTCCTTATTACCCCGAGCGATCTCACAATCCTCCTTGGTAATAACCTGGTTCTCGCAGCCGAATGTCACCTCGTAACCTTCTTCGTCCAACCGCCCTTGTGATAGTAGGTTCTTTTTCAAACCCGGAATGTGTCGACCCGTTCGGATGTAAGACCTTTCCGTCGATGCTCCTATTCGACATCCCCTTCCCTTGATTTTCAAAGGCTCGCCATCGCCCAGATAGACCTTACCGAAATCACCGGAAGTGTAATTCTCCATCTCTTCCTTATGCCCTTGAGAGTGGAATGATGCCCTGAATCCAAGACCCGTGATTCTAGTGCGCTACTAACGCTCGAGAACCGACATCATCACCTTCGATCGCATTCACTGATTGCCGCTTACGATTTGGACAATCACTCTTGAAGTGTCCCGACTCCTTACAATAATAGCACCGAGCAGATCCTTCGCAACCTTTGGTTTGTCTTTGGTCTCCCGGTCTTGCCACTTACCGCTCTTGCGTTCTCCCTAGATTTGATTCTCCCTTGTTTGCTAGTACCGGCTTCCCCTTGCTAGTAGTAGCTAAAGCCGATCCCGAAGCACTCGATGTCCCTAACTTCTTCATGCGATTTTCTTCGGCCCGAAAGAAAGTCTTTAACATCATCATACTTCAATTTCTTCTTACTCGAAGCGTTGATCGCCGTCACCGTTCCGCTCCAACTTGCTAGTAAAGAAGCTAGCAACAAACACGCATGAACCTCATCATCGAACTTGATCTCCACCATTGTCATGAGTGCTATAACATCCATAAACTCATCGATGTGCTTAGCGAAGGATCCTCCCTCTTGCATCTTGAGACTACCCATCTTGCGTATCAAATCAACCTTATTTGCAGCGAGATGGAGTTTCAAATCTCTCGATAAGATAATCCAATAGCTCCTTGGTGGTTGTCGCCTTCTTGGTAGTCTTTGCAATCCACTTTGACAAAGTAGATCCGACCACCCTAGGGCTTTCCGATCCATGAGTTCCCATTCTTCACGATCTTCATCTTAGGTTTGACACCCTTCAGAGGCTTATAGAGGTCTTTGTTGTACAAAAGATCCTCAATCTGCATCCTCCAATATCCGTAGTCAGACCCATCGAATTTCTCAACCGCCTGTTTGTCCTTGCCCATTCTTGATTGCTTGGAACAACTCCCTTGATTTTGAAACCAAAAGCTCTGATACCAGTTGTTGTGAATATTGGCCCTCCACACCCAAGCAAACCTACAAGAACGATTAGAGCACACAAACCAAGCACAAGAAATCAAAAGCACAGAAAAAAAGACGCAAGAAATTGTTAACGCAGTTCACCAATTTGATTGGCTACGTCTGGGGGCACTACCAAGCCAGGATCTTGCACTATAATATGTAAATTTTGTGTTACAACAAGTCTAGGGGCGGAACACTGCTTAAATATATATTAGGGGAACAAACCTAACCCTAGATGGACAAGGGAACCCGAAAATACGTCAAAAAAGGAGTCCAGAATTTTTCCACTGACACACGGCGGTCGCCCACGCGTGGGCGGTCGCCCAAGCGAAAAATCCTCCGAGGCTAAACCCTCTGTGTACACATGCGCGGTCGCCCTTGACACCCTGCGCGGTCGCCCACAGCAAAGATCAACAAACGATGAACCTACTGTATAACTGGGCGGTCGCCCATCATCACCTGGGCGGTCGCCCATGACGACAGAGCCCTCTGACGAAATTCTCCCCTTTTGCTCCGTAGTCTAGCCCGGTTGGTCTTCTATCCCAACACTTTTAACTTTATTTCCCTTTTTTATTTCTCCCCTCCTCTCTCTCTCCCCACATATATATATGTACTGTTGGGAAATAAAGCTGAATGCAACAAGCCCACAAGCAATAGAGGAACAATAAAGAAGGAGAAAATTGCACAAGATCACACACAATACTGCGAGAATTATTTACCTAGTTCTTTCTAATCAAAAAGTACGTCTGGGGGCACTACCAGGCCAGAATTATACTCAATAATCACTCAATATGATGTTACAATATGTTTATCACCGTCACTTGACTATTTATAGGATACAAGAGTCAAACCCTAAACCTAGGCACAAAAGTAGAAGCGATTATGGTGATTTTTCCGGTCCAGCCCAAGTTTGTCCATTAGCACGACCGTGCAATTTTAAGTTGCACGACCGTGTCACTAGGCACAAAACTTGTTGTTCTAAAATCTTTCTTGCACGACCGTGCTTTTTACAAAGCACAACCGTGTCTGCCTTATTTTCCAGCCAAACACGTTTTCTTCCACTTTGCCTTGGTCCTCAAGCCCATTTGTCTTTATCCCAACAATTTCCCACCTAGATACGAAGCCAAATTCCTTGACCGCCGTTAAACTCATACTCGAGTCTAACTTCCCAAACATACGTCAGTGGCCAGACTGAAACATTTGGTAGTGCCCGACTTCTTCATCTAGTTACCCAAGTGAGTTGAAGCTAAGCGAAGCTTCAACGTAGCTGCCGGTTCCACTATGCCTTGAGTTTTCATTTCTAGTGATTCTCCTTACACATTCCCGCTCACTTGCCCGTTCTTCAACCTTAAACTGCACGATCTTCCATGCTCGACACTATCCTAATCTTTCTGTGTATCCTTAGCAACCCATCGTATCACAATTCTAACATGTACCTCTCTCATGTTGCTGCCGTTGAATCCCTGTTCCTTCTGATGGCCGGTTTGAACGCCCATCAAACTCTTCCCAACATACCGTTTCATGGAATTTCTCCCTCCCCAACAATCACCACTGTCTCGCCGTCATTTACTGGAATGCACCCTTGCTTTCTCCAAGCGGACCATGTTGTATGTGGTGTACAACATTTTTCCATACCACCACGAGCTATCAGGTTAGCTCCCTTGGTAATCCTCTATGACCGACTACCGATGGCGACCACACGACCTCTTCTTAAGTTTCTCTTCAAATCCGGAATATGTCGCATATCACGAAGCTGCAACACAGTTCCATCTGTTGCCTTTACTCGAACGTCACCTTTCTCCACAATCTTGGCCGGATTATTATCTCCTAGATGAACAACCCCAAAATCGCAGGAGACATACCGCTCCATCCCTTCCGCACTAGTGCATGAATGAAATGTAGCGCATAAATCCAAAACCCACGAATCCGTCGGAATGCTCTCACTTAAAATTAATGCATTCGCGATCTCATCCGCAACATTCAATCTCCTCTCATCTCCTGACCCCTCTGGACAAGTCCTCCTAATATGCCCCCTCTTCCCACAGTTGTGGCACTTAATCGTCTTTGATTTTACAACCACCCTACTCTTTTCCCCGACCGCCAGTGTAAGCCCCAATGTTTTTCCTTTGCTTTTCCTATAAATATCTTCGCCCAAAATCACATCCACAAGATCACTAATTTCAACTTTGCCTTCCCTGTTGATAGTTGATACATTAACTGATATTGCAGTTGTATCCCAACTGTCTGATAAAGATAATAACAAGATCAATTCTTTCAATTCGTCATCAATAGTAACACTTACCGAAGATAACTGGGTCACGATAGATTTGAATTCACTTATGTGTTTCGTCGCCGACATGCCCTCCGCCATTCTCAAGTTCAGCAATCTCCTTATCAGATGAGCCTTGTTTGTTGCCGATGGCATCTCATAAATGTTCGCCAGCATCTCTAACAATGTCGTCTTGGCTTCAAGTACGTTCTTGGACACGTCGTTGGTCAACGTCTGCCTTACTAGACCGAAGACCTTCCTATCCATGACCGCCCACTTTTTGGTATTGATATCTGCAGTCTTCACTTTAAGTTGCACGTAAGTTACACGGCAGTGTCAACTTTAAGTTGCACGGCCGTGTCACTGAGCACAAAACTTGCTGTTCCAAAATCTTTCTTGCACGACCGTGCTTGTTATAAAGCACGACCGTGTCCGCCTTTTTTCCAGCCAAACACGTTTTCTTCCACTTTGCCTTGGTCCTCGAGCCCATTTATCTCTATCCCAACAAGTACTTCTACACACACATGCGCATGAGCTTCTTAAATGTGTATCCGTGTGCGTGTTAATTCTACTTTTATTTTGTCATCTACAGATTAACGTAGTGTTCATTCCAGAATTATTACAATCTTACCTACAGCTTCTTATTTTACATTTGTGGGGATACTAACTATAAGTGTTGGCTCTTTTCTGTGAGTGGTACAGAGATTTGAGAAGAGCTTAGCTGGTTGGAAAGTTGTTAGTGTCTAACTAACAACCTAGATTTGGACTGGATTGGGATTGAATTGTTTAATCTATCCGCCTTCCTTTGTCCTTGTTTTCCTGTATGGAGAAATATTGAGGATTTGTCTGTTCAGCAAAAAATACGAGCTCAATAATTCTTGAATGTTACCACATCACGGGTGGATAACAGGCATTGATACTGTTTAGTAGTGAGATCCCCTTAAGAACAGCCCCGTTCCTCTGTCTTGGTTTTGTGAACCTATGATTGTTTCATAAATCCGGAAGAGATCTATACTTGTACAAAAGGACTGCTTATTGAAATGTGAGATATTTGTTTTCCATGGTCTGGTATAAACTAAAAATTTCTTGTGTATGACAAAGCACATTTTTTCTGTTCCCTAGTTATGCAAAGCAGATCTCATGACTTGGTACCAACACACATAAAAGCTTTGATGTGTGAGCCTGCTAAATGGATACATGAATACTAGTCAATTCGTTACTCCTAGTTAATTTACCCTCTACTCCCTTGTTGATTGCCTTTCCTTTCCCTTTTTCAATCAAGTTCTTCTATGTGAAAACATCAATATGCAGGGATAATGAATCTACGAAATATATAGCATGTTTCTTCTGTTCTGTAATGTTCTTGTCTTAATATTGTCTGAGATTTGAATATCCCATATTTTCCTCGGATGTTACCCTGATGCTTCCCTTTTGACCAGCTTTTATTTATGGAAAACTGTACCTGCTATATTTACTTTCTGTACATCTTCTCTGTATTCTCTCGTCATTTATCCTTTTCATTTGCAGCCTCTCTCTTTGAAACGACTTACCGAGGGACTTAAAGAGACAAAAACGCCAGAAGATAATGAAATTAATAAGCTGTTCACCAATGTTTTGTGCTTATACCCTCCAAAGGTGATTATCTATCTAACTTGTTGCACTTTATTCAGGTGATGAGTGTTCTCCATGCATACATTGTACCCAAAATTAATTAATGTACAGAGTTATCTTCTGCCCATTCGTTTATTACTTTCTATTTTTTCGTTTTGTAACTGGTGGTTTGTATTGTGTTTATTTGGCTTCTGCTTCCCAGAGGATGCGAAGAGCTGCGAAATATTTTCTACTGTTGACTGTTTCTATTTTTTAAACTAACATATTTTTTCTTTCTTGTTCTATCATTGTTTTCCATTATACACGTGTACATATTTTACCTTATTTTTATGTCGCGTCATGTGCTGTAAGGGTGATTGAAAGCGATATGTGTCTACTTGAAAAATAAAATATGGTGTTGAAGATAACTGAGTGGAGGGCAAAAATTCATATGGATGATACTTATCAAAAACAAATAAAAAAGTAATCATATGGTTGATGGTGCTTGATTTTTTTCCCCAAATTTTCTTCCCACCTTTTCTTCTTTTAAAATTTCATCTTAGCTTTCACATTTTTTTTCCTCACCTCTTTTCATTGATGATTCCATTTGGCGATTCATGTTAGCCAACCCCAAATCATTTTGGAACTAAGACATTGTTGTTGTTGTCATGTTCTGTAATTGGGGTTTTTTTTTTTTTTTCCTATTTTGTATGTCCTTTTGTGTGTAAAGAAAGTTGTCGTCCAAAATTAAACATTGGTTCTCACTACCCTAATCTAGTTGTTTTATGCATGATGTTGTTTGTTTTTGTCTGTGGTGGAATAGGGTTGGCGGTGATGAAGTATGCAATTTTCTTTTTTAAGGTACTAGACCAGTATAACACTCATTATTGCCAAATTAAAAATTCAAGAATGCTATGCTAGGTTTCACACATTCTTTTTCAGCATAAACTCATGAACGTTCTGGTGGCCTTGTTTTACTAGGCCTTGCTTCTCATCGAAAAACAGGTCTTCTACCATAGCTTGGTCCAGCAGCTATAAGATAGATCATCTTCGGCATCAAAGTCCTCATCTATCTGTCATTTTTATATTTTATTTTCACAAATTTCTCAGGATAGATAGAGGGGCATAAAGGAAGTGTTCGTTGCGGGACTTAACCCAACATCTTACCGCACGAGCTGACGACATCCATGCACCACCCGTGTCCGCGTTCCTAAAATCGCGACGAGTTTTGGTCCCGGAGGTCGAAGTTTTGATCCCTCCGTCCTAAGGATATCCGTCCATTCTATTGTAATGTTGAATTAAACAAAATTGGGCCATAGTCAATGGCGGCCCAGCAAGTGTTTTCGCCCTTGGTGTTCTTTCCAATCTCTACGCATTTCACCGCTCCACCGGAAATTCCCTCTGCCCCTACTTATATAACTATCTGGTTTAGTTCATCAAACCTCGAATGATGAATCAAAAATGATAATATATATTCAAGGCTTCATCTTAGTCTTCCCAAGCAACATGTCAGGGACAGGATTCGACTTTGGATTTGATCAAACTCTGGCTCACCTGTTGGCTCAGGATAGAAGCAGATGTCCAATGGTGATGGGTTGTGTGTGCTTAATCAATTCTCTTGATTTTTTATAACCACATTGGCGAAGCGTTTGTAAATTAGTATTCCCTTTTATAGCTAGTGTTTCCTAATCTGGAAGCAAGTATTCGATACTAGCAGGTTGTCCACACTCCACAGTCGCCAGCTATGCGGACCAAAAGGAGAAAAAGAGAATGTCGTGCCCCTTCAAATGGAAAAATCACATTCAATGAGGATTTAGTTCATCCAACATGGCGACACCTATTGGCTTTAGTTTAGTTCGTTCAAAATGGGCGATAAAATTCTTCAAAGTACTCTTTGTTTACTGGATCACCAAACGGATGCTCAGCTAGTCGCCACCATAGAGGCATTATATAAAGCTCTTTATACATATACTCCCTCCGTCCCAGCCCAATGGAGACTTATTTCCTTTTTGGTCCGTCCCAGCCCAATGGAGACTGCCCAAAATAGAAGGGAATCTTTACTATTTTTCCCACTCATTCTCTCTCCTATTTTACTTTTACACTCACAACACCAATCAAATCACTATTCCTCCCACTCATTCTCTTTCCTATTTAATTTTTCATACTCACAACATTTCCTTCCACTTTTTATCTCTCTTACTTTTCCTTAATATGTGGGCCCAAAAATTTGGTCTCCATTGGGCTGAGACGGAGGGAGTATATATTTTAACATAGAAGCATTATATAAAGCTCTTTTATATATATATATATATTTTTATTTTTTTATTCTTTTTAATCATATCATGATATTCCATAGTTAGATACTTGTTATTAATGCAAGGTCTTCCAAAAGTAGAACAGGTCTTAGAAGTGCGTTTAATAGATTCTATCTCAATGATTTTGTGGCTCCGGTAGCGACTAGATCAACAATTTATTGCTGCAAGAGAAGCTCCCAACTCCCCTAGACCAATAGGGAAATCCCAATTCATTGGCATTGGCCCTTTCAAGCCAAAAATATACGAAAGAAAGGGAAGTCCTTCTTGTCGGCTAACCTTTCCATCACCTCAGGAGTGAGTTGTCCCTATCTTTTTATGTTTTGATAGTAAGAGCGAGAGTTTGAATGAGTTGACTCCCAGATGCTTGTTTATTAATAAGAGTCCACTAATTGTTTAGTTTGGTCTTGGTTGCTACCTTAAACATTCCAACCTTGCTCTGTGGTGGTTTACACCCCTGGTTGCAACTATTCATGCTTGTTTGTTGCCTCTGGTGCCAAAAATGCTGCCATTCGGCCCTCATCTGCCCCTTGCCTTTTGCTAATGGCATCAAATGATCTGGCTGCAATGCCGGGCCGTGGTAATCTGCAAGCACTGCACATGATATATTTTACATGTGCACAACAAGTTGCATAGGTTCTTTTATTTTGTCATATATCAGATACTCTATCGATGAACTTTAAACCGTTTCTGACCAAATTTGTTATGCTTTGTATCCGTGTGCTTGCTTTTAAGATTCGATACATATTTCATGCTTCATGTTTTTATCAGATGGGGATAAAAAACTTAAAAACCTGTGAATTTAATTGGAGTCCAATGTATATTCGTAGGTTCACAGTTGCTTACGGCTGTAGTTAGGGGAGGTTTAGTCCATGATTTGATATTGTGTTAGTTGTTCAGTGACATTAACGGTGGTGGGAGAGGTGTTGTGGGTTCTAAAATTGTAAATGGTTCGAGGAGTGTAATATATAACAAATGGGTGATTGTATATATATGTGGTTTGAGATATTTGGAAGATTGCTAATTCCGTTCAATACCTGTTTAGCACAAGAACATACAAAACATATGCACACACATTGATTTTTATTTATTTATTTTTTTTATTTTTTTATTTTTCTTATTTTTTTATTTTTTTATTTTTTATTTTTTTTTATTTTTTTTTTATTATTTTTTTTTTTATTTTTTTTTTTAATTTTTTTAATTTAATTTATTTATTTATTTATTTATTTTTTCACGATAACATATGAGGATTCATGTTCGCCGACCCCAAATTATTTTGGGACTAAGGCTTTGTTGTTGTTGTTGTTGTTGTTGTTGTATACACACATATCCCCCCTCCACACACAAATATGCTCTATGAATACGCTACAATTTAGCATCATTTTCTTTTCGTGAGAGCATTCAGTTTTTAATGCGTGTTATTTCAACTATTATTTTGTCTTTTACACTTTCATAAGCATGGTTTAGTTGGGGAGTATCTGTTGAACTAGTATGTGTTTGTTTGCAACTGAACAAGTATAATATTGTGTTGTTCTCACTTGGCATTCTAAAACAATTCCTAGTAATGCTAATTTCATGTTGTTTCGTTTGTATTTTCTCTATTAATAAGTTTCTCTAACGATTCTTGTGTTTGTAGGTGGAAGACCCCCTTAGAATATTTAACAAACAGATTGAAGAAGACAGGCGAATTGTCATATCACGGAGTAATATAAGTGAACTACGTAAGGTACGGGGATGCGCTCTATGCGGTGACTGCATACTCATTTCTCCCTTTTAGATATCTTCTTTTCTTTCACTCATTTTGTTTTTGTTTTTTTAATTATTGCGTTCTACCATCTCTCCACTTTATCATTGTTTTCTCACCTCTCATTGACGAGTCCATACAACGTTTCGACCCCAAATCATTTTGGGACTACCGCTTTGTTGCTGTTGTTGTTGACTTGTGGAATTCATATGTGAACTAAATGTGTATTTCAGGTTCTTGAGGAAAATGAACTGTCATGTGTGGACCTCTTGCAAGTGAATACTGATGCGTGATACTGACAAAAAAGAGTATGACCCTTATATAACTATATATTTACATTTTCTGTGAAAACTCGTGCATATTTCTTAATGCTTGTATATATTGGGTTTGCTAGTCCAAAGAATGGTTCAATTTATACACTATGAGATTTTTGTTGTTTCCTTCTCCTC
The DNA here is from genome assembly GCA_022495995.1 of Adenophora triphylla var. japonica. Taxonomy (NCBI): domain Eukaryota; kingdom Viridiplantae; phylum Streptophyta; class Magnoliopsida; order Asterales; family Campanulaceae; genus Adenophora; species Adenophora triphylla. The sequence continues at coordinate 104,827 of JAFEMH010001473.1, read as the reverse complement.
TCTTTCCTTTTCCTTCTTTCTTTTTTCCTTGGCTCATGTGAAATACTCCCTTTATCCCAAAATGACAGTCCCATTTGACAAGTCAAACACTATATGGATGATGCCTTACTGGCTCGTACATTTTTGAAATTATACTACTATTACTTCATAATTTATAAATGGAGCTAGCTTTTTGGAACAAAACAAAAAGGGAGGTAAGATAATTTATTTGGGATGGAGGGAGTATATATTTACTTGCATAGTGAGCAGGTGACAAAATCAGCCGAATGTATAAATGCACATAAAAGGTAATTTCAGGTTTGAATTTAGTTTGTGATTTTCAGGGGAGAGTGAAGTGAGTTTAATTGTGCTTCAAGTACTACTAATGGTTGAGCATAGCTTACTTTGATCCAACTGGAGGATGCTTTAGGCTCAAAAGGATGCAAGCTAATGGAGCCTGTCTATTCTGAAACGTACAAGTTAAATGCCCAATATCAATGGCATTTTAGGAGACACACACACACATTGAACTCATGAAACAGTAGGGTAAAAACTAAATTCCTCCTAGCTCTAAAAGAAATAGTAGGGTAGCTGTGGTAAGGATAACAGAGTTCTTTGATGGTGTATGCTTATATTTTTCTTGCAATACTTGGGGCTAGCGGAACTAAGCAAATACAGGCAAAGTATCATTTTAAGGGATGTTTTTCCTCCTTTCCTATTTTTGATTAGCCTTTTGTTGTCTTCTGTTTCAATTGCGGCTTTCTTTGTTCCCTCTTTGTTCCTTGTCCTCTGCTGTAGTTTTTCGCTTATCTCATTGAGTTACCTATTGAAAAAAGAAACATAGCATCTTACTATTTGCAGTCCCCCAAGACTGATTGTTCAGAGACGAGCAGAGATGATACGCCTTAGAATTAAGCTTCTACTAAGTAGAAATTTTAGAAAATTATGTTTTTTATGTGCCTGATATATTCAATAATTCTGGAAATTGAAGTGATGAAAGTTTGTACCATTATTCATGAAGTTTGGATTTTTGGTTTGCAGAAGCGTAGATTGTTGTTGGCTGGGCAAAAAATCATTATTTATCGTCATGTCTCCATCCTTCAATTCAAGGGGAGCTCATGAACTTGCCTAGCGAAAGGTTTCTTCTTCCTCTAAAATGTCAACCTTCTATACTCTTTACCTCGAATCTCATTGCTCTTTTTTTTTTTGTTTTTTACTTGAAGCGTTGAAATTGCAATTTTGAGGTTGAAGGAGCAAGAAACAATCACAAAGAAGCCTTCACATAATTTAAAGGTGCCCTTCTTCACTTCCAGTGACACATAACATCATCTAGAGTTTATTTTTTTTTGACCTTTTCTTCCAACGGGTATGTAACTTATGCATGCATAAAATAGCATTAACAAACTGTTTTGTTGGTAACATATGCAAATATGACAGAACCTTGCTAAGGACGAGTATGAGAGCAACTTTGTTTCGGCAGTGGTCCCGCCAGGAGAAATTCGTGTAAAGTTTGATGACATTGGTGCTCTTGAAGATGTAAAGAAGGTGCTGGATGAATTAGTTATTCTACCAATGAGGAGGCCTGGGCTTTTCTCTCGTGGAAATCTGCTGCGGGTGTCTTATTTTTATCTTTATTGCTATTAGATATTATATGTTTGAGTGACTAATGCTTGTTTTTGTCAGCCTTGTAAAGGGATATTGCTCTTTGGACCTCCTGGAACTGGTAAAACCCTTCTTGCCCTTTGAAGCTGGGGCAAATTTTATCAGCATAACTGGTTCCACACTCACGTCTAAGGTACATGGGACGCTTGTAATTTCATTGTTTAGAGTATCATTTCGTCATTCTTTGCACTTCCAGTTTCAGCTTTCCTGTATGCATATTAAGAAATTTCATGTTTATGCACATTTTTTTAACGTTTTGGTGGTGAATGACTGAGATTGTGGGACGGCGGAGTACCATTTACCTTAGATGGCATAGTGCTCAATCTAAACTTTTCACTGACAATGTATTGTATCTCTGGGTCAATTCATCCACAGTGGTATTATGAGGATTTCCCATCAGGAGGCACCCATTTATCTGGAATACGTACATAAATTTGTATCCACTTTCATGATCTATTAAGAAAGAGTATCGAATACTATGTTACATTTTAGTGCTGACAAACTGCAAAAATGTGATTAATTGATAATTATTGCACCTATAAAAATGGTAAATCTTTGAAATCGTGTTGAAGTAGGTGCTAAATTCACCCCATCAACCCATGTTAGATAAATGATTAAGATCCAGAAGTCCAAACCTTAGGTCATTTCTCGCATACACTAGATCATTCATCCTCTTTTCTTAGCCAACCTTTCTAATGATGGAGAATTAGTATGCATTGGAGCTGGCAAAAGAAATCAAATAGCGATTTAAAGGGGAATTAATAGTTAGCTATTTTGTTACAGCCATTGAAAATGAGGTTAATAGTATGAGTGGCTGAGAAAGGATATATTTAGTGAGAAAATTAGTTTTGAGAAAAGGAAGATGGTTTTTATTTATAGCTGTGAGTGCATATGGTGGTTGAGATTCTGGTGGGTTAGATGAGGTAGTGGTCAGTACTGTTGAGAAACAAGGAGATGAGGGAGGTTTAAGGAGGGTTACATAATAAAGAACACTGAGAGATTTTTCCGAAGACCACATTGAGTTTTCTGGGTAGTGTTGTTGTTGAGTAAACATAGAGGATGTAGAGAAGCATAAATTGGGGAGAATTTGGCACCATCCATGTGTAGTTGCAGGGAAGTATACTTTGCTACTCCCTCCATCCCTAAATGAATGTCTAAATGTTATTTAGGGTACATTCCGAAAATATTTACTTTTTGTACAATTTAATTGCAAAGATGCATAAATATTCTTGGTATTCACTTTCTAAACATTTAGTTTTGCATGTATTAAATGATTAGCGAAAAACAAAACTTTAAGTAAAAGTTGTTCTTTTTTTTTCTTTGTTTTTCTTTTTACAAAAAGGACATTCATTTTGGGACAAAAATTCTTGAAAATGGACATTCTTGGTGTTCTATACAATTGGGTTTCTCATAAGATCTGTTCAGTGGCAATGAGAGATGGAAAAGAAAGGAGTCTGCTGTTTGATAGATTGTCATGTCTAAACATTCGGTTCTGGCTTAAAAGAATGTGGACAGGCATTTAAATCACTGTCATCATTTTTGCAAGTACATCTTATCTGTAATTTCACACAGATATTTTGACTAATCTCTGAGGGATGCTATACAAATTTCTTGAGCTGGAAGTATCAGATGAATCCTTTCTCTTGGGTTAAATGTGAATCACCCGTAGTTGGGTTGCTTTCGTTTATCTAAGTGTTGAGGCCAGACTTAGTTGCTCAAAGCTAACAAGATTTGATGTCGTCTTATGCAGTGGTTTGGTGATGCTGAAAAGCTTACAAAGGCCCTCTTCTCGTTTGCCAGCAAGCTCGCTCCGGTTATTGTTTTTGTTGATGAGGTGAGACTACTGTAGAAGCATTCCAATATGCCACTGTTCATATCTTCAAATGGCATGCACCTGAGCAAACTTATAGGTTGACAGCTTGCTTGGTGCCCGTGGTGGTGGTTTTGAGCACGAGGCAACTAGGCGAATGCGGAATGAGTTTATGGCAGCTTGAGATGGATTAAGAACTAAAGACAGCCAGAGGATTCTAATCCTTGGTGCCACAAACCGGCCCTTTGATCTTGATGATGCTGTCATTTGGCGCTTACCAAGAAGGTAAGGCGGTTGGAACCAATGCTTTTTTTAGATTATCTTCGAAATGATATTTGCTTGAAGTCCAACTATTATTTATCAGCTGATGTTTAGGGGTATAATGTAATTCAATCAGTTATGGAAAATGTTCTATAAGTTGATCGAATTACATTATACCTGTGACTGTCCCCTTCTGTGGCCATAGTTGGGGTGATAGCTTTTGTACTTAGCCAAAAGAAATTACAGATAGCGAGTAATCTTATATGGTTCTCTGAAAAATGAGTCTTATAAGATGTGAATATGCCTAAGCAGTTCACAAAAGAGAGGAGTTATTACTCCCACGTTGTACGACATATGGTTCAGACGGGAAAGGTAAATTGAGGTAACGTAATGTGTTTACCGCTTTAAACAAGGTGTTGTGTGTAACCATGTTATGTGTTGCATCTTATATGGCATCTTGTTGCATCATAATAGATTGCTGAGATTTATTCTCACCCCTTCTCCCTTTACTATTTTAGATCGCGCTGAGACAGGTGGCCCGAACCAGTGAGGTCGGGGAAGGAGTTTGGACTACTTTCTTTTGGGATTTGTCAGAGTATGTATATGGTTAGGTGGTGGTAGGGAGTATCATTTGAGTACTACTATTTTGGAGATTTGTATATAGAACTCTTTTGTAAAACGTTTTCTATCGGGTATATGATGTAATTAAACAGGTTGTTTTTATAAAGTTGTTTTATAAACTTGCCTCCAAGAGGAAATGTGTAGTTGTTTTATCTTGGCTTGTGAAAGTTGGTTTTTATATTTGAAAGTAACAAAAGTTTTTAAGTTTAGGTGGCTTTTACAAGCTAGGGGACCCTCCCGCAAGGGGCACGAGCTAAGGTTTCGGGTCCCCCCCCACACAGGTAGTCAACCTCGACCTTTCATGGTCAAATCTCCAATCGAGACCCTCACGGTCCGATCTCAAATCTCCAATAGAGACCCTCATGGTCCGATATCGAATCTCCAATCGAGACCCTTACGGTCCGATCTCAAATCTCCAATCGAGACCTTTCACGGTCCGATCTCCAATTTCCATTCCCGACCTTCGCGGTCCAATCTCCGATATCGACCTTTCATGGTAAAATATCCAATCGAGACCTTTCACGGTCCGATCTCCAATTTCCGTTCCCGACCTTCGCGGTCCAATCTCCGACATCGACCTTTCATGGTCAAATCTCCAATCGAGACCTTTCACGGTCCGATCTCCAATTTTCGTTCCCGACCTTCGCTGTCCAATCTCTGATATCGACCTTTCATGGTCAAATCTCCAATCCCGACCTTTCACGGTCCAATTTCCGATCTTCAATCCCGACCTTTCATGGTCAAATATTCAATCCCGACCTTTCATGGTCCAATATTCAATCTCGTCCTTTCATGGTCAAATCTTTAATCTCGACCTTTCACGGTCCAATTTTCGATCTCTACCTTTCAAGGTCTAATCTTTTTCGACCAGATAGGATTATGTGAAAACGTATTTTAAAGTAGACTTAAGTAATAAATGCACGTTGCACGAGCCTAAAAGCCTTGAGCCAAATACCCCTGCCGAAACCTAAGCCCTACCTTTCGTTCCCTGCAGCGAACATAGAGTGGTTCAGAATTTCGGGTCAGCGCCTCACCAGAATTACAGTTATGGAAGCGTCAGACAGTTCCTCAGTTTCCTCAAATCCTACAACCAGACTTTTCGATATGTCAGACTCACGGAGAAATCGTGACGTGAACGGAACCCCGCCACCGATAAACGACATGACCCTGGAAGAAGCAATCCAGGCCTGTGAGTTTCACAAGAAACAGAAAGAGGATCAGCAGAATTTTGTGGTACAGCTTCTGAATGAGCGAGGTATAGAAACTATCCCCAGTCAGACGGTACTTTCGTCCTAATCGAGGACGACGATCCTCCCCGATCAACTCCCCAAACCTTCAACCAGGTTCCTCCGCCGTCAAACTACGGGAATCCTTCAAACCAAGGAAACAGCCGACCGAGGCTTCATATTGCCACTTCTAAAGGCACCCCTATCATACACGGCCAAGCCAGTACTACCCCTTTCACTCAATACAACCAGCGCAGCGCTGGACCCTCTCAAACAAATCCAAATATCTCTCAAAATCCTCCCAGGTTCACTTCCTTCTATCAATATGCTCAGAATTCATTGGGTTTCACCCCCATGACTCTTCCGGCCCATTACTTCGGACAGTCGACATTTGCTCCAGCTACTTCATGGCCTCAAATCCCTCAATTTCCATAGTACCCACTAAATTATGCTCCATTCCATCAAAGCCTGCTTGTCCAACCCCCTATCATGGTTCCCTCCATCAGTGGACCTCTGTTTACAGGTTCCAGCAGTCCAGAGGTTTCTATCAACCCGCATGTGGTTATGCCGGCAGAACAAAAGGCAGACGAAACTATGGGAGAATTTTACAAGGAACAGAGCCAGAAGCTTGCCGAAATCATGAAGTCACTGCCTGAGGATGAGCAAATGAGAATCTTCAAGTCATGTTTGAAGCCATCAGCAAGAGCATCAGTCAGCCATCGCTTCTGCCTTGATCCCCGAGCCATGGTCAATACGGGTTCCCAGTTCGAGAAGGACCTGAAGGAAAAGCATGCCCCGAGCACAGAGCTACCTTACCAATACAGAGCAGCAACTACATCAAACCCTGCACCGGCTCTCGGCAAAGGAAAAGACACCACTGTCAACCACCTCCAGCAGGGACATCAGTCAAACAATGGGGACACAGCCCAACGAAGCAATGACTCTTCCGGGAGGCAGCCTTTCCATCGCTTCAACAAGCTAGACATGCCTCTAAGCAAAATGTTAGAGAAACTGATCAAAGAAAACCTGCTCAAACCTGTGGAGAACAACAAGCTAGACATGCCTCTAAGAAAAATGTTAGAGAAACTGATCAAAGAAAACCTGCTCAAACCTGTGGAGAACTACAAGCCAAACAAGTCCACAGCCAACGCTGACAGAAGCAAGTACTGCACCTTCCACCAGTATCATGGACACATAAATGACAGTTGCATCGGTTTGCGGTATGAAATTCAGAAGTTAATAGAAGACGGAAGGCTTAAGCGTCCTGGCAGTTCAGCAACAAAAGAGCAGCTAGAGTAGGGGCTACCTATCCTCAAGAGTTGTCAACTGTCTTTTAGTCAACCTTCGTAGGTTCTAGTACTTTCCTCGTTCAATCAATTTCTCCTCGGACATTGTAGTTAATCTTAAATTTTCTATAAAAGAGTCTTTTTCTTTTCTTGCTAGACTTGAGACATTATTTGCACACCTACATTACATCTAATGAAATGGTTGTATCCTATATGATCACTTGCATTGCTCAACAAATATTCTCTCGAAATAATTAATGTTCTGATTAATCGGTGTGAGAAAGTCAACTAATGCCCTCCCCATACATTTTCCTTACCTCACAAAGGCCTCCATCAATACATACACTTCCCAAATCATATCCCCACCATCGCCTTGACCAAGTCAACGATGGCGGCAACATCAAGGAATGACAAAAGGTCACTCAGCATTAAAAGATCGACCTCCTGATGACAACAACCTAGGGGATCGCCTTCGCCCTCGTGCGCATCAAGAAAGTTCAAGCAGGGGCTTGCCTTCGCCCTCATGTGCTTCAAAAGAAAAAAAAGAAAAAAAAAGAGAGAAAAGTTCAGGCAGGAGCTTCAAAAAAGAGAGAGAGAGAGAGAGAAAAGTTCAAGCAAGAACTTAAAAAAAACAGAGAAAAGTTCAAGCAAGAACTTTAAAAAAAAAAGAAAAAAAAATGATGAAGCCAAGGACCCAGCACCGCCAATCAGAAGCTTGACAGATGGGCAAAATTAAAGCTCGAAGAATGGAGGTTGTCGATGACAAGGGAGCAGTCAAAGCAAAGGCAAAAACACATCATAAGCCCTTATGCTAATTCAAATTCTTTCTCCCCCGATGAAAGACGACGATCAAGAAGCTATGGAATCACGGAAGAAGCCGTAAAAAACGACTTGTCAAGGAACATCTCAAGGCCCATACCTCATCATCCAAACTTCCCATCCGAGCCTTTTCACCAAAGGGACCACAAATATTCATACCCTTTCCTAAAGCCAAAACACCGTTGAGCAGAAATATGGCAACTTGAGCTCCTTACACTGAGGGGAACCTAGGTAACCAGAAATGGTTCGGTCCAGAGCTAAACAGATATGAAATCCCATAAACCCGGTCTCATCAATGACCTCCCATATACACAAAACTTTCTGTCACACATAACCAACTTTGATCCGCAACATCGGTTGACTTTCTCCTCATAATTAATCAAGACATTTGTTCATATCGATATTAGTGGTTGAATAACCCGAACATTAACTAAGAATTTTAAGCAATCTTGTGATCATTGTGAATAAAACAAGTTTTCAGATGTCTCAACGAGACTTCTTTTTCTACGATAATAGGAAAAATAGAGCTAAACACTGTCTTTCTGTCAGCAGGGACTTCCATACACTTTTTCAAACCTCTCTACGCTCATACTCTTCCAAAAGAGTCAAATCCAAAGCAAGTTCTGTTGCCTGCATTAAACTAGGCATCCACATAGAATCGGGATTTGTTCCCACTTCTCTAAAACACGTCCTTGCGAGTGCACATTACAAGTCATTCCTTTTACTTTTTGGTTGACTAATCGAAAATATCAAGGACGGTTGCCTCGTCTGGCTACATAAGGCTCAACTCAGATTGGGGCTTCATCAGATTCACTCCAAGACCTCCACAGAAGACCAGCGCTTCCTCTAAAATGGGGCTTCACTAAGTCATTCCTTCAGACTGGGTCTTTGCCACGCGAAGATAGTTCTTCTTTCATCTTGGGAGTCTACTTTGAGTTCTGATTCCTGGGGCTTGTCAAAAGTATCTTTTCAGCATTGAGGTTTTAATCAGAATTGGGGCTTCTCAGATGCAACTTCGAAAGACAGAATTTGAAAGAAAGACTTTGACCGAGATCCAAAGTTTAAATCCAAGATCAGAATTTGAATCCTCATGACACCTCTGGGCAGCAGTAGCAGCAAGGGCAATTTTTCTCCAACAAGTCTTCTCTGTCTTCAAGCAACACAGCTTCAGAACCTACAGGGGTGGGAAAGCCGAAATATCCGATTCCTGGGGCTTGTCAAAGAGTATCTTTTCAGCATTGTGGTTTTAATCAGAATAGGGGCTTCTCAGATGCAACTTCGAAAGACAGAGTTTGAAAGAAAGACTGTGACCGAGATCCGAAGTTTAAATCTAAGATCAGAATTTGAATCCTCATGACAACTCTGGGCAGCAGTAGCAGAAAGGGCAGTTTTCCCACGACCAAATGATACCATCCCACCTGCTCAAACAGCTACCAAAATACATTCGGATACATCCCCAGCACATTTCCATACATACAATCCCTCTCACAATGCATCCCCACAAAAGCCAGCAAAGGCAGAGCCGCAACCCAGTCGGCCAGCACTCGAAGAAGAAAGTTCCTGAAAGCAGGACCCGATCCTTACTCAGCTAAAACAGACTTAGATGAACATTTCCCTTTGGTCTCTGCTCACCTCTTCATACCCTCACAAGCTTAAGCTAGAGGAATGTTTGGTCCGAACCATGGTCCCCATGGACCCAACTCCAGAAGAAGTAATCTAGATGATCGGCAACATCCACTATGGAAACATGAGGTCGTTTTTATTGGGAGCCATGGTTCGGACCAAACATTCCCTTTGAAAAGGGCTGTTTGAAAAGGAGGTCATTTTGATTGGGAGCCAAAACTTAGGAAAAGGCTGTTTGAAAATGAGGTCGTTTTTATTGGGAGCCAAAACTTAGGAAAATGCTGTTTCAACAAAGATTGTTAGGTTCAGAGGTCAGGTTACATTTCGGGAAGAGTATCTGGAGATCACCCAAAACACCTAGCATGACCAGTCTTTCTAACTTTCTCAAAAAGCGTGCGTGTGTGTGTGTTCGTGTTACTTTTGAAAATGAGTTTGAATGACAAACTTTAATCTTGGTTTGAATGACAAACGTTGATTTTTGAAAAGGAGTTTTGCGTGGCAAATCTTGATTTTGAGCTTTTTTTATCTTCTTGTTGAAAATAATCCGGTAGAATTTTGTCAGAGTTTCCCCTTAATTTGGTGCTTAGAAACCTTAGGGATTTGGGCAGCGTTTCGACTTGGGTCGGTTTAGCCTATGTTTTTTAGGATTAAAATCCACCGACGAGTAGCGCGAGGGCCCCCGAAGAGCAGAGAATTCAACCGACGAGTAGCACGAGGGCCCCCGAAGAGTAGAGAAAGACTAGCATTTGTGCTAGGGGTGAAGAGAGGTGTTAATTGGTGAGGAAATGAGGGAGTAGGAGGGGAGTTTGAATCCTCATAACACCTCTGGGCAGCAGTGTTAGCGGCGCTTTTCCCACGACCAAATGATACCATCCCACCTGCTCAAACAGATACCAAAATACATTCGGATACATCCCCAGCAGATTTCCATACATACAATCCCTCTCACAATGCATCCCCACAAAAGCCAACAAAGGCAGAGCCGCAACCCAGTCGGCCAGCACTCGAAGAAGAAAGTTCCTGAAAGCAGGACCCGATCCTTACTCAGCTAAAACAGACTTAGACGAACATTTCCCTTTGGTCTCTGCTCACCTCTTCATACCCTCACAAGCTTAAGCTAGAGGAAAGTTTGGTCCGAGCCATGGTCCCCATGGACGCAACTCCAGAAGAAGTAATCTAGATGATCGGCAACATCCACTATGGAAACATGAGGTTGTTTTTATTGGGAGCCATGGTTCGGACCAAACTTTCCCTTTAAAAAGGACTGTTTGAAAAGGAGGTCATTTTGATTGGGAGCCAAAACTTAGGAAAAGGCTGTTTGAAAATGAGGTTGTTTTTATTGGGAGCCAAAACTTAAGAAAAGGCTGTTTCAATAGAGATTGCTAGGTTCAGAGGTCAGGTTACATTTCGGGAAGAGTATCTGGAGATCACCCGAAATGCCTAGCATGACCAGTCTTTCTAACTTTCTCGAAAAGCGTGCGTGTGTGTGTTTTCGTGTTACTTTTGAAAATGAGTTTGAATGACAAGCTTTAATCTTGGTTTGAATGACAAACGTTGATTTTTGAAAAGGAGTTTTGCGTGGCAAATCTTGATTTTGAGCTTTTTTTTTATCTTCTTGTTGGAAATAATCCGGTAGAATTTTGTCAGAGTTTCCCCTTAATTTGGTGTTTAGAAACCTTAGGGATTTGGGCAGCGTTTCGACTTGGGTCGGTTTAGCCTATGTTTTTTAGGATTAGAATCCACCGACGAGTAGCGCGAGGGCCCCCGAAGAGCAGAGAATTCCACCGACGAGTAGCACGAGGGCCCCCGAAGAGTAGAGAAAGACTAGCATTTGTGCTAGGGGTGAAGAGAGGTGTTAATTGGTGAGGAAATGAGGGAGTAGGAGGGGAGTTTGAATCCTCATAACACCTCTGGGCAGCAGATGGCAAAGGGCGGTTTTCCACGACCAAATGATACCATCCCACCTGCTCAAACAAAGCCTACCAAAATACATTCGGATACATCCCCAAAGACATTTCCATACATACAATCCCTCTCACAATGCATCCCCACAAAAGCCAGCAAAGGCAGAGCCGCAACCCAGTCGACCAGCACTCGAAGAAGAAAGTTCCTGAAAGCAGGACCCGATCCTTACTCAGCTAAAACAGACTTAGACGAACATCCACTATGACGAACATCCACTATGGAAACATCATCACCTTCACAGATTTGGACCTACCAAAATTTAGGGCTAATCACAATGAGCAGCTCTCCATCACTCTTCAGTTGGATGAGCGCCGCCTTCCCCGCGCACTGTTGACAGAGGCTCCGGAATGAATGTCTTGCCCGCCAAGATGATGGACCTGCTCAACATCAAACTCACCGATTTGAAGCCTTCAGTCCATACTGTCAAAGCTTATAATTCTACCTCCCGCACAGTTCTCGGGGTTTCTACCTCAAACATTTGGTTCGGCATACGGATGATACCTACCAAATATCAAGTGCTGGACATTCCTGTCACTTTCACAGCCTATTCTGGGAGACTCATGGCCGCATCGTATAAATGGCGTGACATCCACCCTTCACCAATGTATCAAATTCATGCAAGGAAATGAGCTGACAACTGTCTACGGGGATAGCGTCACCACCAAAGGGACCTGCACCAACGACATTCCAGTGTTAGAAATCAAGCATGACGATGATATGGCATTAACTAGATTCACAATGGAAGCTTCCAAGATCCAAATATGCAGTGTGGACCTTCTACTATTCTAGGATAAGATCCCTCCTACCATGAAGATGATTGAAACACATGAACTTCATCCCAGGTCTGGGGCTCGACAAAAGGTTTCAAGGACAACACCAAGTCATCAAAGTCAAGGACCACAATACAGCCCAGGGGCTCGGTTATGTGCCTAAACCAGCTGACATCAGGGAAAACAAGAGGCTCGCAAGAACCAAAGTAACAACCCGCAAAAGGGGAACCTCCTACAAGACACCCAACCTCCAACCTTACAGTTTCAACCTCGCTCGCTACTTCGTCAAAGGAACCGACAGCGGAACTGATGAAGATGAGAAAGGAACTGGGGGAACTGACAGCAGAACTGATGAAGATGAGAAAGGAATAGGAAAAGTCCGCACAGAGACTACAGAAAGGATGGGAAAGCTGGCATAAAAACTCAAGCATTTCAGAGGACTCAAGACTAATCCGATAAGGGGAGCATTCCTCGACATCACTGCACTACCTGGACCAGTTGCCACCACAGTTCAGCATGAGTACTCATTCAAAGGGATCCCAGACATAAAAGAATAGCTCAAAATGCTCTCCTTGGGATACAGACTGTTTGGTCCAATCCGCAACAGCAACGTTCGAAAAAATGGTCCCGAGGAAGAAAGAACCAGAATCTGTGGAGAACGCTTTGAGTGGGCCACCTTCAAAATCTGTTTCACAATATCTAAATTAGCCAAACATCCTTGAACCATCCCCCCATACAATGCCAAATCCGTCTCGGGCTCATGCGACAGTGCAAGTAATAAATAACAGTGCACATATCGATAAAGTTTACCTGTTATTCAATGCATTTTCCGTTATTATTTATTTTTGATCAACCTACTTACTTATTTGGTTCAATTGAATGCCAAGAGTAAGTGAAGAGCAATCATGATAAATGTTCAAATGTGCAAAGTTTCGCCCCAAGGGCCTCTCGAGTACAAATAATATATATTGCAGGCAGTACACACAGTTGTCTAAAGATATATTAATAGGGCTACTCAGAATCCTGCTTTTCATCCGAGCACTCAACATACTGTGTCACCGCAGCGGGATCCGTGACAGACAGGTAATCCACGAAGTCATCCCATCCAGAATACGAGAAATGACAGCCCCGCGCCTGTGCTCCCGATGACTCCCCATGCTCGAATCCCGAATACGAGGAATGGCGGGCCCCAAATCCAGAAGTCTCGCCAAAGAACCGGCGAAGCCCCGCCCGCATCTATCCCACCATCCGTGGAAGCGTATGAGTCCCTAGCAACAGAGGGTCCGGGAAGGCATCGGCTCATGAACAGCTGTACTTCTCCGAGAACTGCACTGCAAGAAGTTGACAAGCCTCCTGGCAAAACCAGTCATCCCATCCAGCGTATGACGCCGATCTTAGGTGCAGAAACCCGCAAACCAGAAAGCCATCAAAAGACAAAGGACAAAGACAGATGCAACATTTGCGGAAAGCTACTACAGTACAGAAAGGACAACACAGATGCAACATTTGCAGAAAGCTACTACAAGACAGAAAGAACAACACAGATGCAACATTTGCAGAAAGCAGCTACAAGACAGAAAGAACAGCACATATGCAACATTTGCAGAAAGCTACTACGGTACAGAAAGGACAGCACAGATGCAACATTTGCAGAAAGCTACTACAAGATGTAAAGGACAAAGACAGATGCAACATTTGCAGAAAGCTACTACAGTACAGAAAGGTGAATGAACGCTCGCCAAAAAAATAAAATAAAAATAGGAGTCGCCACGCCGTTTTTAAGGAAACATTGAAAACCTTTTTGAAAGAGAAAATGGGTTCGGGGGTCAGGTTACGTGTTGGGAAGAACCGAGAGTTCACCCAACACGCCTCGTCCGTAGACGAGTCTTTCTATTGTTCAACATCCAATTCATTCAAATGTGTGTGCGAAGTGTGTGTAACAAGATATGTATAAAAATGCATTTTAATGCTGTATTGATAAACTACGAGGTATACAACTTGTGAGCCACTTATTTTGGGGGGCCATGTCCCGATTACAACTAGGCAAACGAATTACAAATGAAAATGGATCTGCTGCATTTGGCTAAGTATGTCGCCCGACACAGGACCATGAATGGCCAGTTGTGTCGCGGGACATACTATGCCATATGCAGAGGCCTTACAAGCAGGTTAATTACAGAACAAGCCAATATCAACAACGAGGTTAACAAAATGGAATTAACGAAAACAAACCAATAGCAACAACGAGGTTAATCCAAGATGGAATTAAAGACAACAACGAGATTGCAGATTGAATCATTATAATTGCAACGAGGCAATATTATCACCATATGAATAAACACATGAAAGAGAATGAATGTGAAGGATTCATCCTCTATTTGGTGTCTAGAAGAACTAATCTCAAACAAAGCCCAAGTATACAAAACAAATCACAACATACTGGGAAACAAATGAATAACTGAGAACAATATCAAACATGGCAAAAACCATGAACAACGAGGATATAGAGAAAAGGAATTAGGATGTACCCTCGTAGTGTCCATGATCCTTATACCAAGTTAGGTATAAGGAGCTTCAATTCGACTTCAGAGAGAGACGGAGGTGGTGAATGGCCCAGGGTCTGTAACAGGGAAGCAATTGAGAGGGGATTGGATTGGGTTTCTATTCAATCGGGGTAGAGGGAGAGAACGACGAAGAAGGCCACCGGTGAACACCGGTTTAGGTACAGAGAGAGGTTCGGTGTTGAAGGTCATTTTGAGAAACAGAGGACGGTGTTGTTGGAGGTAGAACGGTGAATGGGTTTAGAGGGGGAGGATTGGTCGCTGTTTGGCCGGAGTAGTGATTGAGATTAGATCGGTGAGGGTTGAGAAGAACGACGATGGCTGATTTAATGGAAGAGAACCGGTGAGGAAAGGAATTGGGTTTGGTGATTTGGCCGGAGAGGGAGAGCTTGGTGATGGGTTTTGGCCGGAGAGGGAGGACGGTGGAAAGGGACGCCGGTGAATTGGTTTTTTGAGGAAGAGCTCAACGAGGAACTGGTTTTGCGGATAGAGAGAGAGAGAACAACCCTTTTCAAAGTTTAGGCTCATAATACAAAATGGCGTGGCGACTCTCTTTTCCGTGAAATCAAAAACCGCTCGCCGCATCCACGCGATCCGGGTAATTTTAGAGGGCCATGGTCGAATCAAAGCCTTGCACACGGTCTCGGGCATCTATGGTTCCTCGATATTTTTCAAATTTGGGGATTTTCAGAGAAGGTTTGGGAAGCTGATCGACAATCAATTAGGAGAAAGGGCAAGGGGGACTACCATCCCCGTCTTTAGCCTTTCCCAATTCCATTTCATCAATTCTCTTTTCTAGGAGAACTTCAGAAAGGGCGAGTGGGGCTAGCATCCCCAACTTCAGCCTTTCCCAATTCCCTTCTATCAATTCTCTTTTTTAGAAGAAGAAGTTCTCGTGCGTATATTGTTCTGCTCGTCTTCCGTGACTGGCATGATTATCTCCTTGCCCATAAGTTGCCCGGCCATTTTATGGAATGGGTGGCCGAGGGTAAGGAGGCATTCTATTCCTTCTCGCAGAGAGTTCTCGACGAAGTGGACTTATACATTGGGGAGATGGGTTACGACGAGGAGGGCTCATACGTCGAGGAGATGGAATACGAAGAGGTGGCATCCTTTGTCTTATATGATTTATCCTGGCCCTCAAGTCCATCGAATCTACTTCCTGGTCCTTTTGTTGATTCAATTGGTCTCTCAGATCCTCACCTTGACGGGCACTCCCTTGACCTGTAGCCCTACCAGCTGATTGAACCGCCTGGGTGACCAATGGTCTGGAATTATCAACATCATCAAGTAAGGGAGGATTTTGGTCAATGGGATGGTTTTCCCTATTCTCTTGATTACCTCGCTATTAGAACGACTTTCCCATCGTGTGAAATCCCTATTCTGGTTGGCCAAATGAATTCAACCAACGAGTGGTCTGGGTCCAGTTTGAGCAGAGCAGTCTGAGTCTCATAGATGTGTTGCAAGGTATCAATCTGGCGATGCAGCAGAGTCCTACGATCCGAAGGTGGAACATATGAGACTGCACCCTCATGAGCTTTGTTTCGTCTGGCCTAGCTGGCTATGGGTCGACCACTTCCTCACCGATGACGATTGTGATCAAGAGGGATTTCTACCGCCGGTTGGCCACTGGAACGTAGGTTCATTCCCAGCGGCGGTGGCAGAGGTAGTTCGCCATTGATAAGTGGCGGAGGTAGGATAAAACCACCATTGTTTTGAGCGCGACCATGGATTTGTGGAATTGTTCCTCCGGCGCCAGTGTTATCCTCTATAGGTTGATTTTCAGGTTCAGCCATTAAATTTATGGTACATCTGTCTTCCATCAAATGTGAGGAAGCAAATTTTTAGGAATATTCAATGGGTGTCACGATCGTTTCCTGGCAGTGGAACGAAACTGATGATGCCAAAAAGGTCGGATCAGCCCATAGCTAGTGGGTCGGATATTCCTGTTGACTTGAATAGCTAAAAAAGAAGAACAAACACGTAAACTAGGCCTGAGCTTCACCGACGAAGGCCCTCTGGCGTGAATGTAAGTATTGGTGTGTATGAGAGCAAATCAATTGACAATAGACCAGAGTCAAAGAGAGCGTTACCAAAATTATGAGATTTATGCCATGTATTTATAGTGGTATGAGGCGGTTTCCTTCCTTGGAAAGGATGTTTAGGAGAGAATTAAGGAGTTGAATCATATTCGGTACATGGCCTTGGTCGACTTAATCCATGGTCATCTGTCACTGATTGACATAGAGTTTATGTCAAAATCACGTGAGATGACCAAAGGTAGGGAGGCCTACTCCCTTTGTCATCTTAGGGAGACATATCTTTGGTGGGCTTAGATGTGGGAGAAATGGTGTTGGTCGACTCATTAGGTATACTTTAGTATTGGTCGACCTAGCTCTAAGTCCATATATGTTGGTCGGCATAATTTTATGGCGAGATTCTGTTGTGATTAGGTCGACATGCTACTATGTCGAGATATCGTGACGACCGTAGGTAGGGAGGCTCATTACCTATATCGTTTTTAGGAGTCATATATACATTCACTTGGAGCTAGGCCCATTAGAATTATCCATAACTTGGCCCAATGGGTCATGCTCGATTTATGTCGTTCAGGCCATTTTTACCACCAAACAATGATCATTACACCCAAAGTAATTATATCTTCAACAGGCAAAGGTCAAGTTCATGAAGTCAGTCGTTATTGATCTTAAGGGTACAATATAATGATAATATCCCCCTATCCAACATAATAACAATAAGGATAATGATCTTGATAATAGGCGCAAAAGGAAAAAACACGATATCACTGCATGCCACTTCAATAACTCTGCAAGTCATAGTACAAAGCGAATGTTTGAGTGACATATGTAAATTGGTTGAAACTGAAAAAATCATGCTCATGTTAAGTTGATATCCTTATCTTTCTTATTGAGACGATATCTCCATATATGTTTTAAAAGTTCTTGTTCTTATGTAGGAGCTTCTAAGCCTTTCAGCTGGGGAAAATTCCCCCGACTAGCTCACAATTGTGTGTCTATTTTAGGTTGAATGCAAGCATAGGTCGGGTATCCACCACACTCAAATAATTAGACCAAGTTGCACACCAAATATTATAATGGTAATATCAGTTTGTTCTGTTGTCGAAATTAAGATTTTCTTTGCTTTCTTTCACCTTGAATCTTCAACCTAAACCCAGATCTCTTCATATTTGGTCATTTTCTTATTTCTTGGTCATTCTCCAGAAAATGAAAATATTTGTCCTAATCATATCTAAAGCTCTCAAGTCAACCGGTGAAATGGGCATCCAAAGTTGTTGAGCAAAATCCTCCTAAGAGGTCACATAATGAGAAATCTCATGGAAATTGATGTGCACAAATAAAATGTAATCCAAGTGTCAAGAAAAGTATGAAGACCATGGGTGACTCAGCAATAAAGTAATGGCATACGTGGAAAAGTCAACTTTAATAGTGAAACCGCCATGTTGGAGCCAAGTGACTTAAGAGGATCATGTGGACAAGCTAAAGGGAAGATGAGCGAGATCACTGACTCTGGCGAAATGGTCTTCTCGCTCCAGTCAAATTGATCAAAAGGACAAAGGGGAGGTTGAGCGAGATCATTGACTCTGGCGAAATGATGATCTCGTCCACTCTCCTACGTATCCATTCCGGCATAAGTCAAGTCTGGCGAAATCACCAATTCAGGCGAGATGGTGATCCCGCCTAAAAAGTATCTGGAGCTTCTCTAAAGGTTCCCGACAAAGGACTGACCATCTCTGACTCATAAAGATTGGGATTAAATGAGACAAGAGACATCTCCTACTGTTGGCGCCCCCATAATCTCAGAAAAGGTGGAGAAGTCTGCTAAAGTATGTCGGGGCTAACCAGGAAGAGACACGTGTCACGTGGTTCAGTGATAACATCATATCACCTTATCATCTCATGAGGATATATATATACAAGGGGAACCTTAAATATCAAGTAAGCCATATTTCCTACACTTAAGCTCTCTTCTTTTCAGTTCTTGAGCTTTCTTCATAACTAGACACTTACTCTCACACCGGAGGGGTTTTAGCCTGAGAAGCCCCCGGCTTAGCTTACGGTGTTCATTCTGCATGTCCTAGGAGGACGATCGTGCCAGATTTCCTTACGTGTAGTCAATGGGTGGTGCAGTCAGCCAAGCTCATTTTCTGGTAGCATCAGTTTGGTTCCATTTCCAGGAACGAGTTCCTCACCACCAAAGCCTTTTTCATCTTCAAGAAGTCCAGATTCAGAGTCGTTTAGAGATCAGCATTTGTTGTTGTGTTCTGATGGAGAAAATTCCACTGCGTAATAAAAATCTTGCAAGTGTACAAGTCACCGAAGTAGCAATGTACAATAGTAAGGGTCGAACCACAGAGACTCGTGTGATTTAACAAGTTAATTTAATTAATGCTAAAAGTAACAAAATGGGGTTTTTGATTTGGTTTATTAACTAAAATATTAAAGCAAGAAATTAACTATTTAATTCAAGAAAACAAGAAAGCAATAAACTAGGATTTAATCAGATCAAAGAAATTCACGGATTGGAGTTCATAATTGTTTCCCCTCTATGCTATGTTTTTGATAAGAAAAATACAATCTCATTCAAAGACTCTTTCACTTGATTAAGGGTTGGGACGTTTGGTGTGCGGATTGCAACCCTAATATTTCTATCTTGTTATCAATTCCGGTAGGTCAAAACAACATTCAAGAAACTCATTAAGCCCTCAAGAAACATATGAGTCTAGGTTGTCTTGAATTCCGGTAAGTCAACAATCCAACCTAATTGATGAATTAGTGTACTTTAAATAAATCGTCCACGGTAGTGCAACAGTCTAAAACGAATACAATAGTGATAATTAATTCATCAAACAAGAATGAGAGAGTTTGGAAGAATTCAAACTTGAATTAGCATAGAGGTTCCACAATTACTACATCCAATCCATGAAAAGGAATTTAGCTACTCATAATAAAAATTACAAAAATAAAATAAACATAAACCTCAATCGAAACGGAGACGGAGGAAGTATTGTTTTTCAATAAGCACTCATGCCACGGCTGAATTGAATCTCCCTTAGTTCGCTACAGTGTCGGCTCCAATATCTCCTCCCCTCCTCTACATTAAGTAACCCTTTTTATTTATATAATAAATCAATAACCCTAAGCCGTGTAGAGGAAGCCCAAACCAAGGCCCAAACAACTTCAAGTTGAACTCGTGCGCACGAATCGTGACACTTCCCTCCAGTCGTTCTTCCCTCCAGTCGTTCTGATTAATATTTTGTTCTACATTGACAGTCCCTCGGCCAGCAATCCTTCTTTGCCTAATTTTGTATCAATTATATACTCGTTTCGTCTCGCAATTTTGTCGTCACACTTTGGCCACTATAATGAATTCTTTTGCACTTCGCTCTTTAGGATTTTATTTTTCATTTAATCCCACGAATTTTTATATATCAAATTCATCCAAAAATTCCATATTTCCAATTTAGTCCCTGAATTTTCAATAAATTACAACTTGGCCCTTGAACTTCCAAAATGGGTACAAATCCTCCATTTTCAGCATTGTTGCACTTCAGTCCCTGAACTATCAAAACACTAACAAAATACATTAAATTCTCAAGGTTTCGAACAGAAAATAAGCTTAGGAACATATCTTTTGGATGGGTAAAACCACATCCATCAAATACCCCCAAACTTACCTTTTGCTCGTCCTCGAGTAAAACAAAACTAAAACAAAATAAAAACTAACTAACTAAAACAAACAATCAACAAAAAAAATATTTTTGATATGTTCTCAATATATACAAGGTTGTCGGCCAAACAAGTCTCAGATTCTCACATAATGATGTAAACGCAGCGGAATGATATAGGAATTAATCAATAATGATTAAAACCTCTGCAGGAATTAAAGGAATTCCTAAGAACTCAAGAACGAATTCTTTCGATAAAACACGAAGTTTTATTACTAATTCGAAACCAAAGAAAATAATAATATCAAGACTACTTAAAACTAAAACTAGAGGGGAGTATTTATAGCTCATACTCTCCTAAATCCCTAAGGAAACATAAAAAGAAAATATAGAAACTCTCCTAAATCCCTAAGGAAACATAAAAAGAAAATATAGAAACTCTCCTAAATCCCTAAGAAAACATAAAAACAAATAAAGAAAATCCTAACAGAAAAAGGAAAACAAAATAAAGAAAATCCTAAACCTTCTAAAATTAATCCTAACCTATATAGTAATCAAATAGAAGTCAAAAACTAATAAAACTTACCTAAATCTACTCTTAAACCTCTTCTAATCATCCTACTAATATCAATTCCGAAAATACAATTAAAATAATAAAAGATACGCAAATAATTAATATCTCGTTCTACATCATTCACCCTCTCTTCAAAGGAACTCGTCCCCGAGTTCTCCTCCGAGGTTTGGAAAGTTCCGTCCCACTTAAATAAATATTTGGAGTAGATCTGTTCCTTAAGCACAATTTGAGGTAGAACGAATTTATCAAAAAAACTAATCAAACCTTCAATATTTGACTCTAAAATTGTTTCTTTTGAAACTTGGATCTTCAATCATGGTGAAAATTATGACTAATATTCTCTCCTTTGAAATCTTCATTCATTATTTGTAGATCCTGATTTGTGGATTTGACTACAATCAAATCTTCTCCGTTTAAATCTGAATCTTTCCTTTCAACCGGCTCGACGCGGTGGAGATTTTCCCCGTGAAGACTTGCCCGATTTTCTGGGTTGACATTATTTTTGTTATTCTGCAATAATTGCGAACTCACCTGGATCTGATCACGAAACTCTTCATCATTACGTTGAGAGGCAAGTCGACGTTCTTCATCAAGACGATCATATTCCGCAGATTTTTGTGCTTCCAATCTCGGAATTAATACGTCTATCAAATAATCAAGTTTGTCGGCATTAACGTCAATTTTCATCCTATACTCCTGCTTAATTGTTTGTTCCGCCTCTGCATTTTTCCAATCTCCTACTGATTTGTAATATCGTAAACGTTGATCGGCACATTCCTCCAAATCAAGGAGTTCATATGCCAAAGGGAGAAGATAATTTTTCTTTCGTCGAGCACGATCCAATTGAAGATTGATTGCATGAATAACATCATAATTGTCATAGTTGTTTCTCCCATCTATTGCCATCACCTCGTCGGAGAACCCTAGGATCGTCCGATTTCTGCGGAATGATATAGGAATTAATCAATAATGATTAAAACCTCTGCAGGAATTAAAGGAATTCCTAAGAACTCAAGAACGAATTCTTTCGATAAAACACGAAGTTTTATTACTAATTCGAAAACCAAAGAAAATAATAATATCAAGACTACTTAAAACTAAAACTAGAGGGGAGTATTTATAGCTCATACTCTCCTAAATCCCTAAGGAAACATAAAAAGAAAATATAGAAACTCTCCTAAATCCCTAAGGAAACATAAAAAGAAAATATAGAAACTCTCCTAAATCCCTAAGGAAACATAAAAACAAATAAAGAAAATCCTAACATAAAAAGGAAAACAAAATAAAGAAAATCCTAAACCTTCTAAAATTAATCCTAACCTATATAGTAATCAAATAGAAGTCAAAAACTAATAAAACTTACCTAAATCTACTCTTAAACCTCTTCTAATCATCCTACTAATATCAATTCCGAAAATACAATTAAAATAATAAAAGATACGCAAATAATTAATATCTCGTTCTACATCACATAATATGCTAAACAAGTGCCAATAAGAATATGCAATTACAATCACATTAATGCATCTAACCCACAATTTTCCACCTCGGCCTGAATGATGAATGAAATATGGGAGATCATTGTCACCAAAGTAAGATATTTTATAGGGTCACTAACCACATGCTCTAAATCAATGATACTAAGATGAAATTTCTGCACAAGTGACACTCATATGCATATTTAAACAAAACTGTCAACCCGACTACTCTTTAGGGATCAAATATGACTTTTATGGTTTGTAATGTATCGCGATAAACGCGGGCTAGGTTCACGGTTACAAATGAAGATAAGGACATACGAAGTCAAGCAAGTGAAACTAGAAAGTCTTCATCATACATCCTCACATTGAAATTATCACTCCGCTCCAAGCCAACCCATTGATTTAACCCCCAAACTTATAATTTTGTACACTTTCAAACTTGTACTCAATCACCTTTCTTTCTTTTTGATCACTTTCCACTTCAACATTAGAGAGGGCAAGGCAAAATTTTTTTTTTTTTTTGTCTTTTCATTTTTGTTTTCTTTTTTTTTTTTTGCTTTGCACAAATAAATCACGAAGAATGTGCATTCAATACTTTTTGCTCAAGCCCCTCTTTTCATTACATAACAATTCATAGCCCTTTTCTTTCTTTTCATGACCACTTTCCACTCAATCCTTAATTTTTCCAAATATTTCCCAAATATCCCAATTCATTCCCTAGTTTCACTTTCTTGAAAAGGTAAGAAAATAGTGTATAAGTTAAAAGGGTAGGATAATGAGGGTACAAAAGAAGGCGAATGGTGGTCTAAAATAACCTCTCACTTTGTGAGAGATTCCATTCTTTTTCAAGCTCAAAAAGGGTTCTAGCGGAAATTTTTATATAAGTGACGAGAAAGTTAAAGGCTCACAAATAGGGTTCAAAGAAAATAGCCACATATCACTTCTCGAATAGCCTAATTGATGTGTTATTGACAGTCGTGCAAACATGTTCTAGGGACCCCGAGAATGTCAAAGTGATCCTATAAAGGTCTCCTAAATTGATAACAATGATCAAGAAAAATGATGGAAGTGAATGGTGGTGCAATTGTGTTTTACATGTATTAATGCAATTCTCATTAACATATTCAAATTGGCACAAACTAGCAAAACTCAATCAAAAACTCTCTCAAATCATCACGGACGTTGGCCAACTTCCAAACATATAATGAGAACAAAATTTTTAAATTTTTCTATTTTTTTTGGAGGGTGACACTATATACACTCCCCTATAAACCCACAAACTCGGAGAGATATCTACCCCCAAACTCAAAACATGCTATGTCCTCATAGCAAAGAGAACAAAAACATATCTCGGGTTCAAAGGACGATATGACACAACAAAGCAAATAAATAAAGCAATAAACATACCTACTTGGGTTGCCTCCCAATCAGCGCTTTGGTTAAGGTCGTTAGCCCGACCGTTGCACCCGTTTGGATTTCACTTTCCGTCCTTTGGCCCACTTCATGGTTTCGCGGGTCCTTATTTTCAGATTAAGCCCCATAAATAATCTCCTAAATATGAAGCCATTTAATGCCCATGAAATTCTTTCACATTTGTGCTTTTTGGGTCTTTTCTCTTGAGGATCTTTTTCATTTTTTTCTTCCTCACAAGAAACAGGAGGTACAATAAGGATGGCCAAATTTTCATTGAAACAGCTAGGAAGTGGAAAATCTTCATCCATATCGTAAACCTCCTCACTATCCCTCTTTTCACCACCATAAAACAATCGTTCTAATTCATCACATGCCTCCTCATGCCAAGATTTCACTACCACTACTTTCTCTACAATCTCCACCTTCTCAATACCCCCACTTGAACTAACACAAAGTGGTTCATCCTTACAATCAACATTGGAGAATTTACAGACATAATTCTCCTATGCCTTGTCCAAAGATTGCTTTTGTTCTAGTGGTGGTAAATGAAAAGCTGAATCATAAACACACTCTTCCCCATCCTCATTCGTATACCAAACTAGGGTTGAAGGTGTCTCTTCAGAAAAAAGCTAACGGTAGGAGTATGTACCAGATCGGTGTGAGAAGAAGAATGTACCTCATAGCTTATGGAACTCTCATCTCGAAGCGTGGTGATTGACTCAACATGATCAGGCTGAATTAGACTTGAATCCGATTCTTGCTTCCTCAATGCCTTTAATATTGTGTCAATGTGTCAATCTATCTTACTCAAAACTTCTTCGATCTGTTTCTCTTGTTCCATTCTCTGCTCTTTCATCTCTTCCAATTGTTCCTCCCAATATTGCTTTTGAGGTGGCGGAGGTGATGGGTCATAGTACATTGGCTCTCGCTCATTCCACGTCATGTTTGAATAATTTTTCCACCCTTGGTTATACGAGCTGGGAGGAATACCATACGGAGGTTGCCATGACTGAAAATAATTTCTTTCTTGTACCTGTGGATAATATTCAGAAAAATATGTCCTAGAGGGACAAGCATTAGTAGCATGAGAATAAGACCCACAATTTTGACCCGACTCATACATGCTATAATTATTCATTCTATGCATTCTTGAGTCCCAAAAAAAATAACAATAAAAATAATAAAAGAAAATTATGTACAATAAAAAAAACAAAAAGAAATAAAAGAAATTATTTACACTACCTAAATTAACTTGTTAAAACACAACAAGTCCCCGGCAACGGCGCCAAAAACTTGATGGAGAAAATTCCACTGTGTAATAAAAACCTTGCAAGTGTACAAGTCACCGAAGTAGCAATGTACAATAGTAAGGGTCGAACCACAGAGACTCGTGTGATTTAACAAGTTAATTTAATTAATGCTAAAAGTAACAAAATGGGGTTTTTGATTTGGTTTATTAACTAAAATATTAAAGCAAGAAATTAACTATTTAATTCAAGAAAACAAGAAAGCAATAAACTAGGATTTAATCAGATCAAAGAAATTCACGGATTGGAGTTCATAATTGTTTCCCCTCTATGCTATGATTTTGATAAGAAAAATACAATCTCATTCAAAGACTCTTTCACTTGATTAAGGGTTGGGACGTTTGGTGTGCGGATTGCAACCCTAATATTTCTATCTTGTTATCAATTCCGGTAGGTCAAAACAACATTCAAGAAACTCATTAAGCCCTCAAGAAACATATGAGTCTAGGTTGTCTTGAATTCCGGTAAGTCAACAATCCAACCTAATTGATGAATTAGTGTACTTTAAATAAACCGTCCACGGTAGTGCAACAGTCTAAAACGAATACAATAGTGATAATTAATTCATCAAACAAGAATGAGAGAGTTTGGAAGAATTCAAACTTGAATTAGCATAGAGGTTCCACAATTACTACATCCAATCCATGAAAAGAAATTTAGCTACTCGTAATAAAAATTACAAAAATAAAATAAACATAAACCTCAATCGAAACGGAGACGGAGGAAGTATTGTTTTTCAATAAGCACTCATGCCACGGCTGAATTGAATCTCCCTTAGTTCGCTACAGTGCCGGCTCCAATATCTCCTCTCCTCCTCCTACAGTAAGTAACCCTTTTTATTTATATAATAAATCAATAACCCTAGGCCGTGTAGATGAAGCCCAAACCAAGGCCCAAACAGCTTCAAGTTGAACTCGTGCGCACGAATCGTGACACTTCCCTCCGGTCGTTCTGATTAATATTTTGTTCTACATTGACAGTCCCTCGGCCAGCAATCCTTTGCCTAATTTTTTTTTATCAATTATATACTCCTTCCGTCTCGCAATTTTGTCGTCACACTTTGGCCACTATAATGAATTCTTTTGCACTTCGCTCTTTAGGATTTTATTTTTCATTTAATCCCACGAATTTTTATATATCAAATTCATCCAAAAATTCCATATTTCCAATTTAGTCCCTGAATTTCCAATAAATTACAACTTGGCCCTTGAACTTCCAAAATGGGTACAAATCCTCCATTTTCAGCATTGTTGCACTTCAGTCCCTGAACTATCAAAACACTAACAAAATATATTAAATTCTCAAGGTTTCGAACAGAAAAATAAGCTTAGGAACATATCTTTTGGATGGGTAAAACCACATCCATCAAATACCCCCAAACTTACCTTTTGCTCGTCCTCGAGTAAAACAAAACTAAAACAAAATAAAAACTAACTAACTAAAACAAACAATCAACAAAAAAATATTTTTGATATGTTCTCAATATATACAAGGTTGTCGGCCATCACGATGCTAACTGATGCCCCCTTGAGAAAAATCCTCCAGCAGCCAGAGTCTTCATGGAGATTATTGACTTGGTCCATCGAGCTCACTGAGTTCGATATCAAATATGAAGCGAGAAGGGCTACCAAAGCTCAACCCCTGATTGACTTTATTTTAGAAGCTTCGTTTACCAGGGACGTTGCAGAAATGGCGAGATCAAAGACAGTGCAGAGGTCCCCTAAGGAAAGAGAGATGGTTACTTGTGAGTTCCATCGATAGTTGATAGATTGCTGGAGTTTGCATGTGGATGGCTCGTCAGCAAAAAGGGGAAACGGAGAAGGGATTTCGTTGATTTCACCAGAAGAGGTTAAGTTTGAAAAGGCATTAAGGTTCAAATTTTCAGCATCAAACAACCAAGCAAAACACGAAGCGTTTATAGCTGGCAGGCGAGCTGGGTGTTGGCGAGTTGAAAATTTACTCATATTCTCATTTGGTGGTGAAAGAAGTTGAGGGTGAATATGGGGGTGGCGAATCCAATCCTCATGAAGTACTTTGATATGGCCAGAGGGATGTTGAAAAAATTCAAGTTTTGGGATCAGATTCAAGTGGATAGGGCGAACAATGAGCGAGCTGATCATTTGAGCAAGATTGCAAGCGAAGAAGTCAAAAATCTAAGTGGCGAGATCAAGGTGGAGTTTCTGAGCGAGCATGCTTTCAGCAGTCAGCATATTTTGGAGATTGAATAGGGAGAAAAAGATTGGGTAAAGGAGATGAAGGAGTACTTAGAAAGGGAAGTTCTTCCTCAGGACCAGGATCGAGCCAAGGCTGTTAAGAGGATCTCGCCAAGATTCGTGATTCAAAATGACATCCTCTATAGAAGGTCATTTACTAGGCCTCTTCTCAGATGCATCAAAGAGAACATGGTGGAAAGAGTTTTGTTCGAGATTTATGAAGGCGTATGTGGCAGACACCCAGGTGCAAGGACCTCGATGGATAAAATTTTATTCCATGGATACTACTGGCCAACTCTTCGGCGAGATGCAGAAAAGTACGTGAAAATGTGTGACAAGTGCCATCGATTTGCAAATATTCCAAGGCTTCCAGCGATCTTACAAATAGGGGTATTGGCGACCTGGCCATTCGATATGTGGGGGATTGATCTCATTGGACGTTTTGCAAAGGGGAGAGGTGGATGCCAATATGTGGTGGTGACTGTTGATACTTCACCAAATGGATTGAGGCTAAAGCCTTGACAACTATCTCAGAGGACAACATTATCAAGTTTGTTAATGATTATGTATGGTGTCGTTTCGGCCAGTCGTAGATGATCATCTCAGACCATGGATCACAATTCTCCAAAAAGTTTACATCTGAATGTGAAAGGTTCAACGTAAAGCATTGGATATCTTCAGTTGCATGGCCAAAAGGGAATGGGCAAGCTAAAGTCTCTAATAAGAAGGTGTTGGGTTCATTTGAAAAAGATCTTGGATGGCAAAGCTGGCAAATGGGTGGACAAACTCCAAACAACATTGTGGTACGTGCGAACAACGGTGAAGGAACCCACTAGAGAGACTCCATTCGCTCTTACTTACGGATCAGAGGCCATGGCTCCAGTTGAAATGGTCCTTCCTTCTCACAGGGTCACTTGCTATAGTGAGAAGGAAAATGAAGAAAGAAGAAAGGCAGTTTGGATTTAAACGATGAGTTAAGAATGGAGGCCAAGCTCAGAGCAGTGAATTACAAGCAAAAGATGAAGGCCCAACACGACAAGAAAGTCAATCCGCGCTCCTTCAACTTGGGGGATTGGGTGTTAAGGAAAGCTAATGTAACGGGAAACAAAGCGGGGTATAGCAAGCTCAACCCAAATTGGGAAGGACCTTTCCAGATCTCCAGAATCATCAGGGAGGGAACCTATATGCTATAAAGGACAGATGGAACAGAGTTGAGAAATCCTTGGAATGTGAATCATTTAAAGATTTATTATAAGTAGAAAATGTAAGGTGGGAAGGCGCTATGTATGTTTTGATCAATTCAATGAATGCGTTTGATCTCGTCTATTTCGTTTTTAACAAACAAATTGGAATATAGAATAAGTATGAGAAAAGAACATGAAGGACTTGGAATAATTCCAAGGACTCTTCATGGTGAGTTGCCATTCAAACCGCATCTCGTTGGAAAACAAAACCCTGGCTTAAACATACCAGGTACCTCACTTTAAGCAAGACGCCTTCATTAGCGGCTTGCCAAGGTGATTACAAGGGAAAGGAAACGAACATGTCAAAAGGACATGATTAACGAATTTGGAAAAACTTGAGAAAATCTCAAGTAAAATCTCTACGTGAGATTAAACGGAATGTGATAACATGATGAACTTGGGTAGGTCCTAAGTCAACTTCATGGCAAGTTGCTATTCAAACAACAACTCACAGGAAAACAAAACCCTGGTTTCAAGGTACCAGGTAACCCGCCAATGGTAAAGCGCCTTTATTAGCGGATTACCAAAAGGGCATAAGCACATGATCTCTACGAGGCAAGGCCGAAATATGGCTCATGGCATGTTACTATTTAAAAGGCAACTCGGGAAAAAATAATAGAAACCTGGTGTTAAAACTAGGAACCCGCTCTCCGCGAACTACCTTCATTAGCAGAATGCGAGTTGAGCGAGCTAGCATGATGAGCTCTGGTAGGTCCTTAGCAATATTCATGGCAAGATGTAATACAAAACGCAACTCGTACGAAAAGAATGAAAACCCTGGTTTCAAGGTATCAGGTAATCAAGCTCATGATGAAATGCCTTCAATAGAAATTCATATGTTGAGCTATCCACCTTGGAAGGCAACATGATGAGCTCGGATAGGTCCTGAGCAAAGTGCATGGCGAGTTGCTATTCAAACGTCAAACTCGCAGGAAAAATTATAAACCTGGTTTCAAGGCATTAGGTATTTGAAACGCCATCACGTGGAAACAGAAATGGAATACTTGGAAAATGCCAAGTAATATCTGCACGTGAGATGAATGGAAGCAAAATGGAAATGGAATACTTGGAAAATGTCAAGTGATATCTCTATGCGAGATGAATAAAAGTGAAATGGAAACGGAAAAGGTTTGGCGAGATGCCATATTTTAACTGAAAAAGGTTTGGCGACAGCCGACATGCCATATTTTAACTGAAAAAGGTTTGGCGAGATGCCTTATTTTAATCGTAAAGGGTTTGGCGAGAAGCCATATTCTAATTGTAAAAGATTTGGCGAGATGCCATATTTAACCGAAAAAGATTTGGCGAAATGCCATATATCAATAGAAAAAGGGTTGGCGAAATGCCATATTTCAATGGAAAATATTTGGCGAAATGCCATGTTTCAAATGAATTCATTTTTTGGCTAAATGTCATGTTATTAATGGGAAAATTGGCGATATCCGACATTATATAAGATGTAAACTTGGCGAAATTCCATGCATTGAAACAAAGGAAACCAGGAACATGGTTAAGTACATTTACAATTTTCTAGCAAGACTGTCTAAAGACAAGCATTACTCTTTCGAAGGGGGAGTAAGGGGTATACACCCTCACAAAAGTTAAACAGATTTGATAACATTTTTAGCACTTGCTGAAACAAAATGACTAAAGAGATTAACAGAAAGGGAAATTTCATAAAATATAAACAATGACATGAAGTTAATCAAATTAATAAGATTAGATAAAAAATTGTTTTAACTTGGCACGCAGGCCCCAAATAAAGAAACTGTTCAAGACGAAGAAGAGTCTCTCTCTAGTGATTTGAGCATTCCTATTGGCGACTTGTTCTTTTACTTCAAATGAAACATCAAAGAAAGAATAAAAAATGTTATCCATCTCCACTGGTGGCTCTTTCCAAACGGGGTTCCCCATCTCGCGGCAAACTGAGCCAGCTCCTTCATCTCTCTTTCATCAAAGGGCAACAATGGATGCCCAAGCTTGGCCAGCTCGCCATACATGGGTTCAAACAGCCACTTTACAACTTTATCCCTAGGAGAACCATCTCCTAAAGCATTCCGCGCTGTGATAAAGGCAAATCGCTGAAGATGGTCGAAAGTTTTGGCCTCAACATCAAGGCAGAATTGCTCAGAGGCCTTATATTCTTGTATTCCGTTTTCCCTTGAAATGTCAACAATCCGCTCTAATTCATTGATGCGGGCTTGGAGACTGGCGTTCTCTTGTGAAAGCTGGGAATGAGCGAGATCAATTTCCTTCTTGGCGGTTTCAAGTGCTGACTTCGCATCTTCGGCTTCTCGCCGAGCGGTTTCAGACACAATTACTTGGCCCTTCAGTTCAGCATTCTTCTTTTCAGTCTCAGCCTTGTCCAAGAGGAACTTGTCCCATTGTTTCTTTTGAGCTATAGCTCCCTTCTGGGCATTGGAAAGCTTGTTCGAGATGTCAGCATTAATGGCCTCAGCAGAGATCAAATCTTGTTTGCATTTGCTCTTCTCGTTCTTCTCTCTTTCAATGGCTCTCTCCTAGGCAAATTTATCCATAGAAGCTTTCCCCAGCTTCTCATCAAAATTTTCAAAGGCCTTGATAATGGTACCATTCCTTCGAGAAATAAGAAGATGAAAATTTTCAAAGTAAAAATATGGTAAAGAAAAAATCAAAGCGAGATGAATGAGAAAAGAGAAAAGGTACCTCAATAGCCATTTGGCCCAAATAGCCCTTCAAAGATGCAAGGTCTTCACTTTCTAAAGAAGCAACGTGCTACATGTCGCACATCCTATGAAGAGCTCCAACTCCAAACAGACTCTTAACGGGATCACGCATTGACAGGTGAAAGCCCTTTAACTTGGGCACATCTGCTATCTCAGCTGTTATCTTCTCAATTCCTTCCACATCACTTGGAAATATAAACCCAGGCTCCAGCCAGCTCGCAACTCCCCTAGCGGATTCAACTTCATCAGCTTTTCCCTTTCCTCTTCCCTGACTTTGCTCAATCAAATGGCGAGATGGAGTAGGGCTCAGATCAGCTTCAAAACGAGTTCGCTTAGCTCCCCTAGACAGCAAGTCACCACTTCCGTGAGGCTTCTCATGCGCAGACTCTTTGCTCGCGGACTCAGTCATGGAGATATCACATCCACTACACCTAGCGTATTCAGAGAGATTGGTTGGATCAGTTTGAGTTGCTTCCTTCTCCGCAATTGCAACTTCCTCAACTTCCTCCTCAACATTTTCACTAGCCCCAACTTCAACTGTCTCCTCCTTATCCCCACTGTCACCTTCTTGATCTTCCCCTACGGCTTCAGTAGACTCTGAAATCGAGTTCTTCTTCTCGACTCTAGACTTCCTCTACGGCTTCCCAGCAGATGCTGGTTCTGCCTTCTCTAAGGCAATGGCTTCAACATCCTTTCGTCTGTTGAAATGGGAAGGGGAATGTTGGCGGTTTCATGGAGACCACTCAAAGCGGCATGGCGAGATTTAGCAGTAGCTCGCTCAGCTCTCAACTTAGCCAAATGTGCAGCCTTCTGAGAAGCGAGATCAATGTTATCAAAATCTGCGAGTTGAAATGAAAACCGTATCAATAAAAAGATATTTCAAACGACTCAAGTTAAAATGAGAAAATGGAAATGAGCATGAAATAAAGTATTCACCAGCAAGCATGCGTATGGAGGCACAAACATTCACTCACCCTGGCAAGGTATACAGTTGGAGGCAAACACCCCTTTGTCATGGATGACCCAACCATCAAAGGAAGCGGGATAAGCAAAAGGGATCACCGGGTCCACTCTACCAACTAAGCTAAGCGAGATCCCAACTTGCCGTAGAATATCCTCATCTCACAGAATCAATCTCCAGGAGAACAAGGCCTTTATGCCTGTCCTAGACAAAGTTCTAGCGAAATCAACCTTAGCTTGTTGCTCATCTGGGGTTAATGGAGATTTGGGCCCTAACTGAATGATGAGAGGAGAAAAAGCAATGGGATGGTGCCATCCTCGACTTGGGGTTATAGCTATGGGATTGTCATATAGATGGTGAATCTTATTGGGCACCGTTGTCAAAAGTGTGTTCTTTGTGTTGGTCCTAAAGAAAACTCTGTCATCATCAGCTGAATTAACCTTCATCACATCAAAATATTCCTTGAGAAGAGGCAAGCTAGGCTCGTGGCGATGTGATCTTAAAACCGCTATAAAACAGGTAAGGATCCTAACCGCATTGGCATGGAGGTCCAAAATGGAAGCATACAACTCACTAAGGAAGAAACTAATAAACGGATCCAAAGGAAGTCGCAAACCAAACCTAAACTGAGAAGGATAAGCGATGACTATATCCTGATCTTTCCTCATCTCATTAAGATCTAAGGAACCATGGTAATGTGCGAGATGGTAAACAGTGGGGTCAATGGCAAACTTGGTGTAAAATACAGTCCAATCAAAAGATTGCGAGATTCTCCTCGCCCCTTGATCTCGCGCCACCGAATGCGAGCTGCTCATTCTGCTAGATCCTTGGCCCTGCATCTCGCCACCTCCCGCTCGTATCTGTTTGGAAAAAATAGTGTTAACATCATTCTTAACCCTGTAGTCCTCATCTGAATCATCAAAATCCCCACTCTCCTCACTCTCAGTCCGCTCTGAGCTAATACTTAAGCTTGAGCTTTATGGTCCCAAAGGGTATCCCGCCTCTTTGCAAATGTACACACAAAAGGACTCCCTATCTAAAAACCCTAGCATGGAGACATGAGAAGAAGGAAGGTGTGTGGGTCCTTGAATTTTTAAATAATCTAATACTATTGTTCCAGCACCCTCAGCAATTAATAGGGTATTTAACTCGACTTTGGTCATTCTAACCCAGTTACCCCTCTCCCGCTTATAAAAACCTTTCGATTTTTTACATTGCCCAAATTTTGTATCCCTAGCACATTGTTTTACCCGGGCCATTTTCATACAAATCTACTACTACAAGAATGAAGAAAAGAAGAAGATTACCTGAAAATCAAGAAAGAAAGTTCCCAAGATGATTCCGGCAAAGTCTCACGGGAAAAAATGGAAAGAAAATCGGGGAGATGAAATTTCCTCTTTATACCCACAAAACAGCAATTGAAACAACCTAAAAACTCTCCCCTGGAGCTCGGGTCTCACTAAGGATTGGTTTAATCAGAGTAAAATGAGAAAAATGGCTGCTGGATTAGAGACTTAGGGCGTCGTCAGAATAAGGAGCTGTTTGTCGGAGAATGGACAGTGAAGATGAAGGGAGAAAGTGAAAAGTAAAGTGGTGGGCCTCTCTCTTTTATACCCCCGGAGATGAAAAGTCATAAGGCAAAAAGACACCTTTCAACTGTACCATCATTACGGTTTTGGGAGCCAAAACCATCATTAAATTCAAATTAAAGTGGCCGTGGCAGTTATCGAGGACGTGGGCATTTATCATGAAAATGGTGGCCCATTAAATGTCATAAAAGCTCATTATTTTAACACGTGTCAGAAAACAAGCGACATGGCCAGATGAAGACGCGAGATACATCTCGCCCATTACTCTTATTTGGCGAATTCAATTCCATTTGCAAGACAGGCGATTTCATTTAATAGCGAAATGAAGTTCACAACAAGACCATTAATAGAACCAGTTATGATCTGAGGGGCTACTGATGTGCACAAATAAAATGTAATCCAATTTTCAAGCAAAGTATGAAAACCATGGGTGACTCAGCAATAAAGTAATGGCATACATGTAAAAGTCAACTTTAATAGTCAAACCACCATTTTGGAGCCAAGTGACTTAAGAGGATCATGTGTAAAAGCTAAAGGGAAGATAAGTGAGATCACTGACTCTGATGAAATGGTGATCTCGCTTTACTCAAATTATATAAAACGGATACTAGAAGGTGGGGCGAGATCACTGACTCTGGCGAAATGGTGGTCTCGCTCCAGTCAAATTGATCAAAAGGACAAAGGGGAGGTTGAGCGATATCATTGACTCTGGCGAAATGATGATCTCTTCCACTCTCCTAAGTCTCCATTCCGACATAAGTCATGGCGAAATCACCAATTCAGGCGAGATGGTGATCCCGCCTAAGAAGTATCTGGAGCTTCCCTAACGGTTTTCGACAAAGGACTTACCATCTCTGACATATAAAAATTGTCATTAAATGAGACAAGAGACAACTCTTACTGTTGGCACCCCCATAATCCCAGAAAAGGTTGAGAAGTCGGCTAAAGTATGTGGGGGCTAATTAGGAAGAGACACATGTCGTGTCGTCTAATGATAACATCATATCACCTTATTCTCATGAGGATATATATACAAGGGGAACCTTAAAGGTCAAGTAAGCCATATTTCCTATCCTCAATCTCTCTTGTTTTCAGTTTTTGAGCTTTATTCATAACTAGACACTTAATATCACATCGGAGGGGCTTTAGCCGGAGTAGCCCTCGGCTTATTTTACGGTGTTCATTGTGCAGATCCTAGCTGTACGATCGCGTTAGATTTCCCTACGTGGAGTTAACGTGTGATGCAGCCAGCCAAGCTCATTTTCTGGTAGCATCAGTAATAGACATATTCTTCATAGGGACATGAAGTACCCAAGCAGGTAAGATCATTTA
The DNA here is from genome assembly GCA_022495995.1 of Adenophora triphylla var. japonica. Lineage (NCBI taxonomy): Eukaryota > Viridiplantae > Streptophyta > Magnoliopsida > Asterales > Campanulaceae > Adenophora > Adenophora triphylla. The sequence goes on along the minus strand of JAFEMH010001473.1, from coordinate 69,718 downwards.
GAAGAGCCTTTTTATTTTTAATGGTCAATTTGATTGAAGTTTAGTTTATTTTTTAATAAATAATTAATTATGCTCCTAAAATTTTAAAATCTGTTAGAAATATCTTTTAATAATGCATCAATATATTTTTTTTAATTTTAAGCAAATAACTATTTTTCCTTCTAATTTTTATTAAAGTATAATTAATTTGATCATAAAATTAAGATAATTTTTCTAGGACATGCAAAATGACTGTTGTACCACACAGTGAAAATAATTCATATTTGATGTAATTTTCTCAAAAAATCACTTTCAACATAAACAAATAATGTCAAAGGGCTTGTGCCCATCCGAAATTTTGGACAAGTTTAAGTTTCTTCATCATATAGAATTGTGATTAAGTGGTTAGGAATTTCAAAAAAAAATAAAATATATTTTCCAACATTAAAATAGACTCTAAAACAATTTGACCTTGTTATCTTCAACCAACCAAACCCTACACAAATTACTCACCCCATATATGTTTGTCTAAACTTAAGTAAATATATCCAAAGAAATATACAGTAAAACCTCTATAAATTAATAACTTTGAAACCATGAAATTTTATTAATTTAGAGAGATATTAATATATCGATAAATTAATATTTTATTAATTAAAAGAGAGAATTTTTAAATTCAGCAAATTTAGTGTATATATATTAAAAATAAATAAATTTATATATAATTCATTGATTATATTCATGCATCAACCAATTATTTTATAACTAATTAAATATATTCATGTATGATATCAATTCATTGTATACAATTAATTATTATGCATTCATGGATGCATGTACTATTCATTGAAATTATTTCAATACATGTATACAAAAATTCATTGAACTTAAATAATTATTATGGTCAACTAAATATGTTCATGCATAATAAATGAAACATGTGCTATAAAAAGCTCAATATGGAAATAAAATAATTCATAACATCAATCATGTCTTCTCATCTAAAAGGGGTTAATTGGGACCTAAAATAATTCATAACATCAACCATAATATTTATATTGTAATTTTTATGAATTATTAATTTAGAGTTTAATTGGGACCTAATATCTATATAAAGGGATTTTCCGAAAAATTATTATTATATTATTTTATCGAATTTGATGATTTTTTACAAAGGCCCAAGTCGGGACCGAAAGATTTTATTATTTTAGAGAAGTTATTAATTTATAGAGTATTAATTTATAGAGGTTTTACTGTATATCAACAGCAAACTAATTAAATCAAGCATAAAAAGTCAACATAGACGCCGGCCGGAATCACCCACAACGATAGGCATTACTCTACTCAGGTGCCCAAGAATCCATCAACCCTGTCATTGTCCGAAGCAGAAAGAAACTTCATGCACATAGGAGCCTTAACACCGGCCAAAGACAGTACAGACGCCGGAATCCCCCACAACGACTCTCCACATATCAGCCCAGAAGCCACAGCCGCGCTATAATCATCAGCCGCCTTCTTATTCTTCCATCTCCATAAGCAAACAATACCACTTCCAATACACATGCTTATAACAAAGTATGCACCAAGGAAGAATGGAATAGCCATTGCCATAGGCAATGGAATGAACCTATGAATCCCATACTTGTTCTCGTACTTCTCCAAACACGCTTTGATCGCGTTTACAACAATGCCCACGATGAAAAAACAGATGGCGAGTTGGAGGCAATGTTTGGGAAGGGAAGAGAAGCCTTCGACTCCTAGAAGTGCGATGCCTCGGTACATGAGCCCGTAGGGGGCAGGGTAGGACCCGGTTGGATCGCCCACGGAGTAGGCCTTGTAAAAGAACCAAAAGACTAGTGGTGACATGATGCACCCCATAGCCGTTCCGATGACTTGGCTAAAGAACATGGATCGAGGGGAAGCTAGGGTTAGGTAACCCGTCTTGAAATCTTGCATCAAATCCGAGGCTGTGGATACAATGCTCATCATCACACCACATGAGGCTAGACCTGCGAGGACCCCACCGTGGTCAAGGCCGACCCATGCGCTGAAAATAAGGATGGCAATTTTGCCATAGCTTGATGCTAGGGACCAGTCGGTTAGGCCACATCCATAGGCATTGCAGAAGGCTAGGATTGGAGCAATGATGTAGGCAACTAGTATGTGATACCATTTTAGCTGTGGAAAAATTAGAGGGACACATATGATACACAAGGCAGCCAGAAATAGGTATCCGGGGATTGCTATTTTTACAGGGATTTGATCTTTAAGGAAGTAATGTCCTCGTTTTTTCTCGTCATCGGATATGGCTTTGTTGTCATTGGAGTTTTGGGTGTTGGATGGTGATGAAGCAGAGGAGCGATGTTGTTTGTACAAACTGTGAAGTGTTTTGGCTAGCATGAACACGACATGGAAAAGACCATCACCAAGCATCATGGCTATAGCAAGAAATACCTGCTCAAATACAAGAGCATGCAAAATTTAGGACTCCATACATTGGACACAAAAATTTCATCTTATTTCATTTTTCAAAAGTAGAACAGTATTTATCAACCATTTGTTGTTTTAATAAATGTGTATATATTATTTAATTATAAGAAAAGAAAAGATTACATTTACTAAAAATAGTAATACAAACGTACTTACCTTGTACCCCTGGAGGCCATGGAGGCTGCTAGCAGAAAGATTAGCGCTATACCAAATGCCTTTCTTGGTCTCAATGATCGGCCACATGATTCCCCACGACAAAATAGCACCAAAAAGCATAGATATATTCACCAAGGGAGATGTAATCATCCCAACACCAACATAAGTAGATGAGAAATCAAAGTAGAATCTACAAAAAAATGATTAACATTTAGAACAATCACAATAAAAGTGACCGGACATGTGAAAATAATTAAAATGAAGTTGAAAAGAGAAGAACTATGAACTGACTTGTGAGCAAAGGCTTTGAGACCAAAGGTAGGGAAGCTACCAAAACCACAGCCATCAGCAGCAGCAAAAAACCACTGGAAGAAGGCAAATGCAAAGCTAAAAGAGAAGGATTGGAATAGCTTCATAACTTGTTTCCTGCAACAAATCATTAATAATTTAATATAATTGTTGTATGTACAGAACATGGATCTAAGTAATTAACATCTTTTTAGATACACATGACATATCAGTTGGAGTTGTTAAGGCAATTAGCTGCCAGAATCCAATTTTAGAATTGTACTTACTTGGCCAATTTGGCTCCCTTGGGTGTATGTAAACTGTTGATGAGATGAGCTGTTGCAGTTCCGCTTGGGTAAGTTAACTTGTATTCCATAATCATCAACTGCAAATAATTAAAATCCCCAAAAAAAAATTACTCACATTTATATTGGATCTTGAATATCATTAGTCGATTAATTAACATAGCAAAGATTTCGTGCAATAATCAGTAATAATGAATTACTGTACCTTGCGTAAAGTGACAATGGAGAAGAGGCCAACAAAACTGACCAAAAAGAGGTAAGGAATGATCCAAGAAAGAGAGAGACTCTTAACATTAGAAGCCATGTTGCCTGCATCCGCTTGAGCAGCCACCCTCCCGCTCATTCCCAATATATATGATGCCGTCCCACCTGATGCCATAAAATTTCTCTAATTTTATTACTAATGCATAACAAAATTCTTTCACACATTAAAACTCAAATAATTCTACAACTTTTTTTTTAAAAAAAATACATTTTTTGTTCAAATAATTTTGGGTAACAATTGTTGGTGTTTCATCATAGCTGGGCACATCCATTCTTTAACTGATAAAGTGGTTTCTAAAGAAAAAAAAATTGTCTTTTTTTTTTAATCACTCTGCATGAATAATCAATCATAAAAGAGGAATGTGACACAAACAACAGTCTATGGATTTTGCTAGCATAATCATGAAAATAAAAATCTATGAACACAAAAAAAAAAAAAAAACATAAGATTTAAATTACAAAATAATTTTTTTTGTTTGATGCATACTATTGTATCATGATAAATAATACTCTCAATAACAATTTTTGATTTTCATTAAAATAATTATTTTTTAATCAAACTATTGGTAAAAGTATAATCAGATTGACTAAAAATCTAATTTCGGGGAGGGAGGGAGGGAGGGGGGGGGGACGGAAGAAGTACATTATTAAAATTTGTTTTATAACCATAATAAAAACGTAAAAAAAAAAAAAAAAAAAAAAAGGAAAGCGAGAAACATACTGCTAAAAGCGATGCCAGAAGAAGCAACAACGCAGGTCTGAATAACAGTATTTTCTTGACGAGTAAAAGGCTGTTTCAACATCCCGAATTTTTCAAGAACAGATGTATACCCTTTCAGCATAGCAAACCCTAGCAGTCCGGCCGCCACGTTCAGAGAAGGTATAACTCCGGTCGTCAGGTTGAGTTTGCACACAATGAAGATGAAAACAACCGATAATATCGCTGATGCCACCACCGCCCTCACCGTTATTTGGTTCCCCCATGACGGAACCGCGGTGTTCTTAAACACTTCCTCCGTCGATTGTGTGGCTGGCGGTTGTGGCGGTGGCGGCGTTATTTCCCCCCGATCATCTCCGTGTCCACCACCCATTCTTCTATTCTATTCGCAAGACTAAAGTGAATTATACCTTCTTCTTTTTTTTTTTTTTTTCTCTGGATTATGAGAATATTTTTTATTGTTTTTTGGGTTGGAGGGAGATTAAATATATTAAAGGGAAATATATATATAAGGAATGATGGAGTAGAGGAAGGATTAATTGATGGGAGAATTTGGGTTGGGAATATATATACTTATATAGAGGAGGAAGAATGGATTCTAATTGGTTTATGGTAATCCGGAATCTATGTTATGTTGTCTGGGATTTGACTTTTTTCATCAAATCCGTATTAAAATACAGATTTCTTTATTGGGGATTCTATTAACTATTTGACCGCACGAGTGATTGTAAAAGACTAGTTGACCGTATTTTATATGTGACTTCTATTTTATTAATAATATTTTTACAAATTATTATTTTTTATTTATAATTTTAAGTATTTCAAAATAATAAATTGTATAATTTGAAAAAACGTAAGAATTAGTGGGCATCTAATCCTTGTTGAGAGTAAAATCTATGAGGAAGATAATGACGGACGGGGCACAAGACTTTGAATACATTGGTGTGTGTTGAGGTAAGAGCATACCTTGATCAAGAACGCTAAGGATGGTATTTATAGTGTAGAAATAGACATGTTGAGAAAGATTTTTAAGATCTCAATCGGTTAGCATATCTGCCTTATATGGGACACATGACACGCTCTAGTTAGATGGTACAAAGGAAGGACACTTCAAAAGTGATATTTGTCGACAAATGACATTCTATAGAGGAGCAGATAACATTTGGTTCGGATCCATAACGCGCGTGATAGGCGTCTGGTGCTCCATTAAATGGGATATATACAGTTCTGCAAGTTAGTGTCAGAGATTGTACAAAATCGTGATCTATAAGATAGAAATCGGGAGTCTGATGGCCTCTTAGATAGAGAGAGGTCATGAGCAAGATTCTCCGTGGTCAGAATATAATCACGTTCTTCATATTTTTTTTTTATTTGGGCCGGTTCATAGGACTAGTTCACTTTAGAGCGATATTGGGCCCGATTAGGAGGATCCGGGCTCATCAGTGGCCCTTTGCTCCAAGCGCCATATTATTTGTGTTCGGGGTGAGGAGCTATGTAAACAGCACGGTCTGCGAACTGGACGAATATGCGATCAGAGGTATTGTTAAATTTTGTCTTAAGCCATGAACGGATAACTCTCAAAGACACGTGGCGATACACGTGTGCAACGTTGGTGAAAGTTGGTAGAAGCGTAAGGATGCTTCCCTGATAAGAAAGAGTGGACCTCATGATCTGCTGAACCGCCAGCGCGTGTCAGGTACGGATGGATTGTGAGGCGAATCTCAAAGGGGCCATAAATACTAACCGCCATAAACTCGAAATTTAAAACTCTGTTGATTCATCGAATGAGGGAATATCAGTCGGGTGGCTCATTGATACGAGTTAACCGACTGGAGCTTGGTCTATAAATAGCGAAAACCTTTTCCTTTATAATCTTTTATCACCTGTTGAGATTGCTTTGAGCTTTTTAGAGAGAGAAATACTTTAAGCCTTCAGAGATCTTTTTTTTTTTGGGCGTCTAAGAGGTTTCTATAAGCTTCTTTATTTGCTTCCTTCTCCGATCGTTCCTTCAGATAGATTTCTTGTCTTCTTTATTTCCTTTTTGATTTCTCCATTTTCCTTGGTTCTTGCCATGGCTAATCTTCCCAAACAACTTCCGAGCTAGGAAGCGGCATCACCCTTGATGTATTTGCCGTTTGTAGGGTTTCAGAATGTGGCTTAGGGTTCCATTGGATTTAAATAAATGCTTGCCCTGTCTTCCAGAATAGCTAAGTGGTATTTCATGCTCACGGGATATAATATCACTTACTCTCACAAAAATCAATTAGGGGGAGGGTATTTGCATATCACCTAATAGAATTTTCGTGTGACGAATTGAAGGGGGAAGAACTGCGATTCCCTGATGAATACATATAAAGAGAATGAAATTAAGTGGGAATTATTTTTCTATTGCACAGTCAATAAAATGGTTATGGTATTGATATGCTTCTTGTTGATACATCTGGTATATATACACTCCACTCGCCATCCGTCTAGATTTTGGCGCCACAAATAATATCGCATAATATGAAGCTTGCATAGTGGGACTTGAAGCAACCTTAGAACGAAATGTGACTAAACTAGAAGTGTCCGAGGACTCCCAGATGATTATCAACCAAACACTAAAAAGATGGAGGATCCAAGATCCAATACTTTGGAAATGCATTGCCAATCTCCAAGACTTGGTGCAACAATTTAAAGAAGTCACCTTCCACTTTCTCCTCAAAGATAAGAACAGCTTCGCAGATGCCTTATGTCATGACCCTCAGTTTTGAGGTGCTATATGAAACCCGAACCAGGTGCGTAACCCCTGCTATAATTTCAACTTAGCACCATAAACCTGTATAAAACACGAGCCAAACTGGCTCAAAAAACACAACAATACCAACTAACGTCACAGGCTAACTGCCTTTACTGAAAAACATGAAATGACTAGAGTTATACACAACTCTATACAGGCCTGGCCACACATGTCCACCAAAATACAACATACGCCCCAAGATAGACATTATATATGGCTACCCAAAATATAGAGTTTAAGTAACTCACTACAAACTGTTGGTTTAATGCCCTAGGCATTTAGTTATGTTTGAATTATAACTTAACACCGCTATGTAATCATCTTTACTATTTATTATAGAGAATGTTTATTTGGTTTATTATATATTTTGCATGTTTATTATAATAACGTGCGTCCCTAGTTATTGTGAATAACTAGTATAAGTTGGTAATGGATAATCATAGAGATGATTATATGCATGGGATGCACATTACACTTATGGGTACTTATTAGAGAACAAGGTACTGGATATGACCTATCTATGAGATTTATGACATGGTCTATAGTCATATATGTCATGATTAAATCTCATGATAGTCGTGTCATTAGAATACTTTGTACCAGAGATTATCATCGTCTTCCATATGTTGAACATTGTGTTTGATGTAGTCTAACACTATCTTTAATTGGATAGCAATAAGGGCTATGTTGGCACGATTGGATTCTTGTAGGGAATAATGATAAGTCAAGATGGGATTTGTCCCTCTCAATAGAGAGAGAGATGCTTGTTTGGGCCCCTCGATGAATGATGTTGATGAAATGTGTGGCCACACTCAAGAGATTTGATAGAGATCAAATGGACTTGGATTATCAACATATTCGGAATCGAGAAAGCGTTGAACAATGTAAGTTGACGTGGACCATAACTTATGTTCAATATGATATCGTGTGACAAAGGGATTGTGATATTGATCTATCAAGGAATCAAGCTTTGATGTTATATTTAATTGGGTGGACATAATGACTTGCTAGAGATCACTTATGTCTTGTGAGGTTGATATTTCAACTCACTACCAACATAAAATATAATTCCTAAAGGATAACACACAAAGAACGGATTGAAAATGGCCCAAATGTGAAATCTGGGGTCACGGGACGACTCGTCCCCAAATGCACTAATATTCCCCATAAGGGGACGAGTGTATCAGGATGCTGGAAATTGGGGACGACTCATCCCGTACGGGACGAAGGGGTTGTATCGCGCGAGACACGCCTATCCCGCGCGAGACAAAGCTTCTGGACAAGTCCGGTTTTGGCTAGGTTTAGGGATTTTCTCCCTAAGGGTTAGAGATATTTATAAAGTATAAATAGCCCATTTTACCTTAGCCAACATAGACGGTTTTAGAGTTTTGGAAACACTAAAACATTGATTTTGATTGAGAATCAAAGATCAAAAACACCCCAAATCAATTCCATAAACAGCCATTGATTGTTGAATATTGATTCAACAATCGGAATCATCTAGCAATCCTACAGGATACAAGATCTTGGTTCGTTCGCGTTTGGATTACCGATAGAGAGTGATTCCATTATCACCTAAAGCTTGAAGATCAATCCATCATAAGGAAGAACAAGGAGAAGGTCAAAGGTTCGTCAACGGTTTAAGGATTCGATTTCAGATTCGTTTTCGAACAACAAAATCGCTGTTAAGGTATGTATATCTATTTCATGGTTTAATCTATTCATGTTAGACGGATTCAAGGCTAGGGTTTTGTTATTTGTTAAATACTTCTGCTGCGTTTGTAACCCCAAAACCCAACACAAACCATCGTCCTCACAAACATTAATACATAAAAGCTATGTACAGTAACTACCCAAAAGAGCAATAGCCTGCTCCGAGACCCCCGTTAAGTCATACCTCACTGAGGTCGCTTGAGATCTAAGGAGAACAAATAAACAAGGAAACGGGGTGAGTCGAAACTCATTAAGTTACTAATGCAACTACATGACATGCTATCATGCATAAATGAGTATAATAATAACAGAGCATTCATAATAAGTAATGATATCATCAATGAACACATAACACGTAAATGAGAGATTATTCCACTCATCATGAATCACATAATACTGTAGTAAACACATAACAAAGGATACGTGATCGAGATTCTTCCTCCGATCGTCTTCAACAGCCTTATCTCTCCTTATCATTTCAGAACTTTTGTTGCTGATGTCTGTGTTGGTGTCACAGTACACATATCAATCTGAATACTGCTGTTGCAGTACAATAATGATCTGGTATCTAGTACCAAATCAAATGGATTCCAGCCCCTACAAACCGGAATCGCCAGATATATAGCTAGCCAAAGTCACGCGTATTGCTATAATAGTGGGAGCTATTCCCCTACTATGGCCACTAGTAGGGGTGATGGACACATATATGATGGCCCTCAGTTATTACGTAGCTCCAGCCCTCGCAATAACCGAATGTCATCATACCCCCAAACACGTAAGCCAGCTGGACTCAAATAAAATGCACAAGTAGTATTTACTTGACATAACTATTTCATATTAGGTCCCAAAAGTAGTGGACCTTTCATGAACCAACAATGTAATCATTGTTCCACAATCACATTTAAGCAATATTTGCGAATACAAATCAATACCAAGCCATATAATGTGTCATGTACTTATTATTTTCAAGCTTTTCCAATCACAATATTATTATATTGTAATTATGACTTTTATAGTTCCTAGTTTATTTTAGGAACTTATTTAATGACTCGGGTAATTTTATTCACCCCATACGACCTCATTTGGTATTTTATTAATTTTGGGTCATAATTATTAGTTTTGGTATCGCTACTGTATCGTCGCAAAAATACTATCACTAAAAATAATAACAATTATTTGTGTCAATATAATTTTATATTAACAAATTTAATAATAATATTATTACTATCCACTAGTCAATATTTTGCAGTAAAATCATCATAGATAGCAAGTATGAATATTGCTATAATTAAAAAGGGGATAGTAACTTACCTACTATCGAAATTAAACTGAAGAAATTCAAATCTAATCGGGAAGAAATGATCTATTCAGCTCTAGCAGTGCGATGGTGCAGTCGGATTGGAGAAAGGAGTTTTAGATTGAAAGTTGGGATGAAACTGAGGTTAATAAATCACAATAGAATGGGACGGAGGATGAAGGAGCTTCTGGTTTCTTCGTGGGTATACAGAGACTTCCAAGTGGCAGGTAAAGGTTTTATAAGTATAAAAGTTTCACATAAGCACCTCCAACATTAATCTATTGCAACTAAATTCATAAAGTTTCAACTTTGACACTTTAGCTCCTTATAATTTTTCATATATTTTTAATTAAATATCAATAAATACTAAATGAACTAATTAACTCCTATTAGTTTCAATTGGTCATTAACTAACTCAATTTAATTTATTATCATATTAATAGATCAAATAAGTCACTAAAGTATTAAAAACTAACACAAATAAATCATAAAGATAATGCAATGCATGAAATGATATGCAAATGAGCCTGATGTTACACCCTCTCCCCCTTAAAATAAATTTGTCTGTAAATTTGCTCACCAAATTCATCAAACAAATGAGGGTATTTGTCTCGCATATCCTGCTCAGTTTCCCATGTAGCCTCTTCAATCTGATGATTTCTCCATAATACTTTCATTAGAGGTATTCGCTTTAATCGCAAGACTTGCTTCTTTGTATCAAGTATCCTCACAGGTTGTTCCTCATAAGACAAGTCAGGCTGAAATGAAATAGCCTCGTACTCGAGCACATGAGAGTCATCTGCCATATACTTATGAAGCATAGAAATATGAAACACATTGTGAATCTCTGACAAAGATGGTGGTAATGCCAATCTTTATGCCAACTGCCCAATCCTTTCAAGGATTTCAAACGACAAAATATATCGAGGAGTCAATTTTCCTTTTTTCCAAATCGTTTTATACCTTTTCGAGGTGATACCTTCAAGAATACAAAGTCACCCACATGAAACTCAAGATCTCGTCGTCGCTTATTGATGAAGGTGGTTTTACCCATCCAATCCAAGTTTATTTGGTGCTCGAAACCTTGGGAATTTTATATGTTTGTTAGTATTTTGATAGTTCAGGGGTTGATGTGCAACAATGCTGAAAATAGAGGATATGAGCCTACTTTGGAAGTTTTGGGACCAAATTACAATTCTGGAAAATGTGGGACTAAACTGAAATTATGAAGTTCAAGGGCTAAAGTGAAAGTTACTGGAAAATGAGGGACCGAAGTGCAAAAGAGAAAAGTAAAGTGACCAAAGTGCGACTGCGCACTTGCGAAACGAATCCAAACCAAAAAGTGGATGTGGCTGGGCCAAGACAAGATTGTGGCCGGCCAAGACAAGGAAGCTGCTGGCCAAGGAAGCAACTGGCCGAGGAATGAGGGTCATGGCCGAGGAAGCTGATTGCAGGGCCGAGCGACCGCGCACATCAAGGGGTGAACGCCCCATTTTTCCAGTAAGTTGGTGCGATCGCGCCCCAAACGGCCGAGCATTCACCCCCATATGTGGGCGAGGCGGATTACGTGCGGATTCAGGCGAATTGGGCCGGATTTCTCACGGTTTGGTCTTGGTTTCAGGGCCTGTTGCACGCCTGGAGCCTTGGTATTGATAGAAAAGAGATTAGGGTTTTGGTTTTTATGTTTAAATTGATTATTCCTTCTATGAAGAAAGACAGCAACTTGAGGAATTAACTCAGATGCTTTTTTTACGATTCGAAGTCCAGGTTGATGTTTCTTTATTTTAATTCTGTAATTTTATTATGAATATGAGTAGCTAAATTCCTTATTCACGAATTGGATGTAACGACTATTTAAATCCTATGCAAGTAATGTTTTAATTCTTCCATACTTTTCTTGTTCTTGTTCAATGGAATTGGTTTAATTTGTTTTTAAACTTCAACAATATAGATAGATATTGTTGGTTATTAAATAATTAGGGTTAAAATTATTGCACTAGCATGAATAGTTTTTACATTGACCTTGATTTCATTGAATATATTTAATTGAAGACCTAGCGGAAATCAAACGAATCTAAAATCAATTGTTCCTGGGATTTTAATGTATTACTTGTGTGTTTTGTAGACCTAGCGGAAAATAACACATAGAGGTAATAATAGGGTTGCAACCCGGTCATCTAACCATCCCAACTCTTATTAAAAGTGAACGACTTCTTGAACAAGATTAGTAATTGTTTTTTTAAATTAGCATATGAAGGAGATAGTTGTGAAATCCAATCCGTGAATCCTTGTCATTCTTGATTTCAATATCTGTTTTATTTTCATTAGTTTAATTTATTTGTTATTCTAGTTTAATCTATCAAATCAAACCCCCTGGTTACTTTTACATTAATTAAATTCACTTGCTATTCACACAAGTCTCTGTGGTTCGACCCTTACTTTTATACACTACTAATTCGGTACTTGTATACTTGCAAGGTTTTATTACATATGGGATTTTCTTCCATCAAGTTTTTGGCGTCGTTGTCGGGAACTTGTTGTGAATTACAAGTAAATTTAATCGGTGTATGTTTGGTAGACGTTCCTTGGATCCCAAGTTGGCCCCTGTGAACGATAATATTGATAGGCTCGCTAGGGGCATTCCCTCTATCCAAGAGTCAACAGATTCTGAAACTTCTGTCACCGAGACAGAGGAAGTGTTAAGTGAACTAGAAACTTATTCCACCGAGGGAGAAGAATCACTAGGGGATATGGCAGATCCCACAATGAATGAGTATGCTAGGCCAAGAGTAGACACATCAGTGTCTTATACTGTGTTGACTGATGCAGCTAAAGCATATGAAGTCAAAGGGCAGTTGAATGTGCGCTCGCCCGAAATTTTGTTTTTCGAAGATGATAAAAAAGGAGTCGCCACGCCATGTTTTAAGGTACACTTTGAAAAACCTTTGAAAGAGAAAATGGGTCCGGGGGTCAGGTTACGTGTTGGGAAGAGCCGAGAGTTCACCCAACACGCCTCGTCCGTAGACGAGTCTTTCTAATTAACATCCAAGTAATCCAAAAATATGTGCAAGCAATGATGATGAACAAATGCGATAAACAATGAATTTTATTGATTTGAACTGAAACTTACAACTTGTGAACCATTTGGTTAGGGAGGCCACATCCCAATTACAACAGATCAGAATAGATTACAAAGGAAATGGATCCCTACAAATGGACAAGATGTGTCGGGTGACACATAGCATGCCTGGCTAGATGTGTCGCGTGACACAAGATCTAACCAGACATGATGTGTCGCGTGACACACAGTGTCCATCTACAGAGACTTATAGATTTGAACACAGAAGAACCAACAATCAAAACAGATCAAATTATTTAATCAATTCAGCTTCGAAATGAACAATTAACAACAATTCAACCAAGGGGATGTGGATATGGGTAGATCCACACTCCCTTGGGAATTAAACACAAATTCCACCAATGAATCAAACCATAATCATTCAATTATTCAAAACAACAATATTAAACAGAGAGATTGCGATTGGATCTCAGTAATCACGATAGATGGAGTCGAATTACTGAGATTAGAAGAGGACAAGATGATTGAATTATAGAAATTGCAAAGTAAGAAAGAGAAGAAGGATTTGGAGTGTTACCCTTGTAGTATCCACGAATTCTATACCAAGTTTGGTATAGAATTCTTCTATAGCTGCTTCTGGAACTGGTGAGCTTGGGAGGATTGGTTGATGGTGGATCCAAGTATTGGTGGGTGAATTGGGGGGAATTGAAGGTGGATTTGGGTAGGAGAGAGAGAGAGATGTGTGTTCAGTATATGTGTTACACTGCTATTTTGGCAGAGTAACAGTATGTGAAAGTTTGGATCCATTTCTGAGAGGGGTAGGGTCTTATTTATAGGCTGCAGTTGATGGTCACAGTGTGTCACACGACCTTCTGTAACCATTTTCCATGCCTCGATCTGTCGCGTGACACAAGGTGTCACCAACTGCTTTTGGCGCCAAAACCAGGTTCTGGAACATTCTGAGATAATACCCAAAAGGTCCAAAACAGGTTTATTCCCTGTAGGTCCTTTATCATGAGCAAAGTACCAAAAGGTACTTCCTTCGCGAGAAACTTGTGAAATGTTTTCGGAAGTTTCGGAATAGACCGGGAATTTACCAAAACGTCCCTTAATGAAATTTTATCGTATTAAAATGCACCTAAAAGGGTAGAGAATTGGATTGGCGTACTTACAGAGCCCCTCGGCAACGTCACTTATGGAAAAAGTGAGGTTGTCGATAAAATAAGACCCAATCCCAATGAGCGGCAGGGGATAAGGCGGGTAGCTGGATAATGATCTGGTGAGATCGGATGGCTGGACCTTTGGAGAAAGGATTCCTACGTATCCCTAGGAAGGAATCAAGCCAAATCGTAGTTCGGAAGACGAAACTGACAAGGAACAAGAAGTAGTAGAGATATGCTTTTATACATTTGCTGTGCTTACCTGTAGCTGCCGGAGGGGCTGATGCTACTGCTGATGGTGAAAGGTTGTAGCTGCCGGAGGGACTCATGCTACTGTTGATGACCGCGGAGGTCTGATGAAGAGTTGTAGCTGCCGGAGGGTCTCATGCTGCAACTGATGGTGACGAGTAGCTGCCGGAGGGACTCATGCTACTGTTGATGACCGCGGAGGTCTGATGGAGAGTTATAGCTGCCGGAGGGACTCATGCTACAACTGATGGTGATGAGTAGCTGTCGGAGGGACTCATGCTACTGTTGATGGTCGCGGAGGTATGATGGAGAGTTGTAGCTGCCAGAGGGTCTCATGCTTCAACTGATGGTGACGAGTAGCTGTCGGAGGGACTCATGCTACTGTTGATTGTCGCGAAGGTCTGATGGAGAGTTGTAGCTGTCGGAGGGTCTCATGCTTTAACTGATGGTGATGAGTAGCTGTCGGAGGGACTCATGCTACTGTTGATTGTCGCGGAGGTTTATGGAGAGTTGTAGCTGTCGGAGGGTCTCATGCTTCAACTGATGGTGATGAGTAGCTGTCGGAGGGACTCATGCTACTGTTGATGGTCGTGGCTGCCGGAGGGACTTATGACATTGCTGATGATGGTGAAGGGTAGCTGCCAGGGGACTCACGCTACCGTTGATTCTGCTGGGGATAGATGTAACTGCCGGAGGGTCTTAGGCTACAATTACTGCTGGTGGTGGTGGCTGCTGGAGGGACTTAGACCAATGTCGCTGATGTCTTGCTGTTTTGCCATGCGAGGGGTGGCCTTTGTTGACCGTTGGTTGACTTTGGAGTCATAAACTTTCCTTGGTAGGACATGGATTTCTCTTGCTAGGAACGGATTTTTTGATGTTTCGGCGGCGGGGCCGATGACAATGATGAACATTGCTGGGGAGACTGATAGATGTGGAATCTTTGTCTCGATTTTGGGCTGAGGGACAGTCCTCAAGATTTGATGATGCTCAGTTGATTATTTTAACTGCGGGGGAAACAACACTCCAAGCACTATATCTGACTATGCTACTCTGTTAACAAAGATTAAACTATGTTAGTTTGTTTGCGCGAATCCATCTGTTCTGGGAACGGGATGATGATTGAATGGAAGAAAAGTGATTATTGTATTGAAAGGTCGGCTTTGCCGGGTTTGTACATGGGATGGTGAAGCTGTATCGGGTGAGTGTGTGTGGTGATACATATGGTGTAGTGAGCCCTCTCCCGTGCATATATGTGAATATGTGAGGATTGGAGGTGTATTGCAGCGATGGCGAGTCGGAGAGTGCCCTGGGAAGGTAGACTTGCAGGAACTTTGATGATGTCTGATGTTGACCAGATGTGTCGCCCGACATGTCATGCCTGCTGAGTAGGTTGTGTCGCGCGACTGGGGGAATCTCGTAACAGGCCCTTTTTAAATCAACTCAGGATTTATTTGTAGACATTGCCCTTTTAGTAGGAGGAAACCAGCAGCCCCAGTTTCACAGATAGGCGATTTCATTGACAAAGACTGGTACTTTCAATTGCAATGGAGCATCATAGCGAAGAAGTAGCTTCCCAGGGGCATCAATTTCATCAGGATTTTGTTGAAGTTTTGCGATTTCATCAGAAGTATCATAGGCAAGTCATTGACAAGTGGTACAACATGCCATTCATTTGGCCCTTGAAAGACTGGAGGATTGACTGGGATTTGCTCCGGGCTGCGTCCTGCTTTTGGGACTCGGAGCGGCACGTCTTTACTTTGTCATACAATGATCTGACGCCAACCATAGAGGATTTCAGAGCATTGACAGGCCTGGGCAAGGCGATGACCGTAGCATTTCCCTGGGACGGAAGGTCAATCATAGAGCAATTATCAACTTTTCTGAGTTTGCCGATGGATCAGGTAGTACCCATGATTCTCGATGATGGGACTGTAGACCTAACTCGGATGGCCAGATTGCACCTTTCCTGTCCTGAGCTATTTGATTTTTCTACATCTTTGGACATATTCATGTTGTTCATCCTGTTGGCTTACTATTTCTGTGGATATACCAAAGTCTGTCCGGGTGCGTTGCTGGAGATTGTCAGGCAACTCAGGGGTGACCGAGGTGTAGACCTTTGACAAATCTGGTCCGGTCAAGGGGAGATGGACATTGTACCATTGCTGTTGGCCGAGACCTATCATGGCCTTGATAGGCTAGCAGGAGGATCATATTTCATGGGTGCAGGCAGCCCCACTTTATTATCTTTATGGCTTTCTGAGAGGTTGCGCTTGATTGGGCCATTACCAGTGGGTTGGACGGCGATGCCTTGAGTGACCCGGCCATGCAGGCTGTTGAGAGATGCGGCTGCTGACAGCTGGCAGATGAGATTGACGTGATACGGGACTACTGATCTGAGCTTTTGGATTCCGGCGTGGGGGCTACAGATCATGAGAGACATTCAGGATGGGTCAGTGGTAGTCAGGCTACCAGGGTTGCATGTGTCTTCATTCTGTGTCCCATCATTGGTGAGCAGGCAGTATGGGTACCCTCAGCAGATTGTCCGGGCTTTGAGAGAGAGGCTGACGACTGATGCTGTTCCGATGGACATGACCCAGCCCCAGACTATGCAGTTTTTCAGCAAATCCTTTCTGGAGGGTTTCTTCCCACACGGACACTCCTTCGACAGTCCAGAGGGATTACATTCTTGACCATCGATATCTGATTTGGTACGAGGAGCAATGGGGTCCTGTGTAGTTGACGATAGAGGCTCGCTGCCGGGAATACTTGGGAGCAAATTACCCGACCAGCCGGTCTTTCAGAGATACAGAGGCCCAGGGGAACCCAGATGATGTTATCGGCGATGTTGCTGAGGACTATCGGAGGCAAGAGATCCGGAGCTATGAGGGATGATCCAGAGGTTATAGCTCACAAAGAGACCTTGAGACAAGAGAGGATTGCTAGGGCAGCTTTGAGGGAGACTGGTCTGATCGACCCACCGGCGCGCATTATACCCGAGCTAGGACGGGCTCAAGCTGACTTATTTGACATTCCTAGGCCAAGGACCTCCCGGGGACCAAGGAAAAGGAAGAGTAGAGATGCAAGTTTGGGAGAGGGAACAAGCTCCTAGACACCTTATCTGAGAGATAGGAGACACTTTTGTTTATATTTTGAGGGAGGGATTTATTGTATGGAACATGAGTATCCCTTGATTACTTATTTGCAGACAAAATAGATGTTAGAATTTTGAAAAGTTATTGCTTTTTTATTCGCAGCAGGTTATTTGATTCAAAAGCAGGTCGTGCTTGAACTCATCAAAAAGAATATTAATGTATAATGAATCTTTGAAAAGCTTTGAAACTGTAATCAAAACACATTTTGGCAAGATTTGAGATTTTGCAGCATTTTAGACCGAACCACGAGTGGTTGCCTACGTTCCCCTTTCGTAAAGAGAACTCAGGGGCTCAGGTCTCCGTAGTTCGACTCAATTAACTCTTGTGTTTAAGAAAGGGAAGACAGAAGGGGGACATGGTGCAACCCTGTTTTTTACCTAGACTGCCCGCTTTTAGGGTTTTCAGTCTAGTTGGGTATATTCCTTTAGCACCTGACGCGTCCCTTATTTTTGCATGGACTGCCTTTTGAGAGGTTTTCAGTCTCATCTGGGACAATTTTATTGCGCCTTTATTTTCATTTCTTCTTTTTTTATTCTTTTCTTTTTTTTATATGCAGAGGGGAAAGACTCGATCAAACATAATACCGCCGCAACTTGTCGCCGTTGACGGGGTGTAGGAACGGGTTGCCGTCCAAATCTGTCAGCTGCATAGCTCCTTCGGAGAATATTTTCTTCACTAGAAAAGGCTCGACCAAAACAGGTGCCCACTTGCCCAGTGCACTGCTCTGATTCGAAGGCTTCATCTTAAGGACCAGATCACCAACCTTGATATCCATGGGTTTCACTTTTCTGTCGAAAGCACGGGCCATTCTTTTCTGATACGCCCGTTTATGCTCCATGGCCTTTAGTCTGCATTCGTCCAACAGTTCCAACTCATTGTATCAGCTTTGGAGCCATTCAATCTCATTTACTTCATTCTCGAGCAATACCCTGAGGGATGGGATCTCTAGCTCAATGGGCATGACAGCCTCCATTCCGTAAGTTAAGGCATATGGAGTTGCACCTGTGTAGCGTTGTGAGAAAATTTCATCTTTTCATCTTTTTGAGTCGCCACCTATATTATTCGATTGGAAACATAGGAAAACCATTTTGAAAAGAGATTTGAGTTCGGGGCTTAGGTTATGAAATGGGTAGGTTTAGAAGGCATCCATTTCACCCAATCCGGAGATCGGTCTTGCTAAAGAAAAGAGAGGTTTTCAATCTTTTTAATAAAATAATTAAAGAAGAACAAGTAAACCCTAATCAATTTCTTGATTAGGAATGTCGGATTGTATGCTTCGAGATCGCCTTCATTGACTGAAGGGACTCTAGGCTAATCCTTTTGATGGGATTACACTACTCTAAAATCAATAGAGAGGTAGAAAAGAGAAACGAAAGTTTAAAGGATGATTACCTTTTGAGAAGAGATTCGGACAGAGTTTCGACTCAAGTTTAGAGTCGAACCTTGATTTGGACAGAGCTTCGCCTCGATCCTTGATTTAGATCTTGATGCGGACGGAGCTTCGCCTTGTTCCCTTGATTCGGGCTTCGATGTTTGTTAATCAACAAGGTTGACGAACAAACTTTAGGAGTTGTTTGTGAGTGATTTGAAGGAGTCTTTCATGGAAAGAAACCAACAAATTGTGTGTGTTGTGTGTGTTCTTGATCAAGGATCAGAATTGTCGACCCCTGAAACACTGGAAGTCATCCAGTATTTATAGGAGGTTGGAGAGGTGAAGGTGGAGAGGGAAATTACCCTAGGAAGGTTCCGAACTCGGTTACGATTGGATACCCGAATTGATAAGGTTTTATCCAAAAAGAGAGTTTGAAACGGAGAAGAATTGTGATTCTGCACATCCTGTCGAGGGGATATCTCGCGCGAGATATGATATCTCGTGCGAGATAACTAGTCTGATGACTATTTTGTCCTTTTCAGTTGTTCCGTTAGTCAGTTAGGTCCAAAACTAACGAGGTTAGTTAGAAACTTAACGAAACATGACGAAACTGATATGCTTTCATCAAAACATAAAAGAGAGATGAAGAGTAGTGTAATCATGTAATTATGGGTTCAGAATGGGGTGTCTACAGAGCCCCTCGGCGACAGGTCTTATGAAAGAAGAAGTGTCGTCGATAGAAAAGACATCATTCTGAACACTGGGATGGTCGTGCCGCACGGCTGCCTACGTATCTCTATCGGAGAATCAGACCAAAACGTAGTTCGACTCCAAAACACGAAAAGGTTGCTTTAGGTATTTTGAAAATCATTTTTTTGAAAATCGAGGAGATTTTATTTTTGAAAAGGCAAATCCATACTGAGGAATCAAATCATGACCCAATTCTGAAGATACCTGTTTGTTGACGAAGTGAGGTGACGATCCTGGCGATTCGGGACCGAGCTTTTGTTGAGGTGACGATCCTGGCGATTCAAGACCGAGCTTTTTGTTGAGGTGAGCACTCGACATACTACCTGTAGATGCTTGACGCATCTTAGATGCTTGACACACCTAATTGGTGACGATCCTGGCGATTCAAGACCGAGCTTTTTGTTGGTGAGTACTTGACATACTACCTGTAGATGCTTGACACACCTACTTGGTGACGATCCACCTGTTTGGGCGTTGAATCGGGCTTTTGTTGAGGTAAGTATTCGACATACTGACCCTAGATGCTTGACACATCTATTTGATGACGATCCACCTGTTTGGGCGTTGAATCGGGCTTTTGATGGTGAGTACTTGACATACTTACCCTAGATGCTTGACACATCTTAGATGTTTGACACACCTAATTGTTGACGATCCACTTGTTTGGGCGTTGAATCGGGCTTTTGTTGAGGTAAGTATTCGACATACTACTTGTAGATGCTTGACACACCTACTTGGTGACGATCCACCTGTTTGGGCGTTGAATCGGGCTTTTGTTAAGGTAAGTATTTGACATACTGACCCTAGATGCTTGACACATCTATTTGATGACGATCCACCTGTTTGGGCATTGAATCGGGCTTTTGTTGAGTAGTACTCGACATACTACTTGTAGATGCTTGACACACCTACTTGGTGACGATCCACCTGTTTGGGCATTGAATCGGGCTTTTTGTTGGAATATGCTTGACGCATGGCACTTGACGTGATGGATGCTTGACGCGATGGTTGCTTGACGCAATGGTTGCTTGACGCGATGGTTGCTTAACGCAAAGGTTGCTTGACGCGATGGTTGCTTGACGCAATGGATACTTGACGCTATGGATGCTTGACGCGATGGTTGCTTGACGCAATGGTTGCTTGACGCAATGGATGCTTTACGCTTTAAGAGATTCTCGACGCACTTAATTGGATGCATAGAAAGGTATATGGTAGGAAAAAATCCAAACACTCAACATGTTTGATCTAATTCTTGAAAGTAGGCACTTGACGTGCCTTACGCATTTTAATTCCTGCAAGAGGGTTAGTGAAAGCATTTGCATAACAACATACATTCACTTAAGAATTTGTTTGTTCAAGACGATCAATGTGCACTCGACTCCGAGAATCAGCGGGGAGAATGAGTTCTATTATGTGAGGATTGAAAATTGTTTGTGATTTAGATTTTGGTTTTGAAGACCAACTCGTGAGGTTCATCTAAAGATCGAATGAGACAATCGTCTAATAGGATTCCGTTGAGATAACCCAAGTTCAACACTAAGGTTCAGGATACTTCAAGGATTTTTCGTTGTCGCAGGACCTTTTCATCGTCAAGCCCCAAGATTCTCATGTGATGATCATTGACTGAACAAGGTCTAAACCACTCCAATGGCTTTATGTTGCCCAATCCAAAGCACGCATTTTCCAAGGCTTCTCTTGACACCAAGCCCCAAGACTTCTTGTATGTTGTAGATGACTTCGTGAACAGGCTTGTGAGACTGCTTGAATCGAAGAAGGATCCCCTCCTTTTTCCCTTTGATTTTTTTTTTGTGACGCACCCTGGTTTTTGCCTAGACTGCCCTTTCGGGTTTTCAATCTAGCGGGCATCTCTTTTGCGTCTTTTGTTTTTGTGCTCTAACTTTTGCCTAGGCCGCTCTTTACGAGTTTTCAACCTAGCGAGCTATTCTCCTTTTTTTTTTTGAAAAGTATGTGTACTCGAAGGTGACTCAGTTGGAAGAATCTCATTAAGGAAAAAGATGAGATCTCAAGTTTAGTTGAGGAGAGACGGACTCTATTTTTTGGAAGATGATCCAAGCATTGATTTTTTGGGGAGTGTATTCTCTAATGATGAGAGTGAGAAACGAAGAGGAAAGCCCCTAATGCAGATTTGATTACTCTCGAGAGTTTGAGTAGGGATTGACTGGGGGAGGAAAGGTTAGGAAGCCCCAGTTTTGATGCTTGGATTTCAAGAGTGTGTATGAGAATGGCTAAGAGGAAGCCCCTAGACTCAACAAAGAACGCTATATGGCTCAAAGGTCTAGAAAAGCTGCTCTACTTTTAATGGACCTTGTATCATCTAGAAATTTCTTAACGAATTTGAAAAGAAAGCCAATCATTAGTATGAATTAAGGCTAAACATTTCTCTTTATGGATTGATGTTGAAAGTCTTCTTCATTTGCGTTGCCATTCGGGCTTCATTGTAAGAGGATGTTGAGGGATCCTCTTTTCTTCATTGATATCACTTGACTCTTCTTCTTTGCGGGAGAGTCCTTCTTGCCTTTGTTGAAATTTCATCCTTGTTGTGGGGCGATGAAGGCTTGAGAGTTTTTCTCTCTCTTTTTTTTTTGATGCTCTATTTTTGCCTAGGACGATTTGAGGAGTTTCGACCTAGTGAGCTTTTTATTTTTGTACTCTCAAAGCCTTGAATTGAGTAGCCCCACTCTTCTTGGGATGAATGTTGATAGCAGCGCCTTTGGCTTCCTTCATTTGTTGATCTTCGACTTTCAACAGGAGTAATGTTTAGCCTTAAGCCTTCTAATGATAGTTTTCATTTCAAACTTGTTTAGAAGTTTCTATCTTTCGTGATGATTTAAGGAATGAGGGTCCACTATTCAACATAGATCAAATGATACTCATAAAGAAGAACAACTCTTGGGAAAGTGTTTAGGGTAAAGAGATAACTTTTATTGATAAGGAAATTCGAAACAGACTCGATAGTTTACTTGACACAAACTAGAGAGGATAGAGATGTACTAAAAAGACAGAACGACTCTTCGAGAACATACTAGGAAATTTACCTAATCTATGTTTTTTTTTTCTTCTTTTTTTTTTCAAAGGAAAAAGGGAGAGGACAATCGGAGCCCCAAGGTGGTGATGCTTCAGTTGATCTTGCCGGCTTCATACAAGTCTTGGATTACATCCTTCAAATGATGGCAGTCATTGGTGTCATGGCCACTATAGTTGTGAAATTTACAAAACGAGTAGGGATCATGATCAAGACGAGAGCCTTTTCCAAGAGGATTTCCTTCTCTAGGCTTAACTTTTCCTTCTTCTACAAGGATGTCAAAGAGACCTTCTTGGGTAATTCCTTCAAGTTGGACATATCGTCTATCTTTTCGCTTTCTTTCTGGATGGGGAGCAACAAATGACTTAGGATTGGTGAATCTACTAAGGTCATGGAGCCTTTCTTGGTTGGATTCCTCAAAGTGAGCATGATCTCCATATTTTCCTCCCTTATCGTGTCGAGACCTTTCCTCGTTGAGTTCGACCATTTTGTGAAGTATCTTGATCTTTTCTTCATAGTACTTCTGTTGTGCATGCATGTAGGCTAGACATTCATCCTCGATTTGGGCCCTTAATTCGACTTCCACTCGGGCTCTTATGTTGGACTCCATTTGGGAACACACATTAATGATACATGCCTTAATGATTGACTCAACCTCTTTATGCTCACGCTCCTTGCTTTGAGTGTGCTTGTCTCTTGGATCCGTGGTCTCCATGATTTCTAGCTTGTTGAGTTTTGTCTCGAGGGTGGCAATTTGTTGAATATGAGCCATTTTTTCTTGCTCGAGATGGTTCTTGAGAGTCTTGATTTCTTTGGATGTGAATTCTACGACTTGCTTATCCTCTTTGGGGGTGCCACTTGCATAAAGAGTAGACGGAGTAGTTGCCATTGGAGAGGTAAGGGAGCTTGACGACCTTAGAGATGAACTAGAGATATCCCAACGAAACGCCTCTTAGAAGATTAGCCTCAAACGATCCTAGATGGAGGAAAGGATGATGGTTAAAAATACCTCACGAGCGATTTTTTTTGAAGCTTTTATTTTTATTAGAGACGGAGTTTTGACTCAAGGAGGGAGCGCACATCGATCATCAATTACAAACACAGATTCTGCAAATAAAATCTCGCGCGAGACGAGGTAATCTCGCACGAGATAACCATCCGGGAAGATGGATTTTTCCTCATTTTATTTCCTAGATTCATGGTCGGACGGACGAAGATCCGTTTTCTATCTAGCATCCTAGGTAAATCTTGAAGGCGTACGTAATTCAAACCAAACCTAGGGACTCGGTAATTGGCCATTCTTTGTAAAATAAAGCCATGTAAAACTGATCGGAAGGATTTTCTTTTCTTTAAAGGGACTTCCGAAAGGGTCATTCCGAAGGGACGTTTCCGAAGGGACTTTTTCTTTTTCTTCGAAGGGACTTTTCCGAATCCTTTCTCGATAGTCAATTTTACATTAGCTTTATTTTGGTCAAAGACAAGAAAGATTACCAAGTCAAAACCGACCGGTCACGGAGTGTTCCTAGAAAGACAATCTACATGATATGTGGCGATGCAGGGCTGGAAGGCTAGGCTCCCCGCGATATGACAATCTAGGTGGATTGAATACGCGGAGTGGGATGATCCAACTTCGGAGAGACCGGCGACTAGGTGGTTACCGTCATCCGTCCTTAGTGTGGGTCCCGGGTTTATAGAGGGTATGCAGTGCAATGACAGTTATATCATGAGTGCGCGTGTGTGATAGTCAATCTAGGTGATAGAGTAAAATAGAGATTTTTTTTGAAAATCAAAAGAGAAAACAGATAGTGGCCGCACCAAGTGGTTGCCTACGTTTCTCCCAAATTAGGAAGACTCAGGCCGTCGTAGTTCCACATAAAGAGAGAGAAAGAGAGATAAATAATTCAATTTACAACTCCCGAATCCCCAATGGACCGGACTTTAATTAAATAAAACCCAATCGCACGCAATTTATAAATAATAATCAATTATTTAAAGGAAACAAAGATTCGAGTTCTACACCTTAAGGGAGGCCTTAAGATGTGGGAACTCTGCAAATAATGAATTCTGGGATCCCCCTTGCGTGTTCGGCTTTCGTCTTGGACTATGAGATGAACGGGAGAAACCAGAAAACAACCAGATTGGAAGCCCTATTTCGCGCGAGATAATGATATCTCGTGCGAGATATCTCCCATCTGAGAACAGAAAAAAATCGAATTTTACAAAATAGATTGAAAAACCTCTCTTTTAATTTTGACGCAAGTTTAAGCCTCTTAATTTTCAGTCCCCAGCGGAGTCGCCACTATAGCGTTGTGAGAAAATTTCATCTTTTCATCTTTTTGAGTCGCCACCTATATTATTCGATTGGAAACATAGGAAAACCATTTTGAAAAGAGATTTGAGTTCGGGGCTTAGGTTATGAAATGGGTAGGTTTAGAAGGCATCCATTTCACTCAATCCGGAGATCGGTCTTGCTAAAGAAAAGAGAGGTTTTCAATCTTTTTAATAAAATAATTAAAGAAGAACAAGTAAACCCTAATCAATTTCTTGATTAGGAATGTCGGATTGTATGCTTCGAGATCGCCTTCATTGACTGAAGGGACTCTAGGCTAATCCTTTTGATGGGATTACACTACTCTAAAATCAATAGAGAGGTAGAGAAGAGAAACGAAAGTTTAAAGGATGATTACCTTTTGAGAAGAGATTCGGACAGAGTTTCGACTCAAGTTTAGAGTCGAACCTTGATTTGGACAGAGCTTCGCCTCGATCCTTGATTTAGATCTTGATGCGGACGGAGCTTCGCCTTGTTCCCTTGATTCGGGCTTCGATGTTTGTTAATCAACAAGGTTGACGAACAAACTTTAGGAGTTGTTTGTGAGTGATTTGAAGGAGTCTTTCATGGAAAGAAACCAACAAATTGTGTGTGTTGTGTGTGTTCTTGATCAAGGATCAGAATTGTCGACCCCTGAAACACTGGAAGTCATCCAGTATTTATAGGAGGTTGGAGAGGTGAAGGTGGAGAGGGAAATTACCCTAGGAAGGTTCCAGAACTCAGTTCTGATTGGATACCCGAATTGATAAGGTTTTATCCAAAAAGAGAGTTTGAAAAGGAGAAGAATTGTGATTCTGCACATCCTGTCGAGGGGATATCTCGCGCGAGATATGATATCTCATGCGAGATAACTAGTCTGATGACTATTTTGTCCTTTTCAGTTGTTCCGTTAGTCAGTTAGGTCCAAAACTAACGAGGTTAGTTAGAAACTTAACGAAACATGACGAAACTGATATGCTTTCATCAAAACATAAAAGAGAGATGAAGAGTAGTGTAATCATGTAATTATGGGTTCAGAATGGGGTGTCTACAACCGGTAGCAGTCCGAATTGAAGTGTGGTATCCCCACAATGCTAAATGCAGTTTCTCCGGCCAATCCCTTCCTCACTCGGCCATTTTCTTTATGATTCGTTCAAGGTTCTTATTGGCGGCCTCAACAGCACCATTCGTCTGGGGTCTGTATGGCGACGACTTATGGCGCTTGACCCTATATTCAGTGAGCAGCCGATCGGTTTCTCCATCAAAGTGGGTTTCGTTGTCAGAGATGATCTCATTCGGGACTCCATAGCGGCAGAAGATTTGTTCCTTTATGAAACGAGTAACTTTCTTAGATGTGAGCACTTTGTAGGATGAGGCTTCCACCCACTTTGTGAAGTAATCTACCGCGACTAAAACAAATGAATGTCCGTTGCTCCCTGATAGAGTTATCTTCCCAATGACATCGATTCCCCACGTTGCAAAGGGCCAAGGAGTTGTCATACAATATAGATCATGAGGAGGGATGTGGTTTAGGTTAGAGAACCGCTGACACTTGTCGCAAGTCCGCACAAACTGGATGTAATCAGTCTCCATGGTGATCTAGAAGTAACCCAGTCTAATAATGTTGTGCATAAGGGATCGAGCATTCATGTGAGGTCCGCAGGCGCCGTTGTGAACATCTTCCATTACTCTCTGAGCTTTCTCTTTGCGGATATAGAGCAGAAGTGGGCAACCTTCCCTTTTCTTCCATAACTCATTGCCGAGTATAACGTACTGCGCTGATAGCATTTTCAGAGCTTGCAAACTCTTGGCCCGAATGCCTTTTAGGTTTCCTTCTTTATCAATGGGGAAGGATGCTTCACCATGCTTGAGATACTGGAAGATCTGGTTATACTATGGCTCATTGACGGTTTCAAGCTCGATCTCGCAACAGTATGTTGGATTTTCTCGCCTTCCGACCCTGAACGGCTTGATTGACTTTCCTTCTGGTATTTCCACCAAAGAAGCCAGAGTAGCTAGTGCATCGGCGAATCTGTTCTTATCTCGTGGCAGGAACTGGAATGACACTTCCTTAAACTGGCCGACGAGCTCTGCAATATAAGCATGATACTTCTGGAGTCACGGATCTGTAGTTTTCCATCTGTTGGCGGCTTGATTGATTATCAGCTGGGAATCACCAAACACTTCCAACTCATCAACATTCCGTTCAAGGGCAGCCTCAAGATCGGCTATGCAAGCTTCATATTCGGCTGTATTATTGGTAACTAAGAAGTTTAGATTGATGGCTATGGGGGTGTGCATGTCATTCGGGTCTACTAATACCATCCCGATGCCATTACCTCTTTTGTTCGCTGCACCATCAAAGAATAGCTGCCATTTGTTGTCGCTTTCTACGACAAAAATCCCCTCATCTGGAAATTGGATATCTGGTCCTCGGGCTTCTGTGCTGGGAGAGTCAGCCAACTGATCTGCCAAAGCCTGTCCTTTGATTGCTTTCCGGATCACATATTTAATATCAAACTCATCTAGGAAGAAGGTCCATTTCGCGAGTCTGGTAGAGATAGTGCCTCTGTCGCTCTAAAACAGATACTTAATCGGATCCATTTTGGAGACCAGATGTACTGTGTGGGACAACATGTAGTGCTTTAGCTGTCTGACCACCCAAACCAGAGCTGCACACTTCTTCTCTAGGGTGGAGTAATTCACTACCTTGGAATTTGCGGCTAACAAAATAGATGGCGTTCTCAACCTTGGAGTCCTTCTTCTCTTGCGCCAGCATGGCCCCAATGGCTGTATCTGTGACCGTCAAGTATAGAAGTAGAGGTTTGCTCCCATGAGGTGGACAAAGAATGGGAGGATTAACAAGATAAGCATTGATTTTCTCGAAAGCTAGCTGGCATTCTTCGTTCCAAATCACTTCCTGATTCTTCTTCAGCGGCTTGAATATTGGCTCACACATGGAGGTCAGCTGGTTGACAAATCAGCTGATGTACTGTAGATGGCCCATGAAACCCTTTACCTCGGAGACAGTTCTGGGCGGCTTCATTTCAACGATTGCCTTGACCTTTCTGGGATCCACCTCGATATCGCGCTCTGTGACCATATACCCCAAGACAATGCCGCGGATAACCCCAAAGGTGCACTTGGCTGGATTTAATCTCATGGAGTGCTCCCGAAGTCTATTTAAGAACTTCCTTAGATCAATGAAATGTTGTCCATCTGATCCCTTTGAATGAATGATCATATCGTCAACATACACTTCAATCTCCTTATGGATCATGTCGTGGAACAGAGTAGTGACGGCTCTTTGGTAGGTAGCCCCAACATTCTTCAGTCCAAACGGCATCACTGTGTAGCAATAAGTGCCCCAAGGAGTGGTGAATGCTGTCTTTTCCAGATCTTCCTCGGTCGCCCGCAAAACTGTCGACGAAGGATTTGACTTCATAGTTCGCTGTTGCATCTACAAGCATGTCCATGTTTGGCAGGGGGAAGTCATCTTTGGGACTAGCCTTGTTGAGGTCTCGGAAGTCTACACAAACCCGTACCTTTCCATTTGCTTTTGTAACCGTTACGATGTTTGCCAGCCAAGTCGGATATTCAATCACCTTGATAAAGCCTACCCGTAGGAGTTTCTCAATCTCTTCCTTGACCTGTAAGGACCACTCGAGCTTGATCCGCCTCAGTTTCTGCTTGATCGACTTGATCTATGGATCCAGGGGTATCCAGTGTTCCACGATAGATGTGTCCAACCCAGGCATGTCTTTGTAGGACCAGGCGAAGACGTCTACAAAGTCGTTGAGTAGCTCAATCAGGGCATCCCGCTCAACTCCGGAGAAGAAGCTACCAATTTGAGTTTCTTTGGGTTCCTCAGCTGTTCCCAGGTTCACCGTTATCAATATCTCATCGGCAGCTTGGGCCCGACTTTCCTTTCGCTCGCAAACCTGCTTTGAATTATTTTCTAAAATTTGTTCATCTATTAAGTCTGCATTATCTTCAATTGGTTCTGGCTTAATTATTTTTAAATCTTGATGCTCATTTTTTGTTAAGCGTTCAATCGTTAGATTTGCAATCACGGGATACTCGGAAAGATTGACCATTTTATTAAGAGCGAATGGGAAAATAGTGTCTACAACACGATGATGGTCTTCGGTCGTGAGGACGTCAGACCTATCGGAGGACTCAAACTCGATTACCAGGGATTCAGGGGAATGACTCAAGACACAGGGAACAAACTTAGACGCAGAGGGACTGGGACGAGTCTTGAGCCCAAGTTTCTTGATCATAGTCTCCCTACAAGCGACCGGTCCTTGAAATGAAGTCCAATTCTGTAACGGCCTCTCTGCAGCTGTCTCCAAAATACTCGGATCCACAACCGGCCCCTTCTCAAATTCCAACATAGCCACTATCTCATCATCTGAAGAAAAGTCAATCAAGTCCCGAGGATCTCCAGTAACAACAAACTTTTCTGCGAGTGTCTCTACTGAATGCATATCACTTTCAGGCTCTGATAGCCCCTGATCTTCGAACAGATTTGCCAAATCACAGTCCATGTCAACAGGGTTAGCACCACGGATCTTTTGTATCACAAGCTCGTCTAGAGAAAGCTTCTCAAACTGGTTGATAGAATCGGGCCCCCAAAAGTGGTAGCTGTTCTTGTAGGTGGCAGTAACGCCTGGCCTTCTGGGCATACTGACGAGCATTTCCTTCATCGGGTTCTGGCAGGTGGCAAACTTTCTTATCATTTTCACCCTCTCTTCTGCTTGACTAGCTTTGGTTCCGGGCAAACAAACATTTCCCCATTCTCCTTGAAAAAGTGTTTATTCAGAGACCAGCTGTAAGGGCGCACCTCAGGCTTTTTGTATCTCTTGCCGGCAGCTAGGGTCATCCGTTCTTTAAGTGCGTCTGCCTTATCATATGCTTTGTCCTCTCCAGTCACAACATATCCTAGACCTCGTCTGTTTCTCTTGGGTTCCGGCATCTCAAGCTTACACGGTCCCTGTTGTCGTTTTCCTAGCCCCAGGCCAGGAATGTAGCTCATGCCTCTCATCATCTTCGGCACGGGAGGAATTTTGTCCGAGGAAGTTGTTAAATCGATAGTGCAGACCTGCCCTTTTGGTTTTTCGATCGTGAAACCACTGAGCATCAGGCTCTCTTGGTCAAGCTTGATTTCCATTACCGGCATGGTGTTGGTGCTGGTCTCCCCAATAGTGACACTATCCCCGTAATTGGTTGTCAAAACTCCATCCTGCACAAACTTCAAACATTGGTGGAGGGTGGAGGCTACCGCTCCGATCTCATGTATCCATGGCCTACCCAATAACGCCGAGAACGTGACAGGAATATCAATGACCTGGATTTCTACTGCCATTTCTTTACTCCCAAATAACAGATTCAAAGAGACAATCCCCAATACTGCTCTGGATGTCGAATCGTAGGCTTTTATAGTCTAGTTGGATGGCTTAAGACTCTGTGCATCAATATCTAGCATACTCATCATCTTTGCAGGAATCACGCTCATAGCCGACCCGTTGTCCACCAACACATGGGGAATTCGATGCCCCTCCAAGGGCACGCTGATGTGCAGAGACTCGTTGTGCTTTGAACGGTAAGAGGGTAAATCTAGATCTGTAAAAGTGATAATGTTCCTATACTGGGCTGTTCCGATCAATTGGCAGGCCTCATCTGGGGTGGCATTGATGGACACCTTGGTTTTGGACAGAGCCTCTTCTAACTTTAGCTTGTGGGGGTAAGAAGATGTAAGCAGGGACCATAAAGAGATATCAGCCTGGGTTCTTTTCAACTGCATCAAAATCGGGTCCTCTTGGATTTCTTCATTTCCTGTTGATCTGTAGGGATCTCTAGAGACCTGGGGGTTTGAAACCGCAACTCCTTTGCCTTTCCCGAATGGATCAGCACTATCTGCTCCCAACATCCTTCCTGACCGTGTCAATAAGTTAACCTCTCGATCGTCTTCAACTACAAAATTTCTGCTAGCTTCTTTGAGTTCAGCCAGTGTAAGTGGAGCAGAGCGGGTGCTGTATGGCCTGCTTGTCTTATCTCGTTCACGGACAATGGTGCCTCCAATTTAGCTGCTATCCTGAGTTCTTCCAAAGAGATTGGGGATTCTTTGGGAACCACGGAAGAGATAGCGTTGACAACCAAACGCTCTTCATATTCATCGTAATCAGCAGCATTATTTAAATCATACAAATCATCGAGATACAAGACGTAGCAAAAGTTGTCTTTCATTTCATTGAAACAAGGATTTACATCAGTCACGACTTCATTACAATCACCACTAGCTTTTCCATTTACGACTCTTCAAACTCTATTACATTCACGAAATAATCTTGACCAAAATCGATGAGGTTCACATTATTGCTGGGCAGAGGGTTGTTGACGACGTTAGGACGAGGGGACTTTTCGATCTTCTTCTCATCCACAAGGCCTTGGATGATCTTCTTGAGGGTTACGCAAGTGTTGGTGGTGTGCCCCGGGAACTGATGGAATCGACAATATTTACTAGCATCAAGGTTGGGATTAGGGCGGACAGGGCTGTAGTTGTCCAGTGGCTTAATCATGCCGGTCCGAAGCAGGCCATTGAAGACTTCCTCTGTGGACATGCCCAAGTCGTCGAACCTCGGTTGCGGCCTGGGTTGGAATCTCCCTCCATTCTGTACATTGCCACCTCCCCTTTGCAGGTTGTTGATGCTATTATCCTTGACCACTTCTCTTCCTTTCAGCGCCATGGCAGAGATTGGGTTGGGTGCCCGATACCGGAATCCTCCACTTCCGCTACTACTGCCAGCATTAGCACTTGGGGTGAGGTTAAACAACCTGTTCTCGCTTCTAGCGCGCATACCAACCATTTCCATTAAATCTGGATACCAACCCTTTCCAATGGCCTCCCTTAACACAGGTTTCACACATGATAGGAAAATATCTTTCTGATCTTGAAGGGGAATCGGCTCTGACAGCTCGTTGAGTTTGGCATTCCATCTCTTGTAGAACTCTTTGATTGACTCGTCATTTTTCTGAATGGTGCCCACTAGATCGTCCCGGGTAGTATGCCACTCTAGGTTACCCCTGTATTTCTCCAGGAAAGTTTCGGTGATCTGGCTCTAGGTGGAGCGACATTCTTGCTTGAGAGCCAAAAACCAAGTGAGCGCCGGGCCTTTTAAAGTCAGATGAAAATGAGAAGCCATAAACTCGGGGGTGCAACCCATCGCCCCCATCGTCATTACGTAGGTATCCACATGGGTCTTTGGGCAGGCTGTAGGGCTGTAAACGAGCCGAGCCGAGCTTTTGATTTTTCGAGCTCGAGCTCGTTAACTTTTAAACGAGCTCGAGCTTTTCTTGAGCTCGAGCCCAGAATTCCTGTTCGAGCTCGCCTCGAATCAAGTTTCGAGCTTTCAGCAAATTCATGATCATATTAAACAGAATTGGAGATTAAATGGTGAATTTGTTGTTAGTTTGATTGATCCAAGGCATGTTGGTGTGTATAATTGCTGTGAGGATGATTTACGATTGGCTTTGTCTAAGGAATCACATGTGATCAATAAATGTATGTATAGAGCTTTTAGATGGACCATTGAATTTAAGTTAAATGTAGAAAATCCAGTGGTTAAACCCACCAAGGATTTATCCTTGCCTGTCCCAAGTCAGGATAAAGGGCGAGGGTTGCGGTAGGCATGTGACAGCCAACGTAAAAATTTTGTCACATTAACATAACATGAATCTGAGTATGAATATCGTTGGGGCGTTTCCTCAGCAGCGACGCGCTACACTTCAAAGACCTGGGTGTAGTGATAAGTATGCAAAGGTTGCTAGGTCGTCGACCGGAAGCGATGCGCCATCTCTTCGCCCGGGGGTGGTGTCAAATATGCAAGGGTGCGCTACTGAAATTACCCGGATCCGAGCAGGCCTCGCGGCCCCGGCATCTGGCATCTTTCGCGTTGGAGCGGCTTCGTCTCGCCGTTTTTGTTTTTGTAGAGTCGCCACGCCGTTTTTATTAAGCCCAAAACATTGAAAAAGGGCATCAGTTTAAAGATAATTTTAAACTGTTTTTGTGTGATGAGATTTTGAGTTCGGAGGTCAGATGACTCCCCGGGAAGAGAATATTAGAATATTAGAGCTCACCCGAGTAGCCTCGTAAAACGAGTCTTTCGGATACCCCTAATATCCTTTGAATGTTGTGTGTGTGTGTGTGTGCTTTTTTAAAAATGCATGCTGTATCGGATGTCTACATTGTATGCTATGTATGAGAATGTATTGAAATAGTAGAGGAAGGAAGCCTTACCAATGTTGGTTCGTGTCCTCGTCTTCCATTGGGAATGGTGTTTGAGGTCGGAGTAGCGTTCCGGTACGGATCGGGATTGCTTCGGGAGGTGCCGGTTGTCCGCGGACAGAGTTTCGGCGTGAGTCGAGATTGTAGGCTGCGTTCGGGCAGAGGTTCGGCGTGCGTTGTGGTGGCAGGAGTCACTCGGGCAGAGTTTCGGCGTGGTTTGGGATCGTCGATTTGACTCGGAAAGAGCCGGGACACCGTGGAAAGACCAGGCAAGGCCTCAGAGTACCACGAGGGGCCTCAGAGTACCTCGAGAGTGCCTCGGGGCAGCGCTCGGGGAGGCTTCGGAGCACCACAAGGGAGCTCGGAAGGCCTCGGAAGGATCCGAAAGGGGCCGGGAGTGCCTCAAGAGGACTTAGAGGGGAGCCAGAAGGCTAAGGGAGGAAGAGAGAAGAGGGAGGTGTGTGAAAATGAGGAGAGGGAGCCCTCTATTTATAGTAAAAATTTCGGAGCAAAGAGGTCCATACGGACCTTCTTGGTTATCCAGAATTTTGGATTTCCTCGATTTGAGGGAATCTGCAATGATGGTGAATATTCTGGAATGATGGTGTTCCCTGAGCAATAAGGTCCGTACGGACCATCTTGCATGCAAAGAGGTCCGTACGGACCAACTCTGCAAGGAAGTAATCATTTTCCCCCGGATTTGAGGGAATATTGTGGACTTTAAGGGGATTTAGTAATCATTGAAACAAAAAGGTCCGTACGGACCTTAATTGCTTTCGATTTCTGAAAATTCCCAAAAGGTCCTTTTGTCCCTTTTATCCCGAAAGGCTCCTCCCTTGGTTTGGTTGGGGGTTTGAGAGGGTTTTGAGAGGGTTTTGAGTGCCGAGGTCTCCGAGGCTGCGTTGATGAGTCTGCGGTGTTTCCGGGTGCTTGAAAGGGGTGATCCAGTTGGGGTACTTACGAAGCCCCTCGACGACGTCACTTATGAAAGAAGTGGGGTCGCCGATAAGATAAGGGTCCTGTCTGGATCGCGTGCGGGGAGAGGAAGTGGCCGTGAGAGGTCGGTGTGAGGACGTGGTGGTGTCCTTTTGTGTGACCATTTAGGTGATAAATTTGGACCTGTGATAGGATTCCTACGTATCCCTGGCGGGAATCAAGCACAGTCGTAGTTCGGGTGTGGGGTGAGTGTTTTGTGAATGCGGGCGTGGTGGTGCCACAGGTGTTGTGTGACCGCCGAGGTCAGTGGTGAGGACGTGGTGGTGTCCTAAGATGTGGTGACCGCCGAGGTCAATTGTGAGGACGTGGTGGTGTCCTAGGATGGAAATTTTACGATTTTCCTAATCGGGTGGTTTAAGGCCTTAGGGCCGGAGAGATAGAGTGAGGACTGAATCGTCTTCGGTGCGGTTGGTGCCACGGCCCAGAGGACTTTGAATCGTCATCGCGGCGGTTGGTGCCACGGCCGGAGAGGACTTTGAATCGTCATCGCGGCGGTTGGTGCCACGCCGGAGGACTTTGAATCGTCTTACGGCGGCGGTTGGTGCCACTGGGAGGACTTTGAATCGTCTTACGGCGGCGGTTGGTGCCTGTTGGAGGACTTTGAATCGTCTTCGCGGCGGTTGGTGCCACGGCCAGAGGACTTTGAATCGTCATCTGGCGGCGGTTGATGTTATGCGCGAGGACTTTGAATCGTCTTCTAGCCGCAGTTTGATGTAATGCGCGAGGACTTTGAATCGTCTTCTAGCCGCAGTTGTGGATGTAATGCGCGAGGACTTTGAATCGTCTTCTAGCCGCAGTTGATGTAATGCGCGAGGACTTTGAATCGTCTTCTAGCATGATTGATGTAATGCGCGAGGACTTTGAATCGTCTTCTAGCCGCGATTGTGGAGGCATAGGCTGCCTTGTGCTTCGAGAGGCGTAGATGCCTTTGTGTTTTTGCATGTTGATGTAGAAGGTTGGACTTACGATGATTGCCGGTGCTTGAGCTGCCGTTGAAGTGGGCAAGGATGACGGTCGATGATTGCTTCACCATTTGGCGTTTTGGAGGCGCTTCGTGCCTTGGGACTTGTACTCGGAGGTGTTGGCTCCTTCGTGTGCTTGTTTTGCCGTTGAGTGGGCAAGGATGATGGCCGGTCTTTGAGGATATGCGGTCTTGTATGACTTCCCTTTGACTTGTTGGGGAGGAGCTCGGGCTTACTTTGATGGCCGGTGCTTGCGCTGCCGTTGAAGTGGGCGAGATTCGGGCTTACATCATTGCCCGGTGCTTGAATTGCTGGGGATGCGTGACCTTGTAGGGGCCCTTTTCTGTTGGGAAGATGACTTCGGACCTCCTTTGAGGGCCAGTGGTTGAGTTGTCGTTGAGCGTTTGGAGGCGTCTTGTGCCTTGATATTTGTGCTGGGAGGTGTTGGCTCCTTCTTGAATTGCCGTCGGGCGTCTTGGATTGCCGTTGGAGTGGGCGAGGACCGGTCTTACGATGAAGGCCGGTGGTTGATTTGCCGTTGAAGTGGGCGAGGTCCGGTCTTACGCTTGACGGCCGGTGGTTGAATTGCCGTTGAAATGGGCGAGGTCCGGTCTTACGCTTGACGGCCGGTGGTTGAATTGCCGTTGAAATGGGAGAGGTCCGGTCTTACGCTTGACGGCCGGTGGTTGAATTGCCGTTGAAGTGGGCGAGACCGGTCTTACGGCGACGGCCGGTGGTTGATTTGCCGTTGAAGTGGGCGAGGTCCGGTCTTACGCTCGACGGCCGGTGGTTGAATTGCCGTTGAAGTGGGCGAGAGTCCGGTCTTACGCTTGACGGCCGGTGGTTGAATTGCCGTTGAAGTGGGCGAGTCCGGTCTTACGCTTACGGCCGGTGGTTGAATTGCCGTTGAAGTGGGCGAGGACCGGTCTTACGCTTACGGCCGGTGGTTGAATTGCCGTTGAAGTGGGCGAGGACCGGTCTTACGCTTGACGGCCGGTGGTTGAATTGCCGTTGAAGTGGGCGAGGTCCGGTCTTACGCTTGACGGCCGGTGGTTGAATTGCCGTTGAAGTGGGCGAGGTCCGGTCTTACGACAGCGGCCGGTGGTTGAATTGCCGTTGAAGTGGGCGAGTCCGGTCTTACGCTTGACGGCCGGTGGTTGAATTGCCGTTGAAGTGGGCGAGTCCGGTCTTACGCTTGACGGCGGTGGTTGAATTGCCGTTGAAGTGGGCGAGTCCGGTCTTACGCTTGACGGCCGGTGGTTGAATTGCCGTTGAAGTGGGCGAGAGTCCGGTCTTACGCTTGACGGCCGGTGGTTGAATTGCCGTTGAAGTGGGCGAGTCCGGTCTTACGCTTGACGGCCGGTGGTTGAATTGCCGTTGAAGTTGGCGAGGTCCGGTCTTACGCTTGACGGCCGGTGGTTGAATTGCCGTTGAAGTGGGCGAGAGTCGGTCTTACGCTTGACGGCGGTGGTTGAATTGCCGTTGAAGTGGGCGAGGTGTTGAATTGCCGTTGAAGTGGGCGAGGTCCGGTCTTACGCTTGACGGCCGGTGGTTGAATTGCCGTTGAAGTGGGCGAGTCCGGTCTTACGCTTGGCGGCCGGTGGTTGAATTGCCGTTGAAGTGGGCGAGGTCCGGTCTTACGCTTGACGGCCGGTGGTTGAATTGCCGTTGAAGTGGGTGAGGTCCGGTCTTACGCTTGACGGCCGGTGGTTGAATTGCCGTTGAAGTGGGCGAGGTGCCGTTGAAGTGGGCGAGGTCGGTCTTACGCTTGACGGCCGGTGGTTGAATTGAAGGGTTAGGGACCATTACGCACTTGGATTTCTTTGGAAAAAGCCTTAGGACAGCCGAGGGCAAAGATTATAAGAGCGGGGAAAGTAATTTGGCCACCCTTGCAAGAGGTCAGTACGGACCAACACAGTTGCAAAGAGGTCCGTACGGACCACTTTGGTTTCTGATTCGAGGCTTTGACCAGGTTTAAATGGCCGAGCCCTTCCCCATTCCTTCTTCTTCGGGCGTAAACCGGGCGAGAGAGAGAAAAAAAACCTCCATTGTTAACCAAAATCAAAGATTTTTGCTTGAATGTTTGCCATGGTGAAGGATCTCGAAGGAGTCGTCGTCAGCGCGATCGGGAAGTGGTTGAGCGGCGAATGGAGCTCAAAGGAATTGGATTTCGTTCGTTCCATCTTCGAAGAACCCGGATGTTTTGTATCCGAATCGGAGGTGCACAATCGTCGCTCCATGAACGTCGGGGAGGTAAGAAATGCATTCTCCGTTTTGATTCCACTGCTCGAATTTTTGAATGCTAGAACTAGGTTTTAGTTTTTCGCATTTTTGAATTTTTTGTTATTATTTTATGCCTTTTTGTGAAATTCTTGATGAATTGTTGAAAATGGACATGTAAAAATTGTGGGTATGTGTATTTTGTGCAGAAATGTGTAGATTAGCTCTTATTTGTGAAAATAAAGTGCCTATCTAGTGAATTGCATGCTTTGGTGTTTTGTACCTAATGCTATTTATGTATGTACATTGTGAGAAAAATTATCGTGTAGTGATAAATTTTGTGAAAAAAAAAGTGACACGTGCCGTGTTTTGTGACGGGTTATATGTGAAAGTGTGTGCCGTGTAGGGACGGATTTTTTTTTTGTGTTATGCATATGTGTCGTGCCGTGTTTTTGGGTGACGGACTCTGTGGGGAAAATATGTGCAATATGTGCCGTGTTGGGACGGATTATATGTGCCTTTGCCGTGTTGGGACGGATCTTTTTTTTTGAAAATGTGTCGTGTAGGGTTTAATCCCCCCCCCTTTTTTTCTTTTGAGAAAATGTGTACAATGTGTGCCGTGTTTTTGTGACGGACTGCATGGGAAAAATTATATGCATGATATATGTGAAAATTATGTGCATTGTGTGCCGTGTTTTGTGACGGGTTACATGGAAAAATTATATGTATAATGTATGTGAAAATTATGTGCAATATGTGCCGTGTTTTGTGACGGGTTATATGTGCCTTTATATTAAATGCTTGTGATTGACGTACCTTTCTTTGTGTTTACTGCGGGATGCGGGAGCTTATGGCGGGAAGGCGAAGGATGAAAGACTTCGGGGATCGCTCGAGGCATTTGTGGAAGCTATGGCGGCGGATGCTGATATTTCCGTGGACGGTAGGCCGAGTCCTCGGAGGCTGGTTTATGCTTACGGCACAGGTGTGTTCGTTGAGAACACAGGTGGAGTGTACGACACGAGGAAGAACAAGAGTGTCTTCTGGGTTTATGCAGTATTGGTGGGATACCACCCACACCTTCCACTGGTGGGGGCGAGGTGACGGTGGCAGCCCAGCTGATTTTGCTTTGCTATTACCGGGCTCTCCTTGAAGGAGGGCTGTGCGGTGGAAGATATGATCTCGATGATGGTTGCGGACCGAGCTGTTGGGCTTTGAGCCTCGTCCTCGCGAGGGCACAGGCATCTTTGTATAGTGACGTGGAAGTGAAGATTACGGCCGGTGTGGGGCCTACATCCGGGGACCGGCCGGGTGGCGACGGAGCGGTTAGCGCGCTCCTTCTTGTGGTATGCCTTGTCAGAGACTTTGTTCTCGAACCACGCGACCGCGGCTCCCTTTGCTGTTGGAGAGCTTGGCCCGATCTGGATAGGGTGCAACGACATTGCTTGGGGCGAGCGAGGCTTGGTGAGCTCTACTTCTCCTTGGACCGGTTTAGCGAGGTGGCCGATTCGTTGGCACATGTTTGACTTTGCTCTGGAGGTATGAGTTTATTCTTTGTTTTGATTTAGCAACTTGTCATTTCTCCATTTTCTTTTGCCTTGAGCCTTCTCTGTTTTTGTCACGGGTGTGGTTTTATGAGGTTTTCCGGTGCTTCCCGTGGGATAGAGATCCAGAGTACATTCTTTGCGTACCTGCTATCTTTGGGATGGGCTCGTACGGCGAGGAAGAGGAGGACCCGGCGGGGAAGCTCACCATCGCCTACGGGGATGTGCGGGAGCGTGCGGAGAGGATAGCCGTGAGGGTTCGTCTTGTTCCCGTGGGCTCGGTATGAGGGGATGAGTTTGAGGCTCCCGAGGTGACGGCGCGGCGGAAGATCTTTGCGGGGCTTGACTTGTGATGTCATGTACAGGGGAGCGGAGTCTTACGCGGCATGGCCCCGGTGTGCTTCCGTGGCTCAGAGGACCCTCCCTTTGGGATGCTTGATTCCGGGACATGGACGTGCTTGATTTGAGAGGTACCTTGGCGGTGTCGGCGCCGAGGAGTTCATCTTGTATGGAGAGGAGTACGGGGCCTTCGTGAGGAGAGAAGGGCGAGGACGCCGCGAGTGCGGCGCGGGAGAGAGGGCGCCCGCGAGCTCCCAGAGGTTCCGATGCGGGACCGGATTTCACGTACGTCCGCGGGGACGGATCGAGAGGAGGGTGTGCATGCCGTTCGGAGCGAGCTCTGCTTGCATCTGAGTGGACCCAGATAGATCGGTGAGTGTGCTTACTCTTTTCCATCTTGGCATCTTTTACGCATTTTCTCTTTTTGTTGTTGAGTATAAGCTGCATTTGATGAGCGTTTCCTTGGCTTCTTGTTGGTGCGAGTCCGGGGAGAGCCTACGATATGCTTTGACTCGCCGTTACGTGGCGATGCGCTCCTTCGCTAAGAAGATGGCGTCGAAGGTGTCTGCCGGTCTTCGCGTCGTGTGCCGGCGTACGAGCCTATGCCTTCGAGGCATTACGTGGAGCGTTCCTCCGCCTAGAGCCGGCGGAGCCGCAGCGGGGAGGGACCTTTGAGGCGGCATAGCATGGATGCGGGACATCTTCGGGAGGCTGCGGGGCCTTCGAGGAGCGGCCCTTTTATCGGTTCATGCCTCCGCATGGCGCACGGGGTGAGGGTTCCTCGAGCCTTCCTTCTTTGATCCTTTCGCCGGATTTGATCCTTGAGTACTTTTCGTGGGAGCCTCGGCGGGTGCTCGGTATTCAGACGACGAGGATGTGACGGGCGAGTTATTTGGGATGCCCGACTTCTCTTTGGAGGACCTTGGCGAGGATGATGATCTTTGAGGATTCGATTAGTATTCATTTGCTTTCCCTCTTTTCATATCCCTCCTTTTTTTTTGTTTAGCAACGAGACATTTATTGGTACTGTAATAAAACACATGTATTTGCGTGGCAAACGGTATTTTATTTTAAGATGTAATGTCATTTTTTGTGATTCCGGGATTTGTCCTAGAAATTGTTGCTATTATTATTTTTTATTTTTGTACATGCCACGTGGTGAGAGTGTGTTTGTGGGTAGTGTTTGTTTGCGGGAATGGCTTTGGCCGGTGTTTGGGCGATTTGGAGCAAGGTTTCTTGAGGACGGTGGCTTTTATGCTTGTTTCTTTGGGGAAATGGGTTACATTTGCAAGGAGGTCCGTACGGACATACTTAGCATGCAAAAAGAGGTCCGTACGGACCAACCTTGCTTTGGGAAGGACATAAATGCTTTCCGGTCTTGGTTCTTCCTCATTTCCCCATTTGCGGCCATTTTCGAGCTTTCTTCCCCATTTTCTCTAGGAACCTCCATTTTTGCCATGGATTCTTCGTACGTCCCTAGAATTTTGCCGAGGCTTTCGCGGGAGAGGCAAGCACACTTCCTTGAGCGGTTGAAAACGTGGATGCGGCGCCGTATGAGGCATCGAGACGGGCTTTCGAGGTAAGGTTTCGTCTTTGCTCGGTTTGGTCTTTTAAGGAGTTGGTTCTGATTGGGATTTGTTGCGGGCTGCCGCGAAGTTGCAGGATGTTAGGAGGCACGTGTCTTGTTTCTCCTATAATGAAATGGTGCCCACTTTTGAGGATTTTCGGGCTTTGATTGGAGGGCCAGGAGGTGGAGGCCATCTCGCTTCCTTTGATTGGTGGTCTTCTTTGTGAGCGTGAAGCTTGCGGACTTTCTTCGTGCCGTTGGAAGAAGTGCGGGGCATGATCCTTGATTCGGGTCATATCGACATTTCGAGCTGCGGAGCGGTTCATGGTTGATGATGAGTGACGTCTCTTGGGATGTATTTGCCTTGTGCGTGATGGCGACGCTTTTACGGTCGAGTTCCCTTGGCATTTGTGATGGCGCTTTGCTAGATGTGGTAGGAGCCTTTGCGGAGCTGGAGAGGATATTGTCCCGTTGGTCTTTGGGGAGACTCTTCGTGGTATCGACCGTCGCGGCGGGGATCGTTTTATGAGAGGGGAAGCCCCGCTTTGCTCACCTTGTGGGCTGCGAGAGAGACTTCGAGGCCATGCCAGAGGCTCAGACGTCGTTTAGCCGTGGTCATTTGCTCGGCGACCTCTTGTGTTGGATATGGATCGGTCACTTTGGGAGAGATGGATGGCACGGCTTGGTACGCATCGGATCCTTTGGTGGGTTCCTTGGCTGGAGGATTGAGACCGGGAGGATCTTGCGGGGAAGGGTCCTACGTTGTCGAGTTCCGGGTTTGTCTTGGTCCTCCTTCTATATTCCGTCGCTTGTTTCCGGCGGTTTGGGATGAAGCGGGAGCCTTTGTTGGGGTGGGATGACCTTGCTACTGCGGAGGTAGTTCCTCTTTGTATGGCGGCTCAGTGCCTTCTTGTATTTTACGAGGGTATGGAAGTATTCCGCTTTCCCTCTGTGGTACTCCTTAGACGTCGGGAGCGTTGTATTGACGGCTCGGTATACGGCTTTGGTATGAAGCGGCATGTTGGGCGATCCCAGTGGTCTTGGAGAGCGGGCGTGCGGCAATTGCAGGACCGGTTGCCGTAGTAGCTATTGCCTTAGGAGTGCGAAGCACAGTCGACCCTTTGGATGTGACGGGAGACGCTTTGTTTGACTACGAGACTAGAGTTGACCGGCCGACGGGGAGAGGTCCTCTTTTACGGACTCGCGAGGAGGAGATCCGAGCCGAAGCACGGGCGAATGAAGCCACGAGAGCTCTTGGATTATTTGACTCTACGGGGAGGACCCGGATCTCGGGCGAGAGACGCGAGTTGGTTCACGTGGAGCGAAAGAAGGCTCGCTAGGGGACGAGGGAAGAAAGGAAAGAATGGCGAGGGGACAAGCGCGAGATGGCGCGGAATGACCTCCTAGGTATCCATTCATTGCATTGCAAACACATTATTAGTTAAATGTATTAAAATTTGTCTTTTAGCATGTTGTGAACTTGAGAGTAGACCGTGCTTGAACTCATCAAGAAATGTTGTAACCGTTAGTGATTTGTGATTTACTTTTAAAGCTTTGTCGAGACGCAAGATCTTTTGTTTGCCTTTGCTTGTTGTGCACTTTGTCGGCGTCCATCTTTGGACTTTTACATTTGCATTCGCGGAGTGACGATGCAGGCCACAGCGGCAATCCCCTTTCTTGAGGCTTTGTGCTTGGTGAGAGGTTGAATGCTCCCTTGACAAGTCGTTTTGACGGTCTTTTCGTAGCTTCCTTGCCTCTTGTTGGCGTCGGGCTCTTGACCTCAATTTCGCGGCTTACGCTTTGAGCTTCTTTTTTTTTTTTGTGAGCCCTTGCTCGAGCTCTCTTTTTTTTTTTTTTTGTGAGCCCTTGCTCGAGCTCTTTTTTTTTTTTTTTTTTTTTTTTGTGAGCCCTTGCTCGAGCTCTTTTTTTTTTTTTTTTTTTTTTTTTGAAGCGCGTGAGGCGAAGACAAGCCCTGGCTTGGAAGCGGACATGAGTCGGTCGTTTGATCTTTGAGTGACCCTCGGATGTCCTTTGATGTTGCCGCCGTCGTTTGACTTGAGTCAAGGTGGCTGGGGCGTGTTCTTGAAAAGTGCGTAGCTTGATGGAGGTCTTGATTGACATTCAAACTTTTGACTTTTTGTGTATTTTTAGACCGGACCAATTAAGGTTGCCTACGTTCCCCAGGACTAGAGGGCTCGGAGTGCACGTAGTTCGACACTACATGGAGTGCCAAGAGATGCCAGTTTGTTCTTCTTTAGGCGAAGTATCTGCGAAGTTTGCTTAGTTATTTGGATTCATGAAGGGATTGCCGTCTAGGTGCATCGGCTTCATGGCGCCTCAGGAGAAGATCTTTTGAACCACGAAAGGGCCGATCCATGTGGGTTCCCATTTTCCCGGTGGGTTGGTTCGAGTGGGAGGCTTTTCTTTGAGTACAAGGTCACCTTCACGATGTCTCGGGATTTGACTTTCTTGTCGAAAGCTCTAGCCATCTGCTTTGATAGGCTCGGACGTGTTCCATGGCCTTTAGTCGTCGCTCGTCTAGCGAGCCAATTCGTCATGTCGGCTTCGGAGCCATTCGACTTCGTTGATGTCATTTTCAGCGGCACTCGGAGTGAGGGAATTTCTAGCTCGATGGGAAGGGCTTTGCTTCCATCCCGTATGTCGGGGCAAATGGGGTTTCTCCCGTGGGTACATTCGGCCCGATGTGCGGTAGCCCCAAAGTGCAAGGTGCGGCTTCTCGGGCCAATCTCGTCCTCGGGTGGTCATTTTCGGATGATCCGTTCGAGGTTTTGTTTCTTTGCTTCCACGGCGCCGTTTGTTTGTGGCCGGTAGGGAGAAGATTTGTGACGTGTGATCTTGAATTCAGCCGGC
Source organism: Adenophora triphylla var. japonica (assembly GCA_022495995.1). Lineage (NCBI taxonomy): Eukaryota > Viridiplantae > Streptophyta > Magnoliopsida > Asterales > Campanulaceae > Adenophora > Adenophora triphylla. Next base: position 25,833 of record JAFEMH010001473.1, on the reverse strand, counting down.
GATGCAGTCGAATTCCTTGAAGTGTGAGCCGTTGTACGATATGACCTCATTTGGGATGCCGTATCGGCGAGATGATGTTTTCTTTGAGGAAATGCGCGACCTTCTTGGAGGTGAGTACCTTGTAGGACTTGGCCGACCCATTTGGTGAAGTAGTCGATGGCTACTAAGATGAACTCGTGGCCAGATTCTTTGCTGGCGGAGCGATTTTCCCGATGACGTCAATTCCCAGTGGCGAAGGGCGAGGTGTAGTCATGCGGTAGAGATCGTGGGGTGGTAGATGATTGAGGTTGGAGAACCGTTGGCACTTGTCGCGGCTTCGGACAAAGTGGATGCAATGCGCCTCCATGGAGATCCGGTAGTAGCCCATCCACGAGAATGATTTGCATCGGGGCTCGGCGTTCATGTGGGGACCGCAAGCCCCATTGTGGACTTCGTTCATGAACTTGCTTGCTTCTTCTTGGGCGTGCGGCGTAGGAGTGGCCCGTGGTAGCGTTTCTTGTATAACATGTCCCCGAGGATGACGAAGTGAGAGGCGAAGGCGTTTTAGGGCCATGATGCTCTTGGTTTTGACCCCTACGTGTGTGGGTCTTCCTTGTTCATGAAGGTGGTTTCCCGCTCTTGAGGTATTGGAAAATCTGGTTATACCATGGCTCATTGACGGGCTTAGGTTGGTTCGATCTCACAACAGTGGCGGGAATTTCCTTTCGTCCAGAGCTTTGAAGGGTTTGATTGCTTTTCCTTCGGGGATTTCCTGAGGAAGCGAAGGTGGCTAAGGCATCTGCAAACTGTTTCGGTCTCTTGGCAAGTAATGGAAGGTGACCTCTTCGAATTGTGTGATGAGGTCCTCTATGCGAGCATGGTATTTTTGCAAGCCGGGTCTATGGTTTTCCACTTGTTGGAGACTTGGTTGATGATCAAGTGAGTCCCATAAACTTCGAGTTTGGACATTCCTCTCGAGTGCGGCTTGTAGTCCCGGCTGTGCGAGCTTCATATTCGGCGGCATTGTTGGTTACCTCGAAATTGAGCTTTATAGCAATTGGGGTGTGCTCGTCCTTGGGATCCACAGAGCATACCGATGCCGTTTCCCTTTTGGTTGGCCGCTCCGTCGAAGAACGGTTGCCATCGGTTTTCGCCTTCGATTGCGAAGATTCCCTCGTCTGGAAATTGTGGTTCGGGGCCTCGAGCCTCGTCGGTTGGGAAATCGGCCGGTTGTTCGGCCATGGCCCGTCCCTTGATTGACTTTTGGTTTACGTACTTGATGTCAAATTCCGCTAGGAAGAAAGACCATTTGGCGAGCCTCATTGACGAGAGATGGTTTGTCGAAGAGGTACTTGGCCAGGTCCATTTTGGAAACCAAGTGTGCGTGTGCGGCTGCATGTAGTGCCGTAGTTTCCCGACAACCCATACGAGCTGCGCTTGAGGTTTTCGAGGCGAGTAATTGAGTTATTTGCCTTGAAACTTTCGGCCAGACGAAGTAGATGGCGCTTTCGACCCGTGACTCCTTCTTTTCTTGACGAGCATGGCTCCAAGCTGCGGTGTCGGTCACGGTTAGGTATAGCAACAGTGGCTTTTCCTCGTGGGGAGGACGAGAGAATCGGAGGACTCACAAGGTATGCTTTATTTTTCAAAGGCATCTTGGCATTACGAGTTCCATTCGATGTCGGCGTTCTTCTTCATCGGCTTGAAGATTGGCTCGCACATAGAGGTCAATTGGTTGACGAGCGGGCGATATATTGCGGGCGGCCCATGAAGCTTTTCACCTCTGTGCGAGTTTGCGGTGGTCTCATTTCGATGATAGCTTTGATCTTTTGAGGATCCACCTCGATGCCTCTCTCGGTGACCATGTATCCCAAAACCTTGCCTCGGCTAACCCCAAATGTGCATTTGGCGGGGTTAAGCCTCATTGAGTGTTTTCGGAGGCGATTGAAGAATTTTCTCGAGTGCGCGAGGTGTTGTCCGTCGATCCCTTTGAGTGAACGATCATGTCATCGACGTACACTTCGATCTCTTTGTGGATCATATCGTGGAAGAAGGGCGGTTCTTTGCCCGTTGGTAGGTAACCCCGGCGTTCTTTAGTCGAACGGCATTGCGTGTGTGATAGGTTCCCAGGGGTTGTGAAAATGTCTTTTCTTGGTCTTCTTCGGCCATCTTGATCTGATTGTAACCGGCAAAAACCGTCCACGAAGGACTTGACTTCGAGAATTGGTTGTAGTGTCTACCAACATGTCGATGTTGGGTAGTGGAAAAATCGTCCTTGGGACTTGCTTTGTTGAGATCTCGGAAGTCACGCAGCGGCGTACTTTTCCATTGGCCTTGGTGGCCAGTGACGATATTGGAGAGCCATGTGGGGTACTCGATCACCACGATGAAGCCGACGCGGAGCATTTTTCGATCTCCTCTTTGACTTGTAAAGACCATTACGGCTTGATTCGGCGTAGCTTTTTCTTGATGGGCTTAGCCTCGGGATTGAGGGATCCGGTGCTCTACAATGTTAGGATCTAATCCGGGCATGTCTCGGTAAGACCAAGCGAACACATCCACGAACTCTTTGAGCGGTGCGATCAATGCGTCTTGCTCTGTGCCGGTGAAGAAACTTCCGATTTGCGTCTCTTTTGGCTCTTCGGCGGTTCCCAAATTCACTTTGGTTAAAACCTCCTCGGCGGCTTGGGCCCGGTTTTTCTCTCGTTTGACAACATGCTTAAAGATGTGCTTAATGTATTGTTCGTTTAATGTGTACGCTTCTTTATCAAGTGAATCGTTATTAGCTGTTTGTGTGTTAGTTAATTTATCGGTTGTTAAAGATGCAATGAGAGATACTCGGAAAGATCGAAGCATTCATTAAGAGCATACGGGAATACATTATTGGCAATGAGTTCGTAATCTTCGGCGTGAGGCCATCGGATGACTCGAGAGACTCAAATTCAAAGCTAATGGACTCGGGATGAGTTTTGACACTAGACTCTAGGACTCGAGGGTCGAGACCAAGTTGTTCGATCATGTCCTTTTTCTGGCGGTAGGTCCGGAGAATGTGGCCCGGTTATTGAGTGGCAATGAGCTTGATAGGAGATGGGGCTTGAAAGGCTTTATGTCACCGTTCCCGATCATTGCTATCACGAGTTATCGAAACAAAATCGATTAGATCCGGCATCTCGATTTCTTCTTTGAAGAAGCGAGGTGGAGCGGTGGTTCGTCCCAAGCATCGTCTGCGGAGTCTCTTGCTTTTGTCTTGGGCATTACTAGCTCGAATGCGGACTCGTCCCGCTTGTTGAAGGCGGGAGTGTTGACGAGAGAGTTTTCGAATTCTTCCGCCAAGAGGGGTTTTCCGAACCAAAATTCATTGTGAATAGTGGTGGTTGTGGATCCGGCGGGGGCGGTGTGTCGAGGAATGCTCTTCGGACGGGATTTGGCTTGAGGCCTCACGAATCTTGCCGAGGTTACTGCTGGAGCTTGTCCATGGTTGTCGGCCGGCTTTGTTTGGCGGCGATCAGCTCTGTTCCCTTTTACGGATCTTCTTCCAAGTTGCCGGCCTTCCTTGTGAAGTACTTGGTCATGTCGAAAGGCATGGGGCGAAGATCGGAGATTGCGTGCAAGCCTCTTTTGTTATACGTGGAGCGTTTTCGTGCGGCTCGCTTGTCCTCCGCAATGTGTTCGGGAGTAGGAGAGTATCCCGAGCCGTGCGGGGTATTACATTCTTTGATATTGATGATCTGTTGAGTGCCACGATGGCGTTTTCCCAAAGCCCAGAGCCCCAGGGATGTAGTTCATGTGCTTCATCATTTTCATCGGGGGAGGGATCTTGTCCCAAATCAAAGGCGGGTCTATGTGGCATACTTGGGCCTTTGGGCTTTCGATGGTGAACCACGTTAGCATCATGCCATCATCGTCGGGTTTGATTTCTAAGACCGGGACGCCGTTTGTTTCGGTCCTTTCGTTGACTATGCTATCTCAGTAGATGATGGTAAGATCTGTTCCTTGGATGAACTTTACGCATTGATGGAGAGTGGATGCCACCCCATTGATCCGATGTAGCCAAGAGGCGTCCCAAAATGGCGGTGAAGGTGATCGGGATGTCGATGACTTGGAAATCTGTCGGGACCATTTGTTTTCCGAACCACAAGTTCAAGGTGGCTATTCCCAAGGCTGGGCGGGATGTTGAGTCGTATGCCTTGATTTCCTGAGTCGAGGGTTTTAGATCGGTTGCTTTGATCCCTAGCAAATCCATCATTTTGGTGGAAGGACGTTCATGGATGATCCCCCATCTACCAAGACCCGAGGGAGACGGCAGCTCGTCCGGTTGAAGCTGTTATGTAGAGAGGCTCGTTGTGGTCGGCCCCAAATTTTGGAAGATCGAGCTCTGTGAAGGTGATGATATTGCGTAATTGACGTTGCCAATCATCCGAGCTGCTTCATCGGTGTCCTTGTGATGGGAACCATGGTGCAGGCCGGGCTTTCTTCCAACTTGAGCTTGTGCGGGTAAGATGAAGTGAGTAAGGACCGGAGCGAGATGTTGCTGAGTGCGCTTGAGCGTGTCAAGACGGGATCTTCAACCTTTGGGTCCAAGGTTTCGGCTTCTTTGGCGTAGGGCCCCTTTTCAATTCGTGGCTCGGGTATGGGCGGCCTTTTGTCACAATCAAGTGGAGGATTCTTTGGGATTTGACCGGAACGTGTCGGAACATTCACCTCTGGACTTATGGTTTTGCTTGTCTCTCCCGTTTACGTAGTGGGAGGAGCACTGATTGGCGTAAGGCCGGCTGCGCATTTCAATTCGTTCACTTTGTCATGGCTTTTGCGAAGCATCAATAGTGGCTTTGAGATCTTCCCAAGACGGGGTTGGATTATACGGACCTTCGGGCCTTCGGTGGCGGTGCTTGGCTTCGTCCCGGTGATCATGGAGCAAACATTGCCGTGGCCTTGTGCGAGAACTAGGTGAGGGAGATTTCTTTGGAGTAGATGACATAGTAGTCAAACTTTCTGAGGGTTCTCGAGGGTTCCGGCCGTGGGATCACCGAGATTCATACCTCTTTTTCGGTTTTTGTTGAGAAGATAGCTTCTTCTTTCGTCGAGGGCGGCCCTCGTTCATTGCATCACGGAATTCCATTTCCGGACAAGCACCGCAATCGCGAGACGTCCCACCGGATGTGTTCGTTGTTCGGCGGTGATGCAGGGACCTCGGGGAGGCTGGATGGGCGAGCTTTCCTCTGGAAGGTCTTGTGGCCTTACGTCATAACCTGCATGGCTCGTATGAGGGTAACAGGTTGACTTACGGGAGACAAATGAGAGACGTTAGAGGTTTGTAGGAGCGATCATGGCTTGGGAAGCCCCGAGGTAGTTGGGTGGCTAATGTTCCGAAGTGGTGCATGGCACCTTCGATCCGAGCTTGTTGCTCACCTTGACATTTCTCAATAGCCATGAGGACTGCCAAACTTCTTCCAATGTTGGGAAATTTCTTGGGGGTAGGTCCCGTTCTCATCGTTGTTATCCACCGACTTGGCCATGGGGAATTGTGACTGTCTGGTGACAGAGCTGGGAAGGAGGTAGGACCTTCTGTTTTGACAGGAGACGGGTTCCGGGTACTCTCGACCACTCTCTGTTAGGCTGGAGGGTGATGGGCAAGAGTTTAGACACGGGAATGGCCTAACGGGATAAAAGGGGAAAGCTCACGTGGCATGCGGTTTCCGTTTCTTTTATTTTTGATTTTATTTTTGTTGTTTTAATTTACTTAAAACATGTTTTCTCGAGAATCCTAGGTAGGTTGGAAAAGATTGCTCTTCTTTTTGCAACTATGCTAGATCTGGGTCGGTGGAGACCATACGTGCGGCTATAAGCCCCTCGTTTGCACACTGTATTTCGACATCCCGGGGTGGACGGCCCGGGCGGGTCCTATAGTGCAAGCGGTTTCCACCGGCCTAAAAGAAAAATCGAACCTAAGGACCGAGCTTTGTCATGTTCGTTTTGATGCGTTAGCCATGTGAATAGTGAACCGAGCCGGCCACCGAGTCAAGATCGGGTAAAGAGTTCGGCATGACCTCTCTTTACCTTGCTTGCGCAAGGGATCTGTGACGTTAGGCGTTAGCTGGGTCATATCGTCATGGGCGACGTATCAAAGGCGTGATGACATGGTGTCATGCGAGCATGGATGTATATCGGGACGGAACATCGTGCAGGTGTAGCTTCGGAAATCAAGATCGAGTCAAGATTTTAGCATGCCCTTTCATCGCTTTTCTTGCGCAAGGGATCTTGAGTTCCGAGCCTTGACTCAGAAAAATGGCCGGCATGGTATATGTATCCAGCCGTATGACACCTGACCGAGGTAAAAACCAACCGAGTACGGGACGAGTGTGACTCAAGACTCAAACGTGCAGGGTTGACGCTTGGCTAGGATGGGATGTTTGGAATGATCCCGTGCGCGTCCAAGAGGCCTAGGAAGACCAAACGGACTGGCAGAGACCACTCCGGGTTAAGGGTTGTAGTGTGCAGTGTATCCGAGGCAGCAGTGCGCGTAGTGTGCGGTGTAACCGAGGCAGCAGTGCGCGTAGTGTGCGGTCTCTAAAATTCTTTTTCTGAGTAAAATAGAAGTTTTTGAAGAATTTTAAATGTATGCACAGATGTATATTGATGCATTTTTTTGTATTTTTATTTTTTTTTGTAAAATAAAAACGAAGCACGTGCACACACACACAACAGTTAAAGGAAGGGGTAAAATGAAAGTTTGACCCTCATCATCGTTTTAAAAATCTTTTGTTTTGTTTAAAAGTTTTTAAAACAAAAGATCCCCAGCGGAGTCGCCAACTGAAATTACCCGGATCCGAGCAGGCTTCGCAGCCCCGGCATCTGGCATCTTTCGCGTTGGAGCGGCTTCGTCTCGCCGTTTTTGTTTTTGTAGAGTCGCCACGCCGTTTTTATTAAGCCCAAAACATTGAAAAAGGGCATCAGTTTAAAGATAATTTTAAACTGTTTTTGTGTGATGAGATTTTGAGTTCGGAGGTCAGATGACTCCCCGGGAAGAGAATATTAGAATATTAGAGCTCACCCGAGTAGCCTCGTAAAATGAGTCTTTCGGATACCCCTAATATCCTTTGAATGTTGTGTGTGTGTGTGTGTGCTTTTTTAAAAATGCATGCTGTATCGGATGTCTACATTGTATGCTATGTATGAGAATGTATTGAAATAGTAGAGGAAGGAAGCCTTACCAATGTTGGTTCGTGTCTGTCTTCCGCTGGGGAATGGTGTTTGAGGTCGGAGTAGCATTCCGGTACGGATCGGGATTGCTTCGGGAGGTGCCGGTTGTCCGCGGACAGAGTTTCGGCGTGAGTCAAGATTGTAGGCTGCGTTCGGGCAGAGGTTCGGCGTGCGTTGTGGTGGCAGGAGTCACTCGGGCAGAGTTTCGGCGTGGTTTGGGATCGTCGGTTTGACTCGGAAAGAGCCGGGACACCGTGGAAAGACCAGGCAAGGCCTCGGAGTACCACGAGGGGCCTCAGAGTACCTCGAGAGTGCCTCGGGGCAGCGCGGGAGCGTCTCGGGAGCGCTCGGGGAGGCTTCGGAGCACCACAAGGGAGCTCGGAAGGCCTCGGAAGGATCCGAAAGGGGCCGGGAGTGCCTCAAGAGGACTTAGAGGGGAAGCCAGAAGGCTAAGGGAGGAAGAGAGAAGAGGGAGGTGTGTGAAAATGAGGAGGGGGAGCCCTCTATTTATAGTAAAAATTTCGGAGCAAAGAGGTCCGTACGGACCTTCTTGGTTATCCAGAATTTTGGATTTCCTCGATTTGAGGGAATCTGCAATGATGGTGAATATTCTGGAATGATGGTGTTCCCTGAGCAATAAGGTCCGTACGGACCATCTTGCATGCAAAGAGGTCCGTACGGACCAACTCTGCAGGGAAGTAATCATTTTCCCCGGGATTTGAGGGAATATTGTGGACTTTAAGGGGATTTAGTAATCATTGAAACAAAAAGGTCCGTACGGACCTTAATTGCTTTTCTGATTTCCTGAAAATTCCCAAAAGGTCCTTTTGTCCCTTTTTATCCCAGAAAGGCTCCTCCCTTGGTTTGGTTGGGGGTTTGAGAGGGTTTTGAGAGGGTTTTGAGTGCCAGAGGTCTCCGAGACTGCGTTGATGAGTCTGCGGTGTTTCCCGGGTGCTTGAAAGGGGGTGATCCAGATTGGGGTACTTACAGCTACACTTCAAAGACCTGGGTGTAGTGATAAGTATGCAAAGGTTGCTAGGTCGTCGCCCGGAAGTGACGCGCCATCTCTTCGCCAGGGGGTGGTGTCAAATATGCAAGGGTTCTCGCATTGCGGACGAGTGCGGGTAAAGAAGCTAGTCCATGGTAGGTGTAAGGGTAGTGGGATGCGCTTTGGAACTTGGAACATTGGATCATTGACAGGGAGATCAGCAGAGGTGGTGGAAGTTATGAGGAGGAGGAAGATTCACATAATGTGTACATGAAACTAAGTGGGTTGAAGAGAAAGCAAAATAAATATCGCCTTGGGGTTTTAAGCTTTGGTACTCAGGAAAGGATAAGGGTAGAAATGGAGTGGGTATCATTATTGATAAGGAGTATATTAATGATGTGGTGGAAGTGTACAGGAAGACTGATCGAATTATGGGCATTAAACTGGTGATACGTGATGAGATTATAACTATTATTTCCGCCTATGCACCACAAGTAGGGTTGGATGCATCTATTAAACAAGTATTCTGGGAATATTTGGAGGAGTTAGTGAAATGAGTACCTAGTGGTGAGAAATTAGTGATTGGTGGTGATCTGAACGGGCATGTGGGGTCTAGTCGACATGGCTTTGAGAGCATACATGGAGGTTTTGGTTTTGGAGAGAGGAATGAAGCAGGAAATAGTATCCTGGACTTTGCGTTGGCATATGACTTGAGTATAATGAACACTTGGTTCAAGAAGAGAGAATCTCACTTGGTGTCCTATAGGAGTGGAGGTAATGCGAGTCAGATTGACTTCTTCTTAGTAAGAAATACTTGTAGAAAGAGTTATACAGATTGCAAGGTTGTTCTGGGTGAGAGCACAACAACTCAACATAGACTGGTGGTACTTGATTTTCGAAGTAAGAGAATTTCGAGGAAGAGAAAATCACAGGTAGACCCTAGAATCAAGTGGTGGAGACTTCAAGGGGAGAATCAACCGAAATTTGTAGCTAAGATGGTCGATACCGGTATTTGGTCGGATAATACGGAGGATATGGATATAGATTCGACTTGGACTAAGATGGTACATACCATAAAGGAGGTGGCGAAAGAAGTCCTTGGAGAATCTAGAGGAAATGGGCCACCAAGTAAGGACACATCATGGTGGAACGAGGAAGTAAAACAAGCAATAAAGGGCAAGTGAGAATGCTACAAATTATTGGGGAAATGTAGGAGCGACGAGAACTATGAGAAGTATAAGGAAGCTAGAAGAGATGCTAAGAAAGCAGTAAGAGACACAAGAGCAAAGGTGAATCAGAAACTTTATGATAAGTTGGATACAAAAGAAGGGGAAAAGGACATCTACAGACTCGCTCGTATGAGGGATAAGAGGACACGAGATATTGGGACGGTTAAATGTGTGAAGGATGTAGACCAAAGAGTTTTAGTCGGGGATAAAGAGATAAAAGATAGATGGAGTTCGTACTTTGATAACTTGTTCAATGGCGGTCAAGAGCAGGATATTGGAGATTTAAATATCTCTTCGAGTATGGTTAATCGAGATTTTATGCGGAGAATTCGAAAGAGTGAAGTGGAAATGGCAATGAAAAAGATGAGATTGAAGAAAGCCGTTGGACCGGATGGTATACCAATTGAGGTTTGGAGATGTTTCGGGGAGAGGGGAGTAGATTGGTTAACAATGCTATTTAACAAGATATGGAGAGTTAACACAATGCCATTGGAGTGGCGGAAGAGTACTCTGATCCCTTTGTATAAGAATAAAGGTGATGTCCAAGATTGTGCCAACTATCGGGGGATCAAACTAATGAGCCATACTATGAAACTTTGGGAAAGAGTGATTGCACAGAGGCTGAGAAAAATTGTGGATATTTCGGATAACCAATTTGGGTTTATGCCAGAAAGATCGACTATGGAGGCAATATATCTTATGAGACAAACAATGGAGAAATATCGGGATCAAAAGAAAGATTTGCATATGGTTTTCATTGATTTGGAGAAGGCGTATGATAAAGTGCCAAGAGAGGTACTTTGGTGGGCATTAGCAAAGAAGGGTGTTTCAAAGAAATATATTGATATTATCAAGGACATGTATAATGGAGTTAGTACTTGTGTAAAGACTAGTGTTGGGAAGACTGAAGAGCTCCCTATAAAGATTGGATTGCATCAAGGTTCCGCACTTAGCCCCTTTCTTTTTGCTTTGATAATGGACGAATTGACGAGGTAAGTCCAAGATGACATACCAAAGTGTATGCTGTACGCAGATGATATTGTGCTGATTGATGAGACAAGAGAGGGTGTTGAAAGTAAATTGGAGTTGTGGAGACACACTTTGGAATCTCGAGGTTTTCGATTAAGCAGAAGCAAGACTGAATATTTGGAGTGTAAGTTTAGCAGAGTTGGAAGTAGGGAGGCAGGGGCGGTCACATTTGATGGAAATATTATCCAAGCTTCTGAGTTTTTTCGCTATCTTGGATCCATTATCCAAAAGGATGGAGAATTAGATGGAGATGTGGCTCATAGGATTAAAGCAGGTTGGTTGAAGTGGAAGAGTGCCACAGGGTTTCTATGTGATCGCGGCATGCCCAATAGATTAAAGGGAAAATTCTACCGCACGGCAATTAGGCCGGCATTGCTTTACGGCACCGAATATTGGGCCGTGAAACATTGTCACGTGCATAAGATGAATGTGGCAGAGATGCGTATGTTGCGATGGATGTGCGGTCATATAAGAAAGGATCGATTGAGGAATGAGGTGATCAGAGGTAAAGTAGGAGTTGCGCCCATTGAGGATAAAATGAGGGAAAATCGTCTAAGGTGGTTTGGACATGTGAGAAGGAGACCGAGTGATGCACCGGTTAGGAGGCCGGAACAGTGGAGAAATGATAAAATGGCGAGGGGTAGGGGAAGACCCAAACAAACTTGAATTAGAGTAATTGAAAAGGATATGAGTTTACTTGGAGTGGATGAAAGTATGGTGTTGAAGAGGCCGGAGTGGAGGGCAAAAATCCATGTGGGGGGTTGATTTTTTTCTTGATTTTTTTCTTGATTTTTATTTTTTTATTGTTTATTTTTTATTTTTTATTTTTTATTTATTTATTTTTTATTTTATTTTTTTGATTTTTTGATTTTTTGATTTTTTGATTTTTTTGATTTTGATTTGTATGTTTATTTATTTATTTATTTATTTATTTATTTATTTATTATTTATTTATTATTATTATTTATTTATTTATTTATTTATTTATTTTTTCCACGATGACATATGAGGATTCATGTTAGCCGACCCCAAATTATTTTGGGACTAAGGCTTTGTTGTTGTTGTTGTAGAAAATCCAGTGGTTGCTGTATGGATTAGGCTACCTGGGATACCATGGAGTTTTTACAATGGGGCTATATTGGAATGTATTGGCAATGAACTTGGTAGATTCCTAAGAGTAGATAACAGGACATTGGGCCTCACTAATCAGTTATATGCTAGGTTATGTGTGGAAATTGATGTCTCTAAACCATTGGAATCTAAAATTTGGATTGGTGAATCCAAAGAAATTGGATTTTGGGAAAAAGTGCAATACGAGGGGAATATAGCCTATTGTACAGCCTGTGGTTTACTTGGGCACTATGTGGGAATATGCAGGAAGGCAAATTGGAAAAACCAATCTACTAGAGAGGAGAAACAAAAGGCTGTTCAGGAGAATAAATGGGGAAAAGCCTATAGAAGAGGAAGGTGGATACATAAATGATGTTAATGTGAAGGAAGTGTGGAATACAATGGTGAAGAGAGGAGATGCTGGTGAATCCACTAGTAAACAAGGAACGACTAGTGAAGGAAAAAGAAAGGAGAAACAAATGCATAGTGAAAGGAAGCAAATGGATATATTGGATAAAATTGTAGAAGAGGCTATTGAGGAAGTTAAACAAAATGAAAATGCAGGTGAAGAAGAGAAAGAAAAAGGGGAAATAGAGGGGAATTTGGATGAACAGATAAGTGATAAAGAAAAGGGAACAAAAAATCCAATTGGAAAAGAGAGTGTTATGAAATTGAATAAGCTGGGAGATGAGGTCATTGATTCTGGTCAAACTGAGAAGACTCCCATGATTCTTCCTACTTAATGCATCAGCCACCTTGTTTGCCTTTCCAGGGTGGTACAAAATGGTACAATCATAATCTTTAAGTAATTCTAACCATCTCCTTTGCCTCATATTAATTTCCTTTTGGGTGGAAATATACTTAAAACTCTTATGATCCATATAAATCTGACAAGTCGCTCCGTACAAGTAATGTCTCCAAATATTTAATGCAACACCACTGCCGCTAACCAAAATTATGAGCCGGGTAATTCTTCTCACGTTTTTTTCAATTTCCTTGACGCGTAGGCTATAACCTTATCATTTTGCATCAATACGCAGCCTAATCCTTTAAGCGAAGTATCACTATAGATTACAAATCCGTCCGCGTTTTGAAAGAGAGTTTGAAGGTCGAACTCCGGTTTTGAACCTACATTACATTGTTAACGATTTTTACGGGAAAAAACGTATTAAATGATTTTGCAATCAACGAATTGGGTTGCGACTCGGACTTTGAAAAGTAAATACTATCACGATCCAAACGGCTCGAACTTGTAAATGACAGTATTTAAAGTGCGGTATCGACGAAATCAAACGATCCGGAATTGTAAAGTACGATCGACGAGCCAAACGACTCGGAATTGTAAAGTACGATCGACGAGCCAAACGACTCGGAATTGTAAAGTTGCATGAAAGTAAATGACGTTCGATGGATCAAACGGTCCGGAATTGGTAAATGACATGAAAGTAAATGACGATCGATGGATCAAACGATCCGGAATTGGTAAATGACATAAAAAGTAAACGGAACGGGGTCGGAACGCCGTTTTAACCCGAGATTACTTCTCTTACGGGAAGAGAAGAGGATCTAGGGGCTAAAACGTATTGGATCCCATTAGACGGAGGCGTCTACATTTCAATAACGTCGTCCGAAACGGTTGTAGCGACTAGCGCGTAAACCGAGACGAAATGAGAGTTTCAAAGAGAGAGGGAGATACCTATGGCTAGGGTCGGCTCCTTTGGCTCGGTGGGTGTATACGGGATACGAAAAGGTGTTTGAAAGGTGTTTCAGAAGTGTTTGGGCAGAGTTTCGACTTGTGTCGGTTTAGCCTACGATCAGAATCTACCGACGAGTAGCACGAGGGCCCCGGAAGAGTAGAGAATTCCGCTGACGAGTAGCACGAGGGCCCCCGAAGCGCGAAAGAAAGACTAGCCTTTTGTGCTAGGGGGAGGAGAGGAGAGAAACTGTGTATTGAAAATGAAGGAGGAGGTGAGTATTTATAGGAGGAAAATACTTGGAGGAGGGAGAAAATACTTGAAGGGGAAGTAATTTTCTTAGTGAGGAAGCAAGGTTGCTTAGCCTGATGGTTTTCTGCCCGGCAGAAAGAGTCCGGCCGGACTGTACCTGAAATTGGCTATATTTCCTGATTGAACAAGTTACCTGCGTAGATCTTGTTCTCGCGTTCGATTTGATATGTGGTGGGCCCAAAACGGAGTTGGTATGAGGGAGTTATGACCTCCGGAAGGTCGAGACACTCGAAAACGGGAAATCAAATCCCGGAAGACCCCAAAAAGTACGTTTTTCGGGGAAAGCTGTACTTTTACGTGTGTTGAGTATGCTTTGATGTCGGGATGCACGGGGCAGTTCCGGGATGTCTCATTGACTCGAGAACGGGGAACTTAACGGGTTCCGGTTAACTCGGAGTGGGCCAGTTAACGGATTCCGATTAACTTTTAACGGATTTTGACGATCTGGATTTGGGTACTTACAGTTAGCCCCTCAGCGACATCACTTTCGAAGGAAGTGGGGTCGTTGAAAAAGATAAGGATCCAAATCGGGGGATGCCTTATGGAGAGACCTGGGCGGTCAAATGGATGGACCCTTAGCAAAAGGATTCCTACGTATCCCGAGCGGGAATCAAGCCGATCGTAGTTCATGGGTGTGAGGGAAATTGGTAGGGGCCTCGACCTGTGGGGAATGATTAGGAGGAGTTCGTCCTGAGAGAGACTGTTTTGGAGGCGTCTAAACCTGAGGGAGACTATTTGAAGGCGTCTGAACCTAAATGGAGACTATTGTGAGGCGTCTGAACCTAAGTGAGACCATTGCGAGGCATCCGAACCTGAATGGAGACTATTGTGAGGCGTCTGAACCTGAGTGAGACCATTGCGAGGCATCCGAACCTGAATGGAGACTGTTTTGAGGCGTCTGAACCTAAGTGAGACCATTGCGAGGCATCTGAACCTGAATGGAGACTATTGTGAGGCGTCTAAACCTAAGTGAGACCATTGCGAGGCATCTGAACCTGAATGGAGACTATTGTGAGGCATCTGAACCTAAGTGAGACCATTACGAGGCATCTGAACCTGAATGGAGACTATTGTGAGGCGTCTGAACCTAAGTGAGACCATTGCGAGGCATCTGAACATGAATGGAGACTATTGTGAGGCTTCTGAACCTAAGTGAGACCATTGCGAGGCATCTGAACCTGAATGGAGACTATTGTGAGGCGTCTGAACCTAAGTGAGACCATTGCGAGGCATCTGAACCTGAATGGAGACTACGGAGGCGTCTGAACCTAAGTGAGACCACTGCGAGGCATCTGAACCTGAATGGAGACTATTGTGAGGCGTCTGAACCTAAGTGAGACCATTGCGAGGCATCTGAACCTGAATGGAGACGATTGTGAGGCATCTGAACCTGTAACTTTTGAGGGAGAGGGTTAAACTTCACTAGGTAGATGGGTGAATCTCGCGAGGGAGATGGGTGAATCTCACGAGGGAGATGGTTTTGAATCTCACGAGGGAGATGGCTGAATCTCACGAGGGAGATGGGTGAATCTCACGAGGGAGATGGCTGAATCTCATGAGGGAGATGGCTTGAATCTCACGAGGGAGATGGGTGAATCTCACAAGGGAGATGGTTTGAATCTCACGAGGGAGGTGGGTGATTCTCACGAGGGAGATGGTTTGAATCTCACGAGGGAGATGGTTTGAATCTCACGAGGGAGATGGTTTGAATCTCATGAGGGAGATGTCTGAATCTCACGAGGGATATGGGTGAATGTCACGGGTTCGACAGAAATGGTTTTAAAGGTTCCGAGTTCGACGGAAATGGTTTTGAAGGTTCCGAGTTCGACGGAAATGGTTTTGAAAGTTCCGAGTTTGACGGAAATGGTTTTGAAAGTTCCGAGTTCGACGGAAATGGTTTTGAAAGTTCCGAGTTCGACGGAAGTGGTTCTGAAAGTTCCGAGTTCGACGGAAATGGTTCTGAAAGTTCTGAGTTCGACGGAAATGGCGGTCGAAGAAGGATTGTTGTGCGGGCTTACCTTGATTTACCGCTCGTCTTTTGTCCGCTGGGGATATGGTGTTCGGGCATACGATGATGGCCGAAGAGGGATTGTTGTGCGGGCTTACCTTGATGGCCGCTTGAAGTGGGACGATCAGGCTTACGAATGGCGGCCGGGGAGAATATTCATTGTACGGGCTTACTGTGATTGCCGTGGAAATGAGATGGTCGGGCTTACGATGACTGCCGGGGAGAAGACTCATTGTACGGGCTTACTGTGATTGTCGTGGAAATGGGATGGTCGGGCTTACGATGACTGCCGGGGAAGTGATTATTTATCTGCTGGGGAAAAGCGTCCAGAGTTCTAACAAATCCGGTTAGGAACTGAGGATAATGATTGACATTCCTTTATAAGGAGTTCCTTAGGATCCTGCTGGAGAGGAATGTTCGGGCTTACGACGGCGGCCGAAGAAGGATTGTTGTGCGGGCTTACCTTGATGGCCGCTGAAATGAGAATTGTTGTAAGGCTTTCGTGCCTTGGGATTCGGGCTTATTGCGGCTACCGAGGAATTGGTGCAAGGCGTTCGTGCCTTGGGGTTTGGGCTTATTGCGGCTGCCGAAGGAGAATTGTTGCAAGGCGTTCGTACCTTGGGGTTCGGGCTTATTGCGGCTGCCGAAGGAGAATTGTTGCAAGGCATTCGTGCCTTGGGGTTCGGGCTTATTGCGGCTGCCGAAGGAGAATTGTTGCAAGGCGTTCGTGCCTTGGGGTTCGAGCTTATTGCGGCTGCCGAAGGAGAATTGTTGCAAGGCGTTCGTGCCTTGGGGTTTGGGCTTATTGCGGCTGCCGAAGGAAGTGAACGTTGGTGAAAACCAATGGAATTTTGACGTCAGGAGATGGAATTGTGATTTGATGTCCGAAGACAGGACTGAGCGTTTGAATGTCAAACGTCGGTTTGGGGTGGAAATGAGCGTTTGAATGTCAAACGTCAACTTGGGATGTAAATGAGCGTTTGAATGTCAAACATTGACTTGAGAAGGAAGTGAGCATTTGAATGTCAAACGTCGAATGAGGATTGAGAATTTAACGTCTGGAGATGGAATTGTGATTTGATGTCCGGAGACAGGAGTGAGCAATTGAATGTCAAACGTCGGTTTGGGGTGGAAATGAGCGTTTGAATGTCAAACGTCAACTTGGGATGTAAATGAGCGTTTGAATGTCAAACGTCGACTTGAGAAGGAAGTGAGCATTTGAATGTCAAACGTCGACTGGGGATTGAGAATTTAACGTCTGGAGACGGAATTGTGATTTGATGTCCGAAGACAGGAGTGAGCGTTTGAATGTCAAACGTCGGTTTGGGGTGGAAATGAGCGTTTGAATGTCAAACGTCAACTTGGGATGTAAATGAGCGTTTGAATGTCAAACGTCGACTTGAGAAGGAAGTGAGCGTTTGAATGTCAAACGTCGACTGGGGATTGAGAATTTAACGTCTGGAGACGGAATTGTGATTTGATGTCCGAAGACAGGAGTGAGCGTTTGAATGTCAAACGTCGGTTTGGGATAGAAATGAGCGTTTGAATGTCAAACGTCAACTTGGGATGTAAATGAGCGTTTGAATGTCAAACGTCGACTTGAGAAGGAAGTTAGCGTTTGAATGTCAAACGTCGACTGAGGATTGAGAATTTAACGTCTGGAGATGGAATTATGATTTGATGTCCGAAGACAGGAGTGAGCGTTTGAATGTCAAACGTCGGTTTGGGGTGGAAATGAGCGTTTGAATGTCAAACGTCAACTTGGGATGTAAATGAGCGTTTGAATGTCAAACGTCGACTTGAGAAGGAAGTGAGCGTTTGAATGTCAAACGTCGACTGAGGATTGAGAATTTAACGTCTAGAGACGGAATTGTGATTTGATGTCCGAAGACAGGACTGAGCGTTTGAATGTCAAACGTCGGTTTGGGGTGGAAATGAGCGTTTGAATGTCAAACGTCAACTTAGGATGTAAATGAGCGTTTGAATGTCAAACGTCAACTTGAGAAGGAAGTGAGCATTTGAATGTCAAACGTCGACTGGGGATTGAGAATTTAACATCTGGAGACGGAATTGTGATTTGATGTCCGAAGACAGGAGTGAGCGTTTGAATGTCAAACGTCGGTTTGAGGTGGAAATGAGCGTTTGAATGTCAAACGTCAACTTGGGATGTAAATGAGCGTTTGAATGTCAAACGTCGACTTGAGAAGGAAGTGAGCGTTTGAATGTCAAATGTCGACTGAGGATTGAGAATTTAACGTCTAGAGACGGAATTGTGATTTGATGTCCGAAGACAGGACTGAGCGTTTGAATGTCAAATGTCGGTTTGGGGTGGAAATGAGCATTTGAATGTCAAACGTCAACTTGGGATGTAAATGAGCGTTTGAATGTCAAATGTCGACTTGAGAAGGAAGTGAGCGTTTGAATGTCAAACGTCGACTGACGATTGAGAATTTAACGTCTGGAGACGGAATTGTGATTTGATGTCCGAAGACAGGAGTGAGCGTTTGAATGCCAAACGTCGGTTTGGGGTGGAAATGAGCGTTTGAATGTCAAACGTCAACTTGGGATGTAAATGAGCGTTTGAATGTCAAACATCGACTTGAGAAGGAAGTGAGCGTTTGAATGTCAAACGTCGACTGAGGATTAAGAATTTAACGTCTAGAGACGGAATTGTGATTTGATTTTCGAAGACAGGACTGAGCGTTTGAATGTCAAACGTCGGTTTGGGGTGGAAATGAGCGTTTGAATGTCAAACGTCAACTTGGGATGTAAATGAGCGTTTGAATGTCAAATGTCGACTTGAGAAGGAAGTGAGCGTTTGAATGTCAAACGTCGACTGACGATTGAGAATTTAACGTCTGGAGACGGAATTGTGATTTGATGTCCGAAGACAGGAGTGAGCGTTTGAATGTCAAACGTCGGTTTGGGGTGTAAATGAGCGTTTGCATGTCAAACGTCAGCTTGTGATGTAAATGAACGTTTGAATGTCAAACGTCGACTTGAGAAGGAAGTGAGCGTTTGAATGTCAAACGTCGACTGGGGATTGATAATTTAACGTCTGGAGACGAGCGTTAGTGAGGACTGACTGGGAATTTAACGTCTGGAGACGAGCGTTAGTGAGGACTAACTGAGAATTTAACGTCTGGAGATGAAGCATTAGTGAGAACTAACGGGAACTTTAACGTCTGGAGACGAGCGTTAGTGGTGTCTAACTGGGAGATTGGACCTCGGGAGAGGGGCGTTAGAAATGTCTAACGGAGAAATTGGACCTCGGGAGAAGGGCGTTAGAAATGACAGAACTCACGAGGGAGAATAATAGAAAAGGATCTCACGAGGAGATAACGAGATGCAGAATCTCGGAAAGGAATCTCTGGGAGATAACGAAAAGATCTCACGAGGAGGAATAATAGAAAAGGATCTCACGAGGAGATAACGAGATGCAAGATCTCGGGGAAGGATCTCGCAGGGAGATGATGGGAAAGACTTAATGAGGAGGCAACGAGAAAGGATCTCACGAGGAGATAACAGGAAAGGATCTCACGAGGAGATAACGAGAAAGGATCTCACGAAGAGATGGGTAATCTCACGAAAAGATGGGTAATCTCTCTAAGAGATGGGTAATCTCACGAAAAGATGGGTAATCTCCCTAAGTGATGGGTAATCTCACGAAAATATTGGTAATCTCTCTAAGAGATGGGTAATCTCACGAAAAGATGGGTAATCTCACGAAAAGATGGGTAATCTCTCTAAGAGATGGGTAATCTCACGAAAAGATGGGTAATCTCACGAAAAGATGGGTAATCTCTCTAAGAGATAGGTAATCTCTCGCTTTCTCATCTTCATCAGTTCCTATGTCGGTTCCTTTGATGAAGTAGCGAGCAAGGTCAAAGCTGTAAGGGTTGGTGGTTGGGTGTGCCGTAGGAGGTTCCCTTTTTGCGGGCTGCTGCCTTGGTGTGGGCGAGCCTATTGTTTTTCCTGATGTCAGCTGGTGTTGGCACATAACTGAGCCCCTGGACCGTGGTGTGGTCCTTGACTTTGATGACATGGTGTTGGCCTTGTAACCTTTTGCCAAGCCCCAGTCCTGGGATGAAGTTCATGAGTTTCATCATCTTCATGGCGGGAGGGATTTTGTCCCGAAATAGTGGAAGGTCCACATTGCATATTTGGATCTTGGAGGTCTCCAGTGTGAATCCAGTTAATGCCATGTCGTCATCGTGCTTGATCTCTAACACTGGAATGCCGTTGGTGCTGGTCTCCTCGGTGGTGACGCTGTCGCCGTAGACTGTGGTTAGCTCGTTGCCTTGCATGAACTTGATACATTGGTGAAGGGTGGATGCCACACCATTCATTTGATGCAGCCAAGATTGCCCCAAGATGGCTGTGAAAGTGATTGGAATGTCTAACACTTGGAATTCGGTGGGGATCATCCGCTTGCCGAACCAGATGTTTAGAGTAGCAACCCCGAGAACTGTGCGGGAAGTAGAATCGTAGGCCTTGACAGTGTGGACTGAAGGCTTCAAATCTGTGGGCTTGATGTCAAGCAGGTCCATCATCTGGATTACTTCTTCTGGAGTTGCGTCCATGGGGACCATGGTGCGGGCCAAACTTTCCTCTAGCTTGAGCTTGTGAGGGTATGAAGAGGTGAGCAGAGACTAAAGGGAAATGTTCGCCTGAGTCAGCTTGAGCTGAGTGAGGATCGGGTCCTCCAACATTTGAGAGGTAGAGGTTTTGGTGGTGCCTCCAGATTGCTTTGAGGTTTGATAAGTTTAACTTTGGCTTATCCTTCTGGGGATTATGCTTCTTGTTGGCAGTAAGGTTGCCGAGATTGGAGACTTTCTTGTGTCCTGATGCCTGAACTGTGGTGTCAGCAGGATATTTTCGCTTTCCCACCCCGTAGGTCTTGGAAAGCTGCGGGTTTGGAAGGAAGGCTGAAGAAAACCGACCTTCAATGCTACCGTGGCCTAGAGGTGTCATGAGGATTCATTCCCGATCGTCGAGGCCGTATCTCGAGAAGCCCCACGATGAAGACCATAATGCCGAAAGATGCTTCTGACAAGCCCCAGTAATCGAAACTCAAGGTAGACCCTTGGGATGAAAGAAAACTCTCTTTGCATGGCAAAGCCCCGGTCTGAAGAAATGACTTTTGTGAAGTCTCAGTTTGAAGGAAGTGCTGGTCATCTGTGGGGATTCTAGAGTGAATCTGATGCAGCCCCAATCTGAGTTGAACTTTATGTGGCCCGGCGAGGCGACCGTCCTTTATTTTTTTTTTGATTGGTCAACCAAAGTGTATAAGAGGAATGTCTTGTAATGTATACGCGCAAGGACGTATTTTAGAGAAGTGGGAACGAATCCTGATTTTATGTGGATGCCTAGTTTAATGCAGGCACCAAAACTCGCTTTGGATTTGACTCTTTTGAGAGAGTATGAGCGTAGAGAGGTTTGGAGAAGTGTATGGAAGCTCTTGCTGCGTAAAAGACAAGTTTAGCCTCTATTTTTCCTATTATCGTAGAAAAAGAAGACTTGTTGAGACATCTGAAAACATGTTTTATCCATAATGATCACTAGATTGCTTTAAACCCTTTGTTAATGTTCAGGTTGTTCAACCATTAATCCCGATATGAACAAATGTCTTGATTAACCGTGAGAAGAAAGTCAACTGATGTCGCGGATCAAAGTTGGCTATGTGTGAAAGAAAGGTCTGTGTATAGGGCAGGTCATTGATGAGACCAGGTTTATGGGATTTGTATGTGTTTAGCTCTGGACCGTTTCTGTTTGCCAAGGTTCTCCTCAGTGTAAGGAGCTCAGGTCGCCGTAGTTCTGGCTGAACGGTGCTTGGCTCTGGGAAAAGGGTATGAACATTTGTGGTCCTTTTGGTGAAAAGGCTCGGATGGGATGTTTGGATGATGAGGTACGGGCCTCGAGGTGATTCCTTGACAAGTCATTGTTGACGGCTTCTTTTGTGATTCCATTGCTTCTTGATCAGCGTCTTTCACCGGGGGATAAAGAATTCGAATGTAGCGTAAGGGCTAATGATGTGTTTTTGCCTTTGCTTTGACCGCTCCATTGTTATCGACAACCTCCATTCTTCGAGCTTTAATTTTGTTTGCCCATCTGTCAAGCTTTTGATTGGTGGTGCTGGGTCCTTGGCCTCATTCTTTTTTTTTGAAGTTCTTGTTTGAACTTTTTTTTTTGAAGTTCTTGAGGACGAAGGCAAGCTCCTACTTGAACTTTCTCGATGCGCACGAGGGCGAAGGCGAGCTCCGAGGTTGTTGTCGACATGGTGTCAATCTTTCGATGTTGAGTGACCTTTTGTTGTTCCTTGATGTTGCCGCCGTTGTTGACTTGGTCAAGGTGATGGTGGGGACATGTCTTGGGAAGTGTATGGCTTGATGGAGGCCTTTGTGAGGTAAGGAAAGTGTATGGGGAGGGCACCAGTTGACTTTCTCACACCGATTAATCAGAACATTAGTTATTTCCAGAGATTATGTGTTGAGCAATGCAAGTGATCATTTAGGATAAAACCATTTCATTAGTTGTAATGTAGGTGTGCAAATAATGTCTCAAGTCTAGCAAGAAGAGAAAAAGACACTTATTTGTAGAAAATTTAAGATTAATTACAATGTCCGAGGCGGACTTGATTGAACGAGGAAAGTACTAGAACCTACGAAGGTTGACCAAAAGACAATTGATGGATCTCGAGGATAGGTAGCCCCTACTCTAGCTGCTCTTTTGTTACTGGACTGCCAGGACGCTCAAGCTTTCCATCTTCTGTTAACTTCTGAGTTCCATACCGCAGACCGAGGCAGTGATCAGTTTGTGCCCATGATACTGGTGGAAGTGGAGGGATTTGAGGCCATGGAGCAGCTGGAGCAGATACAAGTTGTCCGAAGAAATGGGTCGAAAAAGTCACGGGGACGAAACTTGATGACTGAGCATATTGAGAGAATGAAGTGAACCTGGGAGGATTTCGAGGGATATTGGGATCTGTTTGAGATGGTCCAGCGCTGCGCTGGTTGTATTAAGTGAAAGGGGTATTATTGGCTTGGCCATATATGACAGGGGTGCTTTGAGAGGTGGCAGTATGAAGCCTTGGTCGGCTGTTTCCTTGATTTGAAGGATTCCCGTAGCTGGACGGTGGAGGAACCTGGTCGAAGGTTTGGGGAGTTGATCATGAAGGATCGTCGTCCTCGATTAGGACGAAAGTAGCATCTGGCTGGGGGATAGCTGCTATACCTCGCTCATTCAGAAGTTGTACCCTGAAATTCTGCTGATCCTTTTTCTGTTTCTTGTGAACCTCACAGGCCCGGATGGCTTCTTCCAGTATCATATCTGTTACCTATGGTGGGGTTCCATTCCCGTCACGATTTTTCGGTGAGCTTGACATGTCGAAAAGTCTGGCTGAGGGAACTGAGGAAACTGAGGAACAGTCTGATGCTGCCGTAACTGTAATTCTGGCGAGGTGCTGACCCGAAATTCTGAACCACTCTCTGTTTGCTACAGGGAACGAAAGGTATGGCTTAGTTTTCGGAAGGGGTATTTGGCTCAAAGCTTTAAGGCTCGAAAAATGGGACCGTGAAAGGTCGAGAATAAAGATTTGACCATGAAAGGTCGGGATTGAATATTTGAGATCGAACCGCGAAGGTCTCGATTGGAGATCGGAGATCAGACCGCGAAGGTCGGGATCGACTATTCGAGATCGGACCGCGAAGGTCTCGATTGGAGATCGGAGATCGGACCGCAAAGGTCGGGATCGACTATTCGAGATCGGACCGCGAAGGTCTCGATTGGAGATCGGAGATCGGACCGCGAAGGTCAAGATCGACTATTTGAGATCGGACCGCGAATGTCGGGATCGACTATTTGAGATCGGACCGCGAAGGTCTCGATTAGAGAATAGAGATCGGACCGCGAAGGTCGGGATTGACTAATTGAGATCGGACCGCGAAGGTCTCGATTGGAGATTGGAGATCAGACCGCGAAGGTCGGGATTAACTTTTGAGATCGGACCGCGAAGGTCTCGATTGGAGATCGGAGATCGGACCGCGAAGGTCGGGATTGGCTATTCGAGATCGGACCGCGAAGGTCTCGATTGGAGATCGGAGGTCGGACTGCGAAGGTCGGGATTAATTATTCGAGATCGGACCGCGAAGGTCTCGATTGAGGATTGGACCGCTAAAGTCATGCCTTGAGAATCAGACCGAGAAAGGTCACGAATAAGGATTGGACCGCGAAGGTCACGATTGCGAATTGGAATCGGACCGCGAAGGTCTCGATTGAGGGTTGGAACGCGAAGGTCGCGACTTGAGATATAGGACCGAGGAAGATCGCGAATAAGGATTGGACCGCGAAGGTCACGATATGAGACACGGACCACGGAAGGTCGCGATTGAGGATTGGAGCACGAGGGGTCAAGATATGAGACATCGGACCACGGAAGGTCGCGATTGAGGATTGGACCACGAGGGGTCAAGATATGAGACATCGGACCACGGAAGGTCGCGATTGAAAGTTGGACCGCGAGGGGTCAAGATATGAGACATCGGACCACGGAAGGTCGCGATTGAGGATTGGACCACGAGGGGTCAAAATATGAGACATAGGACCACGGAAGGTCGCGATTGAGAGTTGGACCGCGAGGGGTCGAGATATGAGACATCGGACCACGGAAGGTCGCGATTGAGAGTTGGACCGCGAGGGGTCAAGATATGAGACATCGGACCACGGAAGGTCGCGATTGAGGATTGGACCACGAGGGGTCAAGATATGAGATATCGGACCACGGAAGGTCGCGATTGAGAGTTGGACCGCGAGGGGTCGAGATATGAGACATCAGACCATGGAAGGTCGCGATTGAGGATTGGACCACGAGGGGTCAAGATATGAGACATCGGACCACGGAAGGTCGCGATTGAAAGTTGGACCGCGAGGGGTCAAGATATGAGACATCGGACCACGGAAGGTCGCGATTGAGAGTAGGAACACGAGGGGTCAAGATATGAGACATCGGACCACGGAAGGTCGCGATTGAAAGTTGGACCGCGAGGGGTCAAGATATGAGATATCGGACCACGGAAGGTCGCGATTGAGAGTTGGACCGCGAGGGGTCAAGATATGAGACATCGGACCACGGAAGGTCGCGATTGAAAGTTGGACCGCGAGGGGTCAAGATATGAGATATCGGACCACGGAAGGTCGCGACGAGAGTTGGGACCACGAGGGGTCAAGATATGAGACATCGGACCACGGAAGGTCGCGATTGAGAGTTGGACCGCGAGGGGTCAAGATATGAGACATCGGACCACGGAAGGTCGCGATTGAGAGTTGGACCGCGAGGGGTCAAGATATGAGATATCGGACCACGGAAGGTCGCGATTGAGAGTTGGACCGCGAGGGGTCGAGATATGAGATATCGGACCACGGAAGGTCGCGATTGAGAGTTGGACCGCGAGGGGTCAAGATATGAGATATCGGACCACGGAAGGTCGCGATTGAGAGTTGGACCGCGAGGGGTCAAGATATGAGATATCAGACTACCGGAAGGTCGCATTGAGGATTGGACCACGAGGGGTCAAGATACGAGATATCTGACCACGGAAGGTCGCGATTGAGAGTTGGACCGCGAGGTCAAGATATGAGACATCGGACCACGGAAGGTCGCGCTTATTGAGGATTGGACTGCGAGGGGTCGAGATATGAGATATCGGACTAATGGAAAGGTCGTGATTGAGAGTTGGACCGCGAGGGGTCGAGATCTGAGACATCGGACCACGGAAGGTCGCGATTGAGGATTGGACCACGAGGGGTCAAGATATGAGACATCGGACCACGGAAGGTCGCGATTGAAAGTTAGACCGCGAGGGGTCAAGATATGATACATCGGACCACTAAGGTCGCGATTGAGGATCGGACCGCGAGGGGTCAAGATGATGAGACATCTGACCATAGAAGGCTTCGCGGATTGAAATTGGACCGCGAAGGGTCAAGATATGGGAGACATCGGACGTGGTCAAGATATGAGATAACGGACCACGGAAGGTCGCGCGATTGAGAGTTGGGACCAGCGAGGGGTCAAGATATGAGATACATCGGACCACGGAAGGTCGCGATTGAGAGAGGGACCGCGCAGGGGTCGAGATGTGCTGATATCGGACCACCGGAAGGTCGCGATTGAGAGTTCGGGACCGCGAGGGGTCTGAGATATGCGACAGATATCGGGACTTCACTGAAGGTCGCGATTGGAGAGTTGGTCGAGATATGAGATATCGAACCACGGAAGGTCACGAT
>JAFEMH010001472.1:387500-468790 GCA_022495995.1 Adenophora triphylla var. japonica | reverse complement strand
TAATCATAAATAATGTGCTGAGTCGTAACTTTTGGATCTTCAGCCGATATTCCGCGACATATACTTTGATTCATGTCAAAGACATGCCTAGGTCAAAGATCCATATAGCACATCCCACGGAGGGCAAAGTTTTTTGATCTCTGAATTATCCGCCGCCGCTCAACTATGCAATGAAAGGTCGCTAAATCGCATCGGGTCCTATTCATCGCAAAGATTCATTTCTCGTTTTTACGATGCCAGTATTGGTGATGAAACATCTCACAATTTAATCAGGACACTCTTCCAAAGCTGCTTGCAAAGTATTTTCGACCGGAATCAGGTGTTCCTATCAACATCGCGCATCAGATGACGTGCAAACGTCAACATACAGATCTCCTCAGGTTTACGCAAAAGAAATCGACTGGATTCTCCGACTCAGACTTTCGTCATAACCTTCTTCCCCTCTCTTTCAACAACCCTCTTGAGCTCGAGCCGTATCAAGATTAAGCCTCGCCCAACTCATCGCAGCGGAGATACTCGACTTCTTTATTCAAGAATAAAGAGCCAAGCCACATCAGACGCTGGCGACCTTGGATACTCAGGATCACAGAGCTCCGGGTTTTAACCGTCCTCGCTTGTGGTGCCATTTGTTGACTCCGCGGTTTGAAGATCCAGTTGAAAAACCGCCATCTTCACTCAAAACTTTGAAAAGGTTTTATGTTCGAGGTTGCCTCGGGAAGAATCTCAGCTCGGAAGTCTCAAGATTAGAGTTGCTTGCGCTTTTCTGTGCATATTGAATGAAGAGCCGACGCACAAACCATTTGCTGGTTGTCGCTCTTGAATTTTATGTATCGGGATTATGATCCCGTCCTCATCTTATGACTTGGATCATCGCATTTAAACCTTTGCGTGATCGAGAGAATGACTTTTTGGTCAAAGATGAGGTTCTTTAGAAAAGGAGGGTCCTTAGCCCATCAATCCTACGCTTTAAGCACGGTCGAGTCGTAGAGGCTTCATAATTTCTTAATAGGGATAATCGGAGATATAGGTCTGCTAAAACCTTTCTTAAAGAAACATGGAATCTTGAATGGAAGGAACGATGTAAAGACAGGATCTTTGTACACTGGTCCGTTCCAAGGTTGGGGAAAGGAGAATGTATGATAAAAAATGACACTTTAATGAAAAGATGATATTTTTGGGCTGCAAATTTGATGTACTGAGTTTGAATAAATAATCTTTATTGCAAATGATGCATAAAGATTTGATTTTTATGCAAATGATGCATTTTTGTTGAAGAAATTGGCATTCATTATTGCAAATGATGCATAAAGATTGCATTTTGAAAAAGCATATGATGCTAGTTTATGGTAAAGTTATGGTCTTTAAATAAATGATGCTGAATTAGTAATGAAAATGCAAAGGATGCATTTTTATTTAAAAGATAGAGTTTTTATATGCAAATGATGCATAAAAATGACATTTTTATTTGAAAATGGAAGTTTTAGGTGCAAAGGATGCACCTTTATGAAAAAGACTACATTTTTATGACAAATGAGGTCTTAATGCATGCAAAAGGGAAAGGGGCGATAAAGATGTGATCTTTAACTATGAATGCCAAGTCCGGCAAGATGATGAATGCAATGAGCAAGTATATCAATTAAAAGGTTAGGGCGTGCGAGGTTACCACTTGCTTCCTTTTTTGTTTCTTGGTCGGAGCTAGGAGGAGAGATTGGTCTTGTGGATCTTCAAGGAGTGCGGAGGGAGCTTCTTGGCCTTCTTCTTCACCTTTCTTGAGCCTTCACCAATATTCTTCACGTCTTGGGAGTGACTGAGTGTATTGCTATGGAGTGTGGGTATTGTTGTTGTTGTCGAAATGGGTAGAGGAGGGCTCTATTTATAGGCAGTCTGGATAAGGCTAATGAAGCCGTGCGGTCAGAGGCAGCGAGCTAATGCAGCCGTGCGGGCTTATCCATTGTGGATCCAAGATTCTAGAACCATGCAAGGTAGCATTATTCTAGAATCTTCCCCTCCTAATTACAACAAACGTGCTTCTTAATTAGGGAAGATCCTTCAGCTCTAATTTAATAGGGACAGTTCCGGACATGTTTCCAACACTAGGAAGGTCTGGGAATTGACGAAAACTTTATAATGAAATTGCTGGGAAATTTAACCGGAAGGTTGATGCCAGATCACTTACAGAAGCCCTCGGCAACGTCACTGTACATGGCGAGTGGGGCTATCGATAGAAAAGGATCCGATCTGGCGAATGCCGAGACGGATTGGGTGACATCAAGACGGTCGAGTGGTTGAACCTTTGAAGGCTACCCACAAAATCCGGAGGAATCAAGCCGTAGCCGTAGTTCAGGAATTAGGATCCGCTGGGGAGGAAGAAGAGAAACCGGCCTCTTGCTGGGAAAAAAAAGAGAAAATGACCTAGGAGGTCAAACAATTGATCCTACTGGGGATATGTTAGAGTGACCAAGGTGGTTGGATATCTGAACTTATGAGGGGCTGCTTTATCACTAAGGGTGACAAAGAAACAGGGTGACCAAAGTGGTCGAATGGCTGACTCCTTTATAAAAAAGGCTACCTACGTATCCCTGAGGAATCAAGCCTTGATCGTAGTTTTTTTTACCACTAGACAGTTAGGAACTGATGCCCAGGATCCTTGAGGGTTTGACAATTAATTTGAGGCTGTCACCCGATTGAAACTAGAGCTTGACGTCACTATCGAGTGGATAGAGGTAGCTAGAGTTTGGTGAACTTGAGCATACGTCTCAATCTCTTTTCGAACTCGCAGATGCGGGTTGCCAAAGTTAGAAATGACTTAAGCATACGTCTCAATCTCTTCGAATCAGAGATAAGGGTTGCCAATGACTTGAGCGTACGTCTCTATTCGATAGAGGTAGCTTGTTCATAGAAACTTAGCATACGTGCTATTCGATAGAGGTAGCTTGAAGTTGATAGAAACTTAAGATATGTCTCCAAATCTCTTCGAATCAGAGATATGGGTTGCCAATGACTTAATGATAGAAACTTAGCGATACAGCATTATTCACTGGATAGAGGTAGCTTAAGTTGAGAGAAGGAGCGTACGTCACTATTCGAGATAGAGGTAGCTTGCTGAGGAAATTTGTGCGTACGTCACCTCGGGATAGGTGGTATTTAAGTTCGATAAACTTAGTTATTGCCGTCACTATTCATAGAGTTCCTGGATAGAAGTAGAAACTTAGCATACGTCACTATTCTGAGGTAGAGGCTTTCAGTTGATAGAAACTTAGCATACGTCAGACACGGGATAGAGGTAACTTGGCTGATAGAAACTTAGCATACGTCACTATTCCGGATAGAGGTAGTTTAAGCTGATAGAAACTGTCCAGAGATCACTACTCTGATAGAGGTAGCTTATTGACAGAAACTTAGCATACGTCACTGCCTGATAGAGGTAGCTGGCTGATAGTCTTAGCATACGTCACCATCCTTAATAGCGTACGTATGCCAAGTTCTATCAACTTACATACCTCTATCCGTAAGAGTGACGTATGCTAAGCTTCTATCAACTTAAGCTACCTCTATCCTGACAGTGATTTATAAGCCAAGTTTCTATCAACTTAAGCTACCTCTATCCTGCACAGCATTTATAAGTTTCTATCAACTTAAGCCACCTCTATCCAGACAGTGACGTATGCTAAGTTTCTATCCACCTATTACCTCTATCTTATTAGTGACTGACGATCAAGTTTCTTACCAATCTAAGCTACCTCTATCCTGAATAGTGACGGATGATAAGTTTCTTCATCAACTTAAGTTAATCTATCCCGACATTATGACTTACGCTTAAGTTTTCATCAACTCCGGCTACCTCTATCCGCAAATAGCGACGTATGCTAAGTTTCTATCAACTTAAGCCACCTCTATCCAGACAGTGACGTATGCTCAAGTTTCTATCAACTTAAGTTACCTCTATCCCGAATAGTGACGCACGCCAAGTTTCATCAACTGGCCACCTCTATCTCGAATAGTGACGTACGCTCATGTTTCTCTCAACTTAAGTTTCTATCAACTTAAGCTACCTCTATCTGTGCAGTGACGTATGCTTAAATCATTCAAGTCAACTTGGCAACCCATATCTCCGATTCGAAAGAGATTGAGACGTATGCTTAAATCATTCAAGTCAACTTGGCAACCCATATCTCTGATTCAAAGAGATTGAGATATTAAGTTTCTCTCAACTTAAGCAACCACATTCTGATTCAAAGAGATCGAGACGTATGCTTAAATCATTCTAACTTTGGCAACCCATATCTCTCATTCTAAAGAGATTGAGACGTATGTGCTCAAGTTCACCAAACTCCAGCTGCCTCAATCCAATTGAGCAGTGACGTCACTAGTTTCCTTCAGATAGCACAAACTTCTCCATTAATTGTCAAAACCCCAAGGATCCTAGACATCGTTCCTAACTATCCAGTGATGCCTCGAACTACGATCAAGGCTTGATTCCTCCGGGATACGTATGTGAGCCTTTTATGGGTGGCGGTCCAGCCATTCGACCACTTTGGTCACCCCCTGCTTCTTTGCTCACCCCTAGTGATGTGCACCCTCAGAAGTTCGTATATCCGACCACCTTGGTCACCTGCAAAGATATCCCTGAAGAGATCAATTGCTTGACCTTGCAGGTCATTTTCTCTTCTTTTTTTCCTACATCTCACCGCTTTCTTCCTCCTTCCCAAATGTGATCCTAATTCCGAACTACTACCCGGCTTGATTCCTCCCGGATACGTAGGTAGCCTTCCTGCCCGCCCACTCGACCGCCTTGGTCGCACCCAATCCGTCTCGGCATTCAGCCGAGATCGTAGGATCCTTTTCATCTCCACAACCCCACTCGCCTTGCAAGGTGAGACGTTGCCGAGGGGCTTCCTTGTGGAGTACCCAAATCTGGCTCATGCCTTACAAATTTCCCAAGAATTTCTGTAAGTTCTATGGTAATTTCGTGATCTTTCTAGTGTTCCTAAACATTCCGGAACCGTTTTTAATTAAATAAAGGCCTAAGTGGAATCCCTCTTCCCAATCAAGAAACACGCTTGGACTAGGAGGGAAGCTTCTGAGAATAATGCCACCTTGTAATAATTCTAGAATGCCGAGTCACAATGGATAAGCCCGCACGGCCGTGATTGGCTGCACACTGCCACCGCACGCGCTTCATTAAATTTTTATCCGCATCGCCTATAAAATGTGAGCCCTCCTCTACCCATTTCGATCAACAACAACAATACCCACACCCATAGCACACACTCACTACTCCCAAGACGATGAAGAATATTGGCAGGGCGCCTAAGAAGGCACAAGAAGAAGGCCAAGCAGGCCCCTCCCTCCTCCTTGAAGATCCAAGACCAACCTCTCCTCCTAGCTCCGACCAAAGAAGCCAAAAAAGGAAGCAATTGCAACCCTCGCACTCCCTAACCTTGCATTTTACTTGATATACTTGCTCATTGCATTCATATATTCTGCTTGGGACTTGGTATTCATAGTTAAAGATCGATCACATCTTTATCGCCCCCTTCCTCTTTTGCAGATGCATTAAGACTCTCATTTGTCATAAAAATGTAGTCTTTTTCATAAAGGTGCATCCTTTGCATCCAAACTTCCTATTTTCAAATAAAAATGTCATTTTTATGCATCATTTGCATATAAAAACTCTAATCTTTTCAAATAAAAATGCATCCTTTGCATTCAAAACCCCTTGTTCTAATGCATCATTTGCTTTAAAGACCATGTTTTTACCATAAACCATATCATATGCTTTTCAAAATGCAATCTTTATGCATCACTTGCACAAAGATTATTTCTTTAAATCTAAGTGTACTATTTGCTAAACCCAAAATGTCATCTTTTCATTAAAGTGTCATTTTTACCATGCTACTTCCCTTTTCCCCCAACCTTCGAACCCTACCGGTGTAAAAGATCCTATCTTTACATCGCTTCCTTCCATTAAAGGTCCCCATGATTTCTTTAGAGAAAAGGACAACCTTGAACCCTACATCTCCGATTATCGCTTAAGAAAGAGTATGAAGCCTCTATACGAGCTCAATTCCTTCCACTTAAAGCGTAGGATTGATGGGCTAAGGACCTTCCTTTCTAAAGAACCTCATCTTTGACCCAAAAGAGAGTCATTCTCTCGATCACGCAAGTCCCGAGGGTCCCGAGGTTTAAAATGCGATGATCATAAGTCATAAGATGAGGACGGGATCATAATCCCAAATACATAAATTCCAAGGAATCCCGGCGACAACCAACAAATGGTTTGTACGTCCGGAAGATAACTTGGGACATTCCCCCTTATTTTCAAACACATGCACACAAAGAAAGCACGCAAGCAAACACGATTAATGAAATCTAGGGAGACTTGCTCCGGCAAGGCACTTTGGGTGAACGCCAAACGTTCTTCCCAAGGGGTAACTTAACCTCCGAACCCATAAAACCTTTTTTTCAAAGTTTTGAGGTAATCAAAATGGCGTGGCGACTCCGTTTTTCAAATAACTCGGATGTCTTCAAACTCGCGTGAATTCCAATAAACAAAAATTTTGGGCACGTTCCCGCGAAACTACCACCGCCGCCACCGCCCGCTACCGCTACCACCGCTACTACGCTACTACCGCTACCACCTTTACTACCGCTATCACTACTAGTCTACTACTACTACCGTCACACGCCGCTACTACTACGAATACTATACTAGTCTACTAAATGTCCCCCTTATTTATAAAAGGGTAAGGTTGGTTGTCCCCCTCTTTAATATTTTAAGATGCAGTACCTTTTTTTCTTTGCATATCTTTTAGTTTATTTTAAAAAAGTTAGAAGTTTTATTTATTTCAAAATTCATAACACATATAACTTTTTGCAAAAATTGTATGTAGTAAACAAAAGTCACAAATAGTCTTACTTATCCAAAAAAAAAAAGAGTGAAAAAAATTTAAAGTTAACTTTTTCCAAAAAGCATTAAGTTTTATTTCTTTCAAAATTCATAACTTTTTTTATAAACTTCTTTTTTGCAAAAAATATATGTAGTAAACTTAAGTCTAAAGCATAGTCTTATTTATCCAAAAAAAGTTAATATACTACACACAAAGTTAACGAAAACCGTTAAAAAATTAGCTGTTACAAGGTTGAAAAATGATATGCTCGGCCGAGAACCTTTACTATAGACTTCGACCAGGAGTATATGAGACCAGAAAGTTGGCATATTTTGAAGGGTATGCTTTCGGCCAGGAAGCGGTATATGACTCGGCCCAGAGTAACCCTCAACCCCAAACCCCCTAAAAGGGTTATGCTCGGCCAGAAGTGACTTACCCAGGGCTCGGACGAGACAACCTCCGACCCACCGAACCCTAAAAGGGTGTGCTCGGCTAGAAGCAACATCATCAAGGCTACGGCCAAGCGGAGTTTCAAAGCGGAGAAACCGGAGGTTAACCGAAGCAGATTAAAACCGTAAATGCTTAATCCCAGCGAGTAAATGCGTCAAAACCGGTTAAAACCGTAAACCCATTGTCTCGCACGTGAGACAAAGCCTCTATGTCTGTCTTGTTTTCTGGTTTTTCTTGTTCATTTTGAGATCACGAGATAAGATTCGGAACATGCTGGGGATTTCAGATTACATTATTTGCATAGTTCTTTCATCTTAAAGGTCTCCCTTAAAGATGTAGAACTCGAAATCGTATTTTGTTTAAATATTGCTCTTTATTTAAATTGCGTGAGATTGGTTTTTGATTAAAATCCGATCCATGTGAAGGATTCGGGAGTTGTAATTTAAACTAATTTATTCTCTCTCTCTCTCTCTCTCTCTACTCTCTCTCTCTCTCTCTCTCTCTCTCTCTCTCTCTCCCTTTATATAAAACTACGGCGGCCTGAGGTCTTCCTAATTTAGGGAGAAACGTAGCCACTTGGCCGTGAATCCAGGCTGCTCCGGTGACACACACCGTACCAGAGCGAATGACCTTTAAAGCTGATTCTCGATGAGAGAGAAGAAGAGGAGAATAATGTAACATGACGGAATCAATAATGATAAAGCCAAAAGAAAATCAAAGGGAGTTTCTTGACCTTGATTCGAATCCACGAATAAAAGGGTTTAAGAACTCAAGAAAGAATTCTTACAACTGCGAGGTTTGCAATTGAATAATTAATCAAAAGTTGATCCACTAAACAATTACGAAGTTGTTTAAATACTTCTAAAACCACTAAGCAACAAATAATTAAGCGAAAGGACTAAAATGCCCCCAAGTACGAAAATCAAACAATCGGTAATTGGAAATAACGGCGTAAATACGGAATCACAAATGACGCCGGCGATAAAGGCGGCGCCCGGCCTAATCCGAGGCGGGCGCATGATTCGCCGAAGCATCCCTCTTGGTCGGCCAAGCCTATGAGGCGGCTTGGCATAGGCAGTGAGTTTGGGCGGCCGCGTGGAGTACCTGAAGAAAATGCCACTTCCCATTTGGCCATCTTGAGGTGCGCGCCCGAGGATGAGTGAGGCGGCCAGCACCACAGGTCTTCGCCCCCGGCCCTGAATCGCCCATGTTGTCTCCCTGCATCGAGTCTCCCCTTCTTGAAAAAGGATTGCGTCCCCAGAGATCCACATCCCAGCATAACAGAGGATCGTCCCAGGGAAATACTCGAGCAGATCGGCGACATTGAAAGTAGGAGAAATATGCCGCCGTCAGGTAACTCCACAACATAAGCGTTATCATTGACCTTGCGCACCACCTTTGCAAGGACCGATCTTCTTGGGGTGCAACTTCTTGTAGGTACCCTTGGAGCGGAAACCTCTCCTTGCGCAAATGCACATAACCAAATCTCCCTTTGAGAAAAAGTCTTGAAGCGGCGTCGGCTTATCCAGCATCTCCCTTATACTTAGCATTCGAGACCTCTATATTCTTAGGACCCACTTTGAATAGTTAGTCGAGCTTGATTATCGCCATATGTTCAGGCTCTGACGCGCGGCTATAGCCCGGTAACTTTGGTAAGGGTACAAATCAAGTGTATGACTCGGAGGACAGCCGGTACCTGACCTCCCGAATGGTGTCTTCTTCGTAGTTACGGTTAGGCATATTATTAAAAGCAAACTTCGGCGGTGGCCAACATCCACATCAGCTTCTTCGGATTGTCACGCATAACGAAAACGGCCCGAACCATCGACCCCAAAGTCCAGATTAACCACCTCCCGTCTGGCCATCTGTGCGAGGATGAAAAGAACTGCTGCTAAGCGAAGACCCATCCGGGAAGATACTCCACAATGTACGCCAAAAATGACTTAAGAACTTCGCTGTCACGATCGGAAGTAATAGTCTTGGGAACCCCCATGTAGGCGAACACACCTCGCGCAAAAGAAAAGTCCCTCAATATGAGCGACATCCAGATGTTTTACGACACGGAATAAAATAGGCCATCTTCGAGAAACTTGATCTACGACCACAAACATCGAATCATTGGACCTTTGTGTACGAGGTAACCCCAGAACAAAGTCCATCGAAATATCCTCCCAAGGGGCTGTAGGAACAGGAAGAGGGGTGTACAATCCCGTATTCTGGGACTGCCCTTTGTTCGTCTGACAAACCATGCACTTCCGCACAAACATATAAGTATCCCTCACTTGAGTTTGTGCCAATAGTAACATTGGGAAACCAAGCTCCAAAGGATTTTTGTCCGCATTTCGACCAATATGACCATCGCTTGTGAATATCTCACGCAATAAGACTCTCACGAACGGAGCCTTGAGGAATGCACAAGCGGTTCTGTGAAAAATAAGAACCCATCCTGCCAAAAAGAACACTCCGAAGCCAGGATCCTCTCCATGCTGACAACGAGTCCAATCTGCAGAAAAATCAGGATCAGCTGCGACGCCTGACCGCTCTTTCAAGCGTTTCAAACCCCACCACCTGACAGTATGCATTGTAACCAACAGACTCACCCGACGACTCAAAGCATCGGCAACCTTATTATGTTGCCAACTTTTGTGTTGAATAACAAAAGTGAACTGTTGTAGATATGCCACCCAACGTGCATGCATCCTGTTAAGAGATTTCTGACCATTCATATATTTCAAGGCTTCATGATCAGTATGAAGGATAAACTCACGGTGTAATAAATACTGCTCCCAATGTTTGATGGCCTGAACCACCGCATAGAATTCAAGCTCGTACGTGGTCCACTTACGTTTAGCCTCCTCAAGATTTTGACTCGTAAAAGCCTGAGTCAACTTACTCTGAATCAAAACAGCCTTAATGCCTACAACAGAGGCATCAGTCTCAGCACTCAAAAGGCTTAGAGAAATCCGGTAATACCAAAATAGGAGCACTAGTGAGTTTCTCCTTAATTAAGGCAAAACTAGAAGCAGCCTCGTCACCCCACAAGAACTTCCCCTTTTTCGTACATTCAGTAATAGGAGCTACAGCTTGGTACTAAAGGTTCTTAATGAAACGACGGTAAAAAGTAGCAAGACCATGAAAACCTGTGTACCTCACTAACTGTAGTAGGAGTAGGCTGATCGCGAATAGCCCGAACTTTTTCTTCATCAAGCCTGAATCCCATCCGCGAGATGACATACCCCAGGAACAACAGCTTGTCAAGCATAAAACTGCACTTCTTGAAATTGATGTACAACTCATTCTCTCGATGTGCACTGCAGAACCAACCGAATATGCCCAATATGCTCCTCTATCCGTTTTACTAAAGATCAGTATGTCATCAAAGTAAACCACCAAAAATTTCCCGATAAAAGGCTTCAAAAAACCTGATTCATCAACCGCATAAAAGTGCTAGGAGCATTAGATAAGCCGAACGGCATGACCAACCACTCATAAAGCCCCTCCTTGGTTTTGAAAGCGAGTCTTCCACTCATCACCTTGGTAGAACCCTCAACTTGATGGTACCCACTTCGCAAATAAATCATAAGAGAAGATGCGAGCAACCACGAAGGACATCTAACATATCATCAAGGCGGGGAATAGCGAATCTGTACTTGACAGTAATCTTGTTAATAGCCACCACTATCAACACACATCCTCAGGGGAACCATCCTTCTTAGCAGGAACAAGTAGAGCGGGAACCGCACAGGAAACTCAAACTTTCCCGAATATAACCCCGCTGTAATAACTCCTCAACCTTTGCGACCTCAGAATATCATGTACTCAACTGGGCTCAATCAGTAATGTCTTTGTAAAATTAGGGAGGGAAGCGCCGGGGACTAAATCAATGTTATGTTGAATATCATGACGGAGGTAACCCATGCAGGAAGTTCATCAGGCATAATGTCCCGATACTCATCCAATAACGCTTGTAAAAGTAGTAGGAACTAAACAAGTGTCATCCCCAAGCCCTTCTTGACTACGGCAAAATAACAGGCGCATCCATAGCCTCAAGGAAACAAACTCTGTGCGGTACATAACAGTGAAAGCAATAGGCTTTCGCCTAGGTTGGGCACATACTGATTTTTCACGTAATGGACACAGAATTAAAACGAGCCCCACGTCCTTCATAAAGCTCAAAACATTATCCCGACCCTTATGCACGACATTAAGGTCGAATTGCCATGGTCGACCCAACAAAAGATTTGCAAGCATTCATATCCACTTTAATATCACATTGTAAGACATCATCCTTATAACGACCAATAGAAAAAGGGGACAAGACATTGTTGGTGTACCTTAATGTTTGCCCAAAGAATTTATCCACCCAAGCTTGTATAGGGTGTAGGATGTGTCTGCGTCTTCAGCTGCAATTTCTCCACCGTATCAGCGAAATCAGATTTTCGCTACTCCCATTTATCCATGGTGATAGACCCAAGCGTAGAATCATTAACCTTCCCCAATTAGTAAAAAATGTTGTGACGTTCCAGTTCCATGTGGCGCGGGTAGGGGTTATCAACATAAGTCTTCGGACCACAAAAGATGAGTGCTAACACTCGACCTTCGGCTTCATCATTGGGATCCTCCCGAAACTCTGACAAGGCTTCCTCGGTGACATCCTGCTTCCACCGCCATCCCTTTGAACCACGTTTGTGGTTTACGACTCGAACATTGGCTCGAAATATGACCCACGCCACCACACTTATAGCACTTGTCACCGTAAGACTTAGCACAAGGATTGGTAGTCGGCCGGTTAGTCGAGGGAGGCGGAGTCGGCTTGCCTGGGTTTGCGTCAGAGGGGCGGAGGTTGTTTTCGCCTCGGCAGTGGCTGAACCCCAACCTTGTGTCTTGCTAGGAATCGGGAGCCCGCA
This sequence comes from Adenophora triphylla var. japonica, assembly GCA_022495995.1. NCBI lineage: Eukaryota > Viridiplantae > Streptophyta > Magnoliopsida > Asterales > Campanulaceae > Adenophora > Adenophora triphylla. The sequence continues at coordinate 456,543 of JAFEMH010001472.1, read as the reverse complement.
GCGGTTGACGATTGACCCCCAAATTGCAGGCCGAGAAGGTGGCACGAAAAGCCGACGCGGCGACGTTCGCCCATTTGCGCTGGCTGAATAGCCTCATCCAAGCGACGGTATGGAGTTCGAACTGATTATGGATATTCAGCCAGTAGGCCTTGAACAAGAGAGCATCAGTTGCGCATCCGTTTCACTCAAGTCGGTGCGAGATGACCGGTTGTGAAAATCATGGAGATAAGCATCTTACCGTTCTAGCACCTTGTTTACAACTCCATTGAATTTCTTGTACATGGCTTTGCTCAAAATTAATAGGTAAAAACCTGCTGCCTCAGAAAGCATGTTTCATACGGTCCCGATCATTAATTGGTGGTACGCCGTTACGAATCAATTGGTTATTGATTTGTTTCCACCATGCGGACGCGCTTGCCCTTAATTTGTATGCCCGCATATAGGACACCACCGAAGCGTATTCGTCAAATCAAAATATTTTTCAACTTCATCCCCAATCGTCAAGAAAAACCAACCATGTCGGCTACTTTGAGGAAAAGAAAGGGAATATACGCCTTGATTTTTGGTAGTTGTTCGATATTGATACGAATTCCTCCCGGCCGGCCAGGCTTGATGGAAGTGTGTTTGTCTTCGCGATCTGCGGGGATCTCCACAGGTGGGTACCTGCCCGATGCCGTTGGCATTTCTGCAAAGCTTGTAAAAGATTCCACGTTCTTACGCATGTTCTTGACACGAGCGGCGCGATCTGTTGCATACATTCTTGCATTTGTCACAGAACCAACGCATTAAAATTGGCGATCATTATAGCCATGGGGCATTTTGAGCTCTTACATTTTCTCCATAATTTCCGTTATTGGCCATGATCCTAGGATCTCGCTGCACGATACCAAACAATATAAACAAATGAAAGTCAACAATGATTAACAAAAAAATCAAAGGGAGTTCTTGACTTCGATTAGTGTCTGTATCAAAGGGTTTAAGAACTCCATGAAGAAGTCTGTACGCAGAGGTTGCGATTGAATAATTAATGTCGAGAGTTGATGCTAAACAAATTACCAAAGTTGTTTAAATACTTCTAAAACCCTAAGCAACAAAATAATAAAGCAAAGGACTACAAAATGCCCCCAAGTCTCGAAAACCAAACAATCGGTAATTGGAAATAACGACGTAAATACGGAATCCGCAAAGCCGACGCCGAGGGCGGGCGTCCGAAATGTCAGGCGGGCGCATGATTCACCGAAGCATCCCTCTTGGTCGGCCAAGCTTGGGGAGGCCGCATGAGCTGGGTTTGGGGTGACCGCATGGAGCTCTGAAAATGCCCTTCCCATTTGGCGCATCTTGGCGCGCGCCAGAGGATGAGTGAGGCGGCCACACTGGTCTTGACCCCGAATCGCCAAATTTGTCTCTGCGTCGGGGGAGAGGACTACTAGTTATATAGTTGTAATAGTATACCTCCTCAGTCCGGTTACATACTTCACACTTTTCTATTTTGGGAGTCCAAGTACATGCTGTGTGCGGTTGTAGGTGTTACCCGCGGAGTGCTATCACTTTGGCGGTTGGTCATTGCAGGTTTGTAATGATTTGTAATTTAATAATTCTTTCCATATTATTTTATATCCTAATGTCTAATATTGTTTAGCAAGATATATGTGTTTGTTGGTCCATATTCCCGGGTTAAATATATGCATTTGGATTAAATGCTAAAATCGAGGAAGAAGTTGTTGGAGGAATTATTCGTAAACGAAGATTTACGGAATCAATGTTTACTTGGTCCATATTAGGCTTGATGAAGCGAATAAAACGTGGGAGAAGACCAAGTCATGGAGTTGTTGCTGATTAATTGAAGAAAGTACAATACCAAGAAAGCAAGAGAGTACAAGGGATAAAGCATGGACTTGGGCTTCAAGAAATCGGTTGCTACATTCTAGTGGAAGTTGGCGTATGAAGAGAGGAATTCAAGCCAAGAAATCTCTCCACTCCTCTCACACTGACCCGAAGGTCCAAGGCTGTTAGCATTTTGGGAGTAGCCTCCAAGCGCATTGGAAGGCTATAAAATAGGCTAGGTGTGTTTCATTTGAAGTAGGCCAAATATCAAACACACACACCATAACAGCAAGAAAGACAAAGTTCTTTGGTTCGCATATCCTTCCTCCCCTTTCGTGATTCTAGGCTTAAACACTTCGAGTGTTTAAGAGCAGTGTTGGCTAAGGATAGGATTCGTTCTTTGTCTCACATTTAGTTCCATAGAGCATTATCATTGTATTAGCAATAAGGAACTTTCGGCTTTGTAATTTTGCAGTTATATTGATTATAAAGTCTTCGCCATCTAGGCACACTCAAGTTATATATTTATATAACTTGGAGAAAATATATCTTGTGTTGTTTATTTTGCCAAGCTGCACAAAGTTTTTATAAACTATTTATTTTGGTGTGTGTGTGTCTTGTCCGTCGCCGTGTATTTAGCGACCCAGGGTGTTGGGTAACATCTGACGGCTGGCACATCTCTTTCAAAGTGAAGCCATTGACAATTTCAATTGGTATCGTGAAAGCGAAAGTCACTTGACGATACTAAGTGCTTGAGTACAGGTGTCATGGCTTATGCATCCGGCTAATCCTACACAATAAGCGCTCTTTCCCGTGTTAGATGGGCTCGAATTATTGTTATCGGGAAGATCCGTCTACGCTCGCATATCAAATCAATTGATCTTCGAGCATGGCGATCTATAACAAATGGTTACTCCTTACCAATGTTACCAGTCGATTAGAAGATGGTGACGTCTGAAGTCAAACACGAATGGAATGGAACATTGGAAAGAGATCAACCAAGCTAGTTTCAATGAAAAGGCATTTAATGCTATTTTAGAGTGGGTTGATATGCATATTTTCAAACTTATTCAAAAGCAAAGCTTCCACTTTGCAAAAGAAGCATGGGATATTTTACAACGTTTTTGTGAACGGCAAATGTTATGGCGATTAAGTGCACGAGTATTGAAACTAAGCTGCGAGGGTCTCCATACTAGCGAGATTTAGGATGAAGATTAAGGATGGGTAGAAAATGAAACTATTCCTTCTTATTTTGAACACGAATTATTTGATATTGCTAATGAGTGTCAATTGTTGGGTGAAGCTCAGATACCACGGAGTCACACTGACAGTATGATGCAATTACAGCCAATGCCGCTTGTTTGTATGAAAGTTTTTCTAACCTCGATACAGAAAGTACACAAGAGGATGAGCAGAAATAAAGACATCTACTTCCTCGGATTAAAAGACGGACACAGGAAAGCAGAACACTCAGGTTAAGTCCTTTAACCAAAGAGAATGAAAATTACGTGCCTATGTGACTCATACGGAGGTTCAAGCAAGAAAGAGAGAATTCGAGCTTGAAAGAGTCAAGGGCAATCTGACTCTAGTCGAAATCACCTTGAAGTTAGCTCAAGATCGGATCTGGCCAAATTGGATGACATCTTGAACTTCAGTACACCTCTCGTATATGTGTATTACAAGAACCTTTGAATAAAGTATTCTTTCTACTTTGTTCATGAACATAATGAGAATTGCTTAATTAAGGAGCGATTTTTTGATCAAAGACTTTTCTTCAAAAGAATTACGTGACAAAGGGAAGGTGTGTCAATATCGTCACACACCTGGACATTTTAAAAATAAATGTTATATTGTTTCAAAAACTGTCCCACTCAGGTGTTAGCCGAGGTGTTGCCTCAGCTGACATGATAACACTCCCAAGCCAATGGTAAAAATTCAAAAAGGCGTGGAAACCGTGCCACCTGCCATGTGATGTTGTGTACACGCAAAAAACAAATATTGAAGGCTCTTGGTGCCTTGATAGTGGGTGCTCACGGGCATATGACCAGGAACAAAATTATTTTTTAAAAAGACTATGAATAATTCATGGGGGTAGTGTAACTTATATGGTGGGAGCAAGAGTAATATCATTGGGATAGGGACACTAAATGTGTCTGGATTTCCAACCTTAAAGAATGTCTTACATGATGATGGACTTGTACCTAACTTAATTAGTATTAGTCATCTCAGTGATGACAACTTAGAGGTGCGAACTTAATAAAGATACTTGGTGAAGTTTAGCACAAGATTAACACTTGTGTAATGACAGGTACAAGATCTAGTGATAATTGCCATCTTGTTGAAGACAAGCAAGTATACCATTCGGCAAAAATCTCTACAACACCACATTGTGGCATCAAAAGCTGGGACATGTTCACTTTCGTAACATAGAAAAGACACATCTAGATACAACCAAGGCATTTTCCTAGTCTTGATCTTAATCAAAAAATTGTTTGTGAGGACTGTCTCAAAGGGAAACAAACTCGTGTTACCCATGGTGCTGCCCAACACACGAGCAACACACTGGTACTACACACAGCCAACTCTTGCATATGGATCTAATTGAACTATTTGAGATAGAAAGCTTTAGGGGCAAGAAATATACTTATGTCATTGCTGATTATTTTTCACGATTTGATGGGTTTGCTTTTTAAGGGAAAATGTTGAGTACTTTTGAAAAAGTTCAAAATCTTGCATTCTAAGATCAAAAACATGTTTTGTGCTTCACTTTTTCGGTCAGGTCCGAGTCATGGGAGCGGAGTGGCCTCAGACGCTGCCTTGCAAATTTTTGTGCCAGGCGTAGCTCACCATGGTTTCTACTCCAAAAACACCTCAACAAAATGGGGTAATAAAGGAAGAATAGGACTTTACTTGAAATGACACTTCGTGTGATGTTATTTTCAAAAAGAATTTCGAAAAGATTTAGCGTATTTGATGCACTAAATACGGCTTCTCACACGTTTGGCCAATAGAGTTTTAAAGATCAAGCACTACCATTCTTCCATACGAAATTTTGAATGGTGTAAAACCAAAAGTTCATTATTTTCATGTCTTTGGTCACAAGTGTTACATTGTCAATGATCGGGACTACTTAGTAAAAATTGACTCTAAGAGTGATAAGGTCATTTTTCTTGGTTATGCTTCAAATAGTCGCGCATACTAGGGTATTTAATCTAAGGCTAAAAACCATTCATGAATCCATGAATACTGTTTTGGATGATCACTCAAGAGTTGCAGAGAAAATGTTCAAGTACCCTTGAGCCGAAGAAGTCGCCGGGAGCGTTAGCCCGCAGCAGTGTTAGCTTCACGAGTGCTAACATCGATAGTAACACAGTAAATGCCTAGGTGCTGCCACATTGATGAGATAACACTCTCGATAAGCATCTCGATTCCACCAAAGAAATGAAGATCAAGAAGTTTAGTTGAAACAGGGGTTCACGAGAAACCGCAAATCATTCTACAACTCCAAGTGATTGGGGAGGTGAATGAGGGTGTACAAACAAGACGCATGAATTTCCATTAGTGACCGTGACGATGGTAAGGTATGCATGTCCACCACATACCAAAGGTAACATTACTCTTGTTTTACTATCACTTCCAGTAGAACCTGTAAAAATCGTGATTGAAAGCTTAAAAGTATAATTTTTGGATTCAGCTAATGAAAGATGAACTTGATCATATTTGCTCGTAACAATGTTTGTACCCCTCAAACACTAATGTTATTGGGACAAAATGGATTTTCAAAAATAAGATCGATGAAGTATGGAAACATCGCGAACAAGGCTCGCCTTGTGGCTCAGCCATGCACAAATTGACTATGACGAGACCTTTTGCATTCCTCGGTGGCTAGTGAATTGAAGTTCAATAAGCACTTTTATTGGCCAGCGCTTGTTTTCTTAAAATCACATTGTTTCAAATGGACGTCAAAGCAGCCTTTTTAAATGGATACTTAGATGAGGAAGTTTTTGTTGAACAACCAAAGAGGCTTTCAAGAGTCCATTTTCAACCAGACTTCATGTGTATAGACTTGGGATAAAGCTCTTTATGGGTTGAAGCACAGCTTCACGTGCATGGGTATGGGTAGGTTAACTAGTTTTTTACTAGAATATGGTTTTACTAGAGGAGAAGCAGATAGGACTTTATTCATTCTTAAACATGGAGCAACTTGTCAGTGGGTTCAAATCTATGTTGATGACATAGTATATGGCTTCACATCAAAACTTGTTTAAATGATTTTGTAGAGTAGCTATGACATCAACATATTTGAAATGAAGCATGATGGGAGCTTAACTTCTTTCTAGGCATGTGCTGTTAAGCAATCAAGTGAAGGGATTTTCATCTCCAAAAGCAAATATGCAAGGAACTCCGGTGAAGAAGTTTGGGTTGGAAGGTTGAAGAGCTCAAAATTCCTATGGGCACTTCTTCTCAAGATTGGAAAAGATCAAATGGGAGAAGCATGCTCGATCCAACCCTATATCGTTCCATTGATCGGGTGTCTCCTTTACCTTAGCTTCTAGTCGCCCGATTTGATGTACAAGGTGTGGATGTGCTAGATATCAATCTAATCCTAAAGTGTCTGCAACCACCTAAATTTCATGGGAAAAAGATCATTAAATATGTTTTCGGGAACTAGTGATTTAGGGATTTGGTATAGTAAAGATTACTAATACTAATTTAGTAGGCTTTAAGTGACTCCTGGACAAGGTTGGGATATGGATGATAGAAAGTACAAGCGGGGATGTTTTTACTTGGAATAATTTAGTATCATGGTATAGGTAGAAAACAAAATTGTGTTTCATTATCCACAAACTAATGTAATATGTAGTACCGGTAGTTGCTTGCTCACAACTAATTTGGTTAAAACACATGCTTGATGTGATTATGGAATGCTGGATAGCAATATTTTGACCTTATATCGTGATAATTTGAAGTGCTATTAATATTTCCAAAAATCCTGTACAACACTCCCGTACTAAACATATTGACATCCGTCATCATTTTTTAAGACATATGTGTAGATAAAAAGATAATAAATATAGAGCATATACTGATACAAAGTATCAACTTGCCGATATTTTCACAAAACCCTTAGATCTCATGATATGAGTTCTCTAGTCTAAAGAGATCTCTTGGTCTTAAAGCAGACATCTCTGCAAACTAGTCCTCCTCGTAGTAAGGTGTTACCATGGGTGCCGATACTGACACCCGGGTAACACATGTGATACTAGCGCATATTTTTTTGCCAGTTTGGTTTTATCTCTCTGCCGCCATAAGTGTTCCCAGGTTAGTTCGTTCCAAGCTATGAGAGTTCTCACTGTCACGTACACATGTCGACCTTTTTGTTGTGGTAGGATAGCACCCCGAATAACACACTTCGATAAAACCCCTTTCATATGCTTAAAGTGACAAAGTCACTAATTCTTTTGATAAATAAAAGGCAAAGGCATTTTATCCATACTATTCTCTCGAGCTCTAGGGCACGGTGCTCGCCGCAACGATGTACTTCAGTTGCCAAGTGAGAATGTATGAAAGTGATTTTATGCTAAGTATTAGGGACAATGGAGTTCAAGCACTAGCAGAATTCTACTTGAAAAGGCATAGATCACTGTCTATTTACACTTGAAAATAAAAACTAGCCACCTGTGAGTCAAGTTATTTACGATGCTTTCTTGTTTAAAGAAGTGTATTGATACGCGAGTAACAAGCACGACTTAAAAATATATATATAAAGAATTTATATTTAAATTGTTATGTTCGTGCTCAACAAGCTTGTTATGCTTCTTGAGCATTAATGGCTCAAATTTTATTATGCCTCAAGTGTTTGCTGAAACCGAATCATAGTTTATCAAGGATTTTTATCTTACGTGTTATTCCTAGATGTTACCATCATTGCCATTAACATATTTGTATGTGCTATATTATGTTTCTTTATTTCTTTATTTTCGGTTTGTTTAATTAAGTTTTTAAATCTTTGAAAGTCTTTTTTATTGTTTAAGAGTTTTAAAAGTTTGAAAAAAGTCTTTAACTAACCAAGTTTATTCTGAGTAAACAACTTCAAATATCTAAGTCCTAAAATCTAGGATTTGATCTTTCAAAACCATATGGACTTGGTATATTTTGGTATTTGTTTATTTTTATTTTCGTTTTTATATATATTTAAAAAATTATTTGTGTCTTAAAAAAAAAATTTTTTTCAGCTATATAGTCGGATGTCTCATTTTAGAGTTCTGCTTTTTCCAGAGGTTTAGAAAATGTACAGTGGCTAGAGGTCATGTTGTAGTGAGGTTAGGGTAAGATGCAACAGTAGTATTGCAAGGGCTGTGGTCAGGGAGATTACTAAAGAGATAATCAGAGGAAAGTAGATAAGTCTGAAAATTAATTGGTCTACCCCTATATTTTCCTCCCTCTGCCTTCTTTCACAAAATTCAAGTCCAGCCAAATCTCCCTTAACAACAAAATCTGGGGCTTCAAAATGTCAGTCTGCATTGTGAGCCGGGCGCTGGGTCTGCGGTCCATTGGGACCACTTCTGAACCAATGCTCCAAATACCTCCAAAGGGGCGTGATTGCTTTTTTGGTAATGCCATTTTGTTGGGTGGTTTTAGGGAAGAGTTTGGAATTTGAAGGTCGCTGATTTTGGAAGGTTTGAGAATAGGGTGGACTTGGACGGTGACGCATGGCGGGTATTTGACCGTGGTGTGTGAGAGAGAAGTGGGATTAGGGGTGCTAGAGAGAGAGGGAGAAAAAAATAGGAATTAGATTAGGAATTAATTTTTCAAGACTTATCCTACTTCCTCTAATTATCTCCTATTTTAATTAATCTCCCCCTATTTTTTAGCCACTAAAAATAATTACATTAAATATTTACCTAACTTCCCTTATTTCTAGCCACACAAAAATAACTACAATATTTACTCCCCCTATTTTCTAGGCCACAAAGAAAAATCAAATACAAAACTCTTCCCACACAAATTAAACATCCGGCCATTATTTTGAAATTTTTTTTTTTTTTTTTTTTAAATAATTTTTACTTTAATTTTTTAATTTCTTGTGATTTTTTTTTAATTTTTAAATATATAAAACGAAAATAATAAACAAAACATACCAAATATACCAAGTCCATATGGTTTTTGGAAAATCAAATCCCTAGATTTTAGGACTCTTAGATATTTCGAAGTTGTTTATCAAGAATAAATTAGGTTAGTTAAAGACTTTTTTCAAACTTTTAAAACTCTTAAACAATAAAAAAGACTTTCAAAAAGTTTAAAAAATTAATTAACCGAAACCGAAAATAAAGAAATAAAAAACATAATATAGCACATACAAATATACAATTTAATGGCAATGATGGTAACATCTAGGATAACACATAAGATAAAAATCCCTCGATAAATATATTCAGCTTCAAAACACTTCGAGGCATAATAAAGCCGAGCATTTTAAAGCACTTTTTAGGCATAACAAATGGCATTGTTAGGACCACGCAATTTTTAGGCATTATGCGCCTATATTTATATTTTTAAGACATTGCTTGTTACTCACGTATCAATACACTTCTTTAAAACAAGAAAGCATCGTAGTAACGAGCTCGCGTGCTTCGAAGTTTTATTTCAAGTGTAAAGACCAAGTGATCTATGCCTTTCAAGTAGTGGGTACACCGGTAGTAGCGAACCCATGTCCCTAATACTTAGCATGAAATCACCTCATACATTCTCATTGGCAAGAGTACATCGTCAGAAATGGAACACCGTGCCCCGAGCTCGAGAGAATAGTATGGATAAAATGCCTTCGCTCTTTTATTTATTTGAAAAAGATTAGTGACTTTGTTTCTACTTTAAGCATACGAAGGGAGTTTTATCAAGTGTGTTATTCCAGGGGGTGCTATCCTACCACAACAAAAAAGGTCAAGATGCTGCAACCGTGGAGAACTCTCATAGCTCACGGCTTAACTATGGGAACCCTTACAAAGCAGAGAGAATAAAACCAAACTAGCAAAAAATATGCACTAGTATAAGACACTGCAGCTACTCCCTGTGTGTTATCGCACTCCATGGCGGTAACACCCTTACTAGCGCAGGACAATTTTTAGAGAATGCAAAGACCAAGAGATCTCTTTAGACTAGAGAATCTATCATGGTCTAAGGGTTTTGTGAAAATATCAGCAAGTTGGGATACTTTGTGATTTCAATATGCTCTATATTTATTATCTTTTATCTTACCATATCTCTTAAAAATGATGACTCTGATGTCAATATGTTTAGTACGAGTGTTGTACAGTGATTTCTTTGGAAATATTAATAGCACTCAAATTATCACAAGATAAGGTCAAAATATTGCTATCAAGACATTCATAATCATCAAGCATGCTGTTTTTGAACCAAATTAGTTGTGGAACAGCACTAAACTACCAATGCTACATATTCTCGATTCAAAGGGATAATGAAACACAATTTCTGTTTTCTACTATACCATGATACTAAATTATTTCCCAAGTAAAAACATCCCCCACTTGTACTTTTCCTATCATCCATATCCCCCGCCCAATCCGAGTCACTAAAGCCTACTAAATTAGTATTAGTATCTTTACTTATACCAAATCCCTAAATCACTAGTTCCAAACATATTTAATGATCTTTTCACAGTAATTTAGGTGAGACACTTTAGGATTGGATTGATATCTAGCACATACACACACTGTACATCAAATCAGGCGACTAGAAGTAAGGTAAAGGAGACTACCAATCATGGAACGATATAGGGTTGGATCAACATCTTCTCCCACTTGATCTTTTCAATCTTGAGAGAAGTGCCCATAGGAATTTTTGAGCTCTTCGAACCTTCCAACCCAAACTTCTTCACCGTGTTCCTGCATATTTGCTTTGGGAGATGAAAATCCCTTCACTTGATTGCTTAACATGCATGCCTAGAAAGAAGTTAAGTTCCCCCATCATGCTCATTTCAAATGTTGATGTCATAGCCTCTACAAAATCATTTAAACAAGTTTTTGATGTAGAGCCATATACTATGTCATCAACATAGATTTGAACCACGACAAGTTCTTTTCCATGTTTAAGAATGAATAAAGTCCTATCTCGCTTCTCCTCTAGTAAAACCATATTCTAGTAAAAAACTAGTTAACCTACCATACCATGCACGTGGAGCTTGCTTCAACCCATAAAGAGCTTTATCAAGTCTATACACATGGTCTCGGTTGAAATGGATCTTCAAAGCCTTTTGGTTGTTCAACAAAAACTTCCTCATCTAAGTATCCATTTAAAAAGGCCGTTTTGACGTCCATTTGAAACAATGTGATTTTAAGAAAACAAGAAATGGCCAATAAAAGTCTTATTGACTCAATTCTAGCCATTGTGTGCAAAGGTCTCGCCATAGTCAATACCTTCCACTTGTGTATAGCCTCGAGCCACAAGACGAGCCTTGTTCCTAACAATGTTCCCATACTCATCGGTCTTATTTTTGAAAATCCATTTTGTCCCAATAACATTAGTGTTTGAGGGACGGGGTACTAAAGACCAAACATTGTTACGAGCAAATTGATCAAGTTCATCTTGCATTGCTTGAATCCAAAAATTATCTTTTAAAGCTTCAATCACATTTTTAGGTTCTACAGATGAAGTAAAACAAGAGTATGTTACCTTTGAGTATGTGGTGGACATGCACACATACCTTACCATGTCACGGTCACTAATGGAATTCATACGTCTTGTTTGTACACCCTCATTCACCTCCCCAATTACTTGGGTTGTAGGATGATTCCTACCGATTCTAGGTGGAGGATCTCTTCTCACATTCTCGTGAACCCCCTCGTTTCAACTCCTTCTTGATCTTCATTTGCTGACTCGGAATCGATGCTATCGAGGTGTTATCTCATCAATGGTAACACCCTCGCTTTCGTGTTACTATCGTTGTTAGCACTCGTGGTAACACCCGTGGTAACACCTTCCGGATCGACTTCTTCCAACAGCCTCCAAGGGTGTCTCTTGAACATTTTCTCCTACGTAATACTTGAGCTGATCATCAAAAACAATATTCATGGATTCTGGATGGTTTTTAGCCTTAGATTAAATACCCTATATGCACGACTCATTTGAAGCATAACCAAGGAAAAATGGCCTTATCACTCTTAGAGTCCAATTCTTAAGCTAAGTAGTCCCGATCATCGAGACAATGTAACACACAAACCAAAAGACATGAAAATAATGAACTTTCTGGTTTTCTACCATTCAAAATTTCGTATGGAGTCATGGCTGTGCCGGGTCTTAGAAAAACTCTATCTGGGCCGTGTGACAAGCCGTATTTAGTGCCTCCGCTCTCAAAATCTTTTCGAAATTCTTTTTGAAAATAACATCACACGAGTCATTTCAAGTAAAGTCCTATTCCTTCCCTTTCTCAGCCTACCCCATTTTGTTGAGGTGTTTTTGGGGCCGAAAATTCATGGTGAATACCTTTCTTTCACAAAAATTTGAAAAAGAAACATTCTCAAATTCCCTCCCATGATCGGACCTAATTCGAAAAATTGAAGCACAAAACATGTTTTTGATCTTAGAGTGCAAGATTTTGAACTTTTCAAAAGTCTCGTATTTTTCCCTTAAAAATAAAACCCATGTAAATCGTGAAAAATCATCAACAATGACATAAGTATATTTCTTGCCCCAAAACTTTCTATCTCAAGTGGACCCATTAGATCCATATGCAAGAGTTGAAAACAATGTGTAGTACCGAAATGTGTTGCTCATTGTGTCAGGCAAAGACCACGGGTAACACGAGTTTGTTTCCCTTTGAGACAATCCTCACAAACAATTTTTTGTTTAAGATCAAGACTAGGAATGCCTTGGACAAAGATCTAGATTAACAATCTTTTCTATGTTACGAAAGTGAACATGTCCCAACTTTTGATTCCACAATGTAGTGTTATCAAGTTTTGCCGAATGGCATACTTGCTTGTCTTCAACAAGATAACAATTATCACTAGATCTTGTACTGTCATTACACAATTGTTAATCTTGTCATAAACTTCACAAGTATCTTTATTAAATTTCACCTCTAAGTTGTCATCACAAAGTTGACTAATACTAATTAAATTAGTTACAAGTCCATCAACATGTAAGACATTCTTTAAGGTTGGAAATCCAGACACATTTAGTGTCCCTCTCCCAATGATATTACTCTTGCTCCCACCACCATAAGTTACACTACCCCCATGAATTGTTTCATAGTCTTTTAAAAATAATTTTGTTCTGTCATATGACGTGAACACCCACTATCAAAGTACCAAGAACCTTCAATATTTGTTTTTAAAGCGGTGTACACAACATCACATTTCGGATTAGCTTTTGGTTTCCACACCTTTTTTGAATTTTTACCATTACATTTGGGTGTGTTATCACGTGTCTTGGGCAACACCTCGGGTAACACCAAGGGGCTGGACGGTTTTTGAAACAATATGGCATTTATTTTTAAAATGTCAGGTGTGTGACAGTATTGACACACCTTCCCTTTGTCACATGGTTCTTTTGAAGAAGAATCTTTGTCAAAAATCCGCTCCTTAACAAAACAATTCTCATTATCATTCATAGACAAAGTAGAAAGAATACTATTCAAAGATTCTTGAAAACCAATACACCTTTCCGAGAGGTGTACTCAAGTTCAAGATCTCATCCAATTTGGTAGATCCGGTGTTGAGCTTCTTCAAGGTGGTTTCGGCTAGAGTCAAATTGCCCTTGACTCTTTCAAGCTCGATTTCTCTCTTTGTTGCTTGAACCTCCATATGAGTCACATAGGCCTGGAGTCCTTCATTCTTCTTGGTTAAGGCCTTAACCAACTTGTTCTCTTTCTTCCATTCCACGCGCAATGCCTCGCAAAGGTCTTTTAATCCGGAAATGAGATCATCTTTGCTCTGCTCATCCTCTCGTGTACTTCTGTATCGGGGTTAGAAGAGCTAACAAAACAAAACGACATTATTATCACATAATTCATCATACTGTCGGGTGTGATCACCGAGATGTTATCTCGGAATTGGATAACACCTTGGGTAACACTGTCCTTTTCCGTGTTACTTACTGTGACAAACATGGTTGTTTGATCAGATTCTACCTCCTGAGATGGTCCTTCATCCTCATCATCACTGAGAGAAACCCATAGGTTCTTTCCTCTCTTCCTTAGAGTATTTGCACACTCATTGGAATAGTGACCCCAACCCGAGCAAGCACACTGCCATCACCTTCACAAAAACGTTGTAAAATATCCCATGCTTCTTTTGCAGTGGAACTGTTTTGAATAAGTTTGAAAATATGCATATCAACCCACTCAAAAATGGCATTAAGTGCCTTTTCATTGAAACTAGCTTGGTTGATCTCTTCCATGTTCCATTCTGATTCAGGTTTGACTTGTACGTCACCATCTTCATCAGCAGGTAACATTGGTAAGGAGTAACCATTTGTTATAGATCTCCATGCTCGAAGATCAATTGATTTGATATGCGAGCGTAGACGGATCTTCCAATAACAATAATTCGAGCCATCTAACACAGGAAGACGCTTATTATTAGGATTAGCCGGATCATAAGCCATGACACCTAGACCAAGCACTTAGTATCGTCAAGTGACTCGCCCGATACCAATTGAAATTGTCAATGGCTTCATTTGGAAAGAGATGTTGCCGTAGATGTTACCCAACACCTTGGTTAACACACTGACGGACGACACACACACCAAAATAAATAGTTTATAAAAACTTTGTGCAGCGGAAATAAATAACACAAGATATAATTTTCTCAAGTTATATAAATATATAACTTGAGTGTGCCTAGATGGCGAAGACTTTATAATCAATATAGCAAAATTACAAAGCCGAAAGTTCCACTATTGCTAATACAATGATAATGCTCTATGGAACTAAATGAGACAAAGAACGAATCCTATCCTTAGCTTAACACTCTCTTAAACACTCGGTGTTTAAGCTAGAATCACAAGGGAGGAAGGATATGCGAACCAAAGAACTTTGTCTCTTTTGTGCTATGGTGTGTGTGTTTGATATTTGGCCTACTTCAAATGAAACACACCTAGCCTATTTATAGCCTTCCAATGCCTTGGAGGCTACTCCAAAATAACAGCCTTGGACCTTCAGATCGTGTGAGAGGAGTGGAGAGATTTCTTGGCTTGAATTCCTCTTCATACGCCAACTTCCCTAGAATGTAGCAACCGATTTCTTGAAGCCCAAGTCCATGCTTTATCCCTTGTACTCTCTTGCTTTCTTGGTATTGTACTCTTCAATTAATCAGCAACAACTCCATGACTTGGTCTTCCCACGTTTTTATTCCTTCATCAAATAATATGGACCAAGTAAACATTATTCGTAAATCTTCGTTTACGAATAATTCCTCCAACAACTTCTTCCTTGATTTTAGCATTTAATCCAGCCATATATTTAACCTGAAATATGGACCAACAAACACATATATCTTGCTAATAATATTAGACATTAGGATATAAAATAATATGGAAAGAATTATTAAATTACAAATCATTACAGTCCGGGTAACACCCAACTGCCAGTGATAGCACCTGTGGTAACACCCACAGTCTGCATTAACATTATTTATCGGAGATAGTAATAGTATTGCGAGATTGTGTTTTCTTATAGAGAATTTAACTAAGTATAAATATTATGAGTGGTGGCTACACTATAAATAGAAGTCAAACAAGAATATTTTGTTAGAATTGTTTTAAATGTGCTTTACTACTTTGGATGGTATATTGAACTTCGGTATGAGCAATTGTGCCCTTAGAGGATAGTTGATTTAATAAGGTCAGTAAACCGTTTTTGTGTACATTAAAATTTGTGAGTAATTTAACTATCTACCACTGGTATGGGACGGTTGTAGATAATTAAATCACTCGAGTTATTTTATTAGCTTATCAATCTTTTGAAAATCTCTTAAAATTGTGAGTGGTTTAGTTAATTAAAACTGGTATGGGACAGTTTTAAATAAATAAACCATTCGAGTCTCACGGGATCTCTTTTCATCTATCTTTGTAATTCTGAAAGATGTTGTAAATTTTAGAAAGACTTGGTATTCTAAAGTTATAATTTGTAAAGAAACAAGTGGAAAGGCAACCTAGTTCCCCTATAATGATTGATTGTATTAAAGTTTCGATCCGAGAAATGACTTGATAAATTGTGGGGTTATTAATGTGACGGTCGCAGTAGACTTGGGTTTTGTATTGGAGTTGGATCGGCTCCGTTGTGGGCGGCCAACCATTTAATTTGAATGTTGATCTGTCACTGGACCTGAACATAATTGGAACATTGAATCGTGATAAATAGTTGACCAGTATTCCGTTCGTAGAATCAGGGTCTTATTAGCATGTCCATATTTATTATTCCATGGACAATTGTTTAATGTTGTATTATGAGAACTGCGGATAAGATAATTGAACTAACTCGTTTCAAGTGAGTCGAGACATAAGGTGGATTGAGCACAAATGTGGAAATAGAATTTTGACGTTGGAAGATTTGTTAGGACATTTAGAATTTTAGATTGAACTTGAGAGTATTATCACGATGGATTTTGTGATTGAGCACTTTGAAAGTAAAGGGGTATGTTGTTTTGTTTATAGAAAGTTGATTTGTAGTTCCTACTCATTATATAGGATTATAGTGATGAGATTCTTTGATCAAGTCCTCATATATGTTAGGAGATAGTTTGATTGTATAAACCCCATAGTATTAAATGGATTGGATAGACATCAATTTGGAAGATCCTTTTTGGAATGTATGGATGCTATTGAGTTTAACTTTGTGAAAATTTGAGGAATCATTACTTATTATTAAGGATATGCTACGGGCATGTACAATGGATTTTTGTAGTCGATAGGACGTATGATTACCAGTGGTTGGGTGCGTATAATAGCAGTTATTATTCTAGCATTGAGATAAAACCATATGAGGCGTTGTTAGGGAAGAAAATATCGATCTCTAATTTGTTGGGGTGAGGTTGGAGAAGCAAGGCCTAAGGTAAATTGGCGCCAAAGTTTGTTAATCCATTTGAAGTTTTGGAAAAGGTTGGTGATTTGACTCATAGACTGGCTTGGAGCAGCTTATAGATTATTTAAAGTTTTAAATGCAATATTGTAATGTATTTGGTGACATAAGTTGTAATACTTTTATTTATTTATGTAGTTATTGAGGTCGTGAAAATTCGGGTTAGTGATATTGTAAGGTATTCTTGGAAAATTAATTTGTAATATCGTATCATTAATGGAATTAGAATCTTGGGTAAAAATCAACCTTGAAGAGACTATTTGGGAATGGAAGTCTGAGGTATACATGTAACCGAGGCGGGTTGATCAGTTAGGTAAGTGACAGTCAAATTCGGGACGAATTTTCTTTAAGGGGGAGTGAGTGTAACGACCCCAACCCTAGGCACAAATTTTAAATCTTATATTATATGCTTTTAATATTTATGTTAACTTTATGTGTTCATTTATGTCTTTAAATTTTTATTTTAAGATAAGTTGGGTGAGAAGTAAATTTAGAATCTTTTAAGAAATCATTGGATATTAAATAAAGGACCATGGGAATTAATAAAAATAGAAAATAGATAAATAGTAAGAGGAGGTTAAAATGAGTAGAATAAAAAATTAGGGGGAAAGGTTAATTTTTAAATGGTGAAAGCCTTAGATTTTTTATGGGGGGCCAAGAAAGGCTTACTTCCCCCATATCCCTCCATGTGTCCCTCACCATACCTCCTCCCTTACTTCCCATACCTCCTTTACCATTCTTATACTCCATCTTCCTCCTTCTTCTCCTTCATTTTTTTTTCTTTTACAAAATTCCATGGAAACCTTACCCTTGAAAGCCTCATTTCTTAAGTTCCTAGAGAAGTCAATTCTCCACCATTTTTAGATCCGAGAGTACTTTTGTGTTCGGGGTGAAGAGAGGAGCTCATCAAGCTAAGAAGATCTTCATTCCATTCCACATTTGCTAAGTGAGTTGTTATGACTTTACTTCCTCTAAATGTTCATGAGCTATTTAATGTTGTCATTGTTATTTAGATGATTGTTTAATGCTTTGTAAATCCTCTTGGAAGTTGAGGAATTGATTAATCTTATGGATGGATGTTATTGTTGATCAAGAGTGTAAGAACATGGATTGATTTAGATTAAAAGTGTTAAACTTGAAATAAGGAATGAAATGGGTGGAGTTAGATTAGAAGATTTTAGTTGGAAATAAACTAAGGAAATGGGTGGAAACTTAAGTGGTAAATAATCTAGGACTATATTATTTTGGATCTAGATGATTGAAGATGAGGTTGTAAGGTTAGAAAATTCCTTTGGTGTTCATGAATATAAAGAAGATTAAAAAAGGAAAAGAAAAGTAGTAAATAGAGACTTTAGAAAATCTGGTTGCTGGAAAATGGCCTTGGGCGGTCGCCCATGGGGGCTTGAGCGGCCGCCCATGTAGACAGAACCTGAACTCCTTGGAAATTCCTCTTGGGCGGTCGCCCAAGAGGTAGTGGGCGGGCGCCCATGATGCCAGACCTTCCCCAGTTTCCGTTCTTGCTGATTTTTGCCAACAACCTCGTGGCATGACCCCTAACCTTTATAAATTAATAGAAACCGATTCAATTCGGATATGAATCAATTCTTTTCAACCTAGAATAATAGTAGAACACTTGAGTCACTTAGTGACACCTTAATTGGGTTTAAATGGAACTACGGAAGCACTTTAAGTCCGACTTAGAAATCATTTGGCAGTTTATTAAATGTGACTCCAACTTGGTAGAGTTAACTTGAATCCTTATAGAGATCATATATTGTTGTATAATGACTAAGTAAGATGGGTTGATGATATTTCATTATCTTACTTGAGTACATATTCATGGATTGTATTGTGCTTAGTGTATTACATAAATGTTGCACTCTGATTATTGGTTGAACATGAGTATATTTTACCATGTGGCTATATTGCTTATTTATGCATAGTGTTTTAAATAAATGTTGCACTATGAGATTTGTTGAACATGAGTATATTTTACCATGTGGCTATATTGCTTTATCCCGTTTGTGGATTATATCTCAAGTAACTACTATGTGCTTGATAATGTGTTAATCACCGATATTGGGGTATGATATAATACGATCAATTATGGAAGTGTGACCTAATGTGATCGGATTATGTTATACTGTGACCGTCCCCTCCCCGCGTGGCCGGTTGGGATATAGCATCTGTATTGAGCCAAAAGCCTTACAGAGTTGCTACTATCTTATTTGGTTCCCTGAAAAACGGGTCTTATAAGATGTGAGTATTGCTTAAGCAGCTCACTGTAAGATTGGAGTATTATTATACCCAATGTTGTACGACTATTGTTCAGACGGGAAAAGGTAAACCAAGGTAATGTAAGGTGTTTACAGCTTTTCCAATGTGTTATATGTGACTTGTTATGTGTTGCACCTTATTTGGCATATTGCTGCATTCATAATAGCTTGCTGAGATTTATTCTCACCCCTCTCCCTTTAATGTTTTTAGATCCCGAGACAGGTGGACCGACCAAGTAAGGGCGGAAAGGAGTTTAGAAGTGGTATTTTGGGAATTGTCGGGTTATGTATAGGTTGGTGTAGAAAGTGTTTGTTGTATAATTCTTTTAAAAGGGTTGTATTCATAAACTCTAATTTTATTTTATATTCGACATCTTTTTGTAACTAAAATCGTTTACTACTTTCAAGGTGGGTCAACTCTTCCTCCAATGTGGAAAGGAATGGAGTTATTTTAAAATGGTTATGTTTATGTTTGAAAGTTAAATAAAAGTTTTTAAAAGTTTAGGCAAGTTGGGGTTAGTTTGAGGACGCTCCAGCTCGGGACACGTGTAGGTTCCGGGTCGGGATCCTCACAATAAATTTGCGTAAACTTTTTTCTAATCTTAGTGTTTCTCTTACTTGTTGAGGGTAAGATATCTTAAGCATTTTATTATACAAGCATGTCTCTATTAAAATGAAACTTCTAACTCAAATTTTTAATATAAATTGTTATCAATATAATTGTAATATAGATGAAGGTAAAAACTCAAAAAAGAAGAATTTATCAAAAAATACTTTTTAAATATGGATATTAACACAACTTGGATATTAAATAAAACATTTTGAATATTACAAAAATTTACTTTTTTTATATATTTATATGTCAAATAACTGATAAATGCATTTATCAGTTATAAACAACTGATATTAATAAAAAAAATCAAGCACAAAATATTCTTTATAAAACTGATAAATGAATTTATCAGTTGTTTGATCATATATCAGTTATAAACAACTGATAATTGCATTTATTAGTTATTTTAACGGAAAACTCAAAAAAATATAAAAAAAAATCAAAAAAAAAAGTAGTTTTGTATATCACAACTTACATGTTTTTTTGTTTTGTAAATAGCATCTTTTTTAGATAGTTTTTGATAAAAACTCATAAAAAATGACACCCACAAAAATTATTTACCTAATTTGTTAAATACGTGTCAAGCAAGACACCACTGTTATTTTTGATGAAATCGTGAGACAATATTCCAATATATACATAGGTTATTTATATTAAATAGGGGCGTAATTCTAATAAACTGGATTTCCACATCCCTTGAATTTTTGCAAAATTGATTTGATATATCAAAATTTAAAATCAAAAGTTGAAGTATATAAGCACTTAATAAAAAAAATTTGCCCAAATTTCTCTCAAGCCAAAATAGTGACCTAATATATTTATGTCAAACTTTGTTTATATAAATGTAATAAATGCAGAGATTATTACACCACAACTACCTCATAACTATAAAGTCAAATGACATATCTACCCCTATCTCTCACAATTACACCAACCCAAAAATCCATCGTTAACATACTATCCAACTCTTAACCAAATGACATATTCTACCCATTTCTCTCTTTAACTATTTTTTAAACCCAAACAGTAATAATATACTTACCTATAAAAACGTGAATATAAGAAATATTTTTGGACCGTCACTACCAGAAACTGGTGATTTAGCGACGGAATTAACAGTGACGGAGTCATTCCGTCGCTCTTTAGCGACGGAAATTAAGCTTTAGCGATGGAAAGATTTTGGCATCAAATTTACCGACGAAATTTAATTTCGCCGCTATATTCCGTCGCAAAAACGAATATTCGTTTTATTACCGCCACTATTTTGGCGAAAAATTTACCGACGGAATATTCCGTCGCTAGTTCTTTATCAGCGACGGAATTATTCCGCCGGTGAAAAGTGAATATTTTTTATTTTTTTTATTTATCAGCGACGGAATTATTCCGTCGGTGAAAATTAAATATTTTTTTATAATACACCGGCGGAATATTTCCGCCGCTGATAAATTAAAAAAAATTAATTTATCAGCGGCGGAAATATTCCGTCGGTGAAAATCAAATATTTTTTATTTTTTTTGAAATATTACACCGACGGAATATTTCTGTCGCTGAATAATTAATTATTTTTAATTTATCAGCGGCGGAAATATTCCGTCGGTGAAATTAAATGTTTTTTATTTTTTTTTTAAATTAAACACCGACGGAATATTTTCGCCGCTGATAAATTAGTTTTTTTTAATTAATCAGCGACGGAATATTTCATCGGTGATTATATAATTTAATTTTTAATTATTTTTAGAACTAATTAACAAAATAACTAACTGAAAAACATTAAAATATTTAACTGAAACGTTAGAAAATTGACTGGAATTTTAAAAAACTAACTAAAATTTTGAAAAACTAACTGAAAACGTTAGAAAATTAACTGAAAACGTTAAAAAACTGACTGAAATTCTAAAAAACTAACTGGAATAAAAATTAATTAAAATAAATTAATATCAGCGACGGAAATTACCGTCACTGAAATTAATTTATTTTAATTAATTTTTATTCCAGCGACGAAAATTTTCGCCGCTGAAATCAATTTAATTTAATTAATTTTTATTACAACGACATAAATTTCTGCCGCTGAAATGAAAATTTAATTAAATTAAATTGATTTAACGGCGGAAATTTTCGTCGCTGATGTCAGTAAATCACCGGCGGAATTAATTCCGTCGGTAAAATTAAAATATACCGGCGGAATTTGAGTCGTCGGAGATCAGCGGCGGGACAATAGCGGCGGACCACCGACTGAATTTTTCCGTCGGTATTATGTTTTAGCGACGGAAATTTGGATTTAGCGACGGAAATTTCCGTCGCTAAAACCTGTTTTTCTGGTAGTGCGTAAGTTCAAAATTTAGTTAAAGTGTATTAAGTGAACTGGAATTTTGATGAGCATTGGTGTTCACTTTTATTTTTGATATATTTTTCAATAAAGTATATTCATTATTTATTTATTTATTTACTTATTTATTGATTTTCTTTGTTTTATATATATATGCAGATTCTAAACAACGCTTGCTTAAATTAAAAGCAAGCAAATAATTTTTTTCCTATGAAAATGTGAATGTAATGAATATTTTCTCATTAGTTAGAAGTTTGTCCTTAATTTATTTTTCATATTTCATATGTAATTTGTAAGTTTGAAGTTTAGTTAATGGGTATTAAGTGAATTGAAATTTTGAGTAACATTGTTTTTCACTTTTATTTATGATATCTTTGTCTACAAAATAAAATTAATGGATGAAGATCTAGTGGGGGTTGATTGTGCTTGAAATTGGATGTAGAAAAATTGAAGGGACAAACATCAACAACATCATGTCATATATCTATGTATATGTCTGTCAATTATTTTATAATTGTTATAATAAGTCTTTTTTAATTTTTTAAATCCTTCACACACACACACACACACACACACACATATATATATATATATATATATATGAATTAATTTATTTGTTTGTTCAAAATATGTTCTTACATCTCAACCCAAAAATATTCAATATAATATTACTAATAATTAGCAATGAAAGTAATATTCTATCTAAAAGTTAAATTATACAAACTAAACCAAAATATAATATAACATAGGAGTATTATGTAGGCGCGCATGGTAAAGATCAATTTTGATCATATAATAAAACAATCGATTAATGGTTACCTCAAAACCTGTGAAAAATATGTTGTACATTATAATGTCATTGTTGATGTGCGTGATAATCATTTTCATATATAAGAAGTTTAAATCATTTATTATCGATGACTTTTAAGATTGTCACATACCATATCAGATAGCCAATAGTAACTGATTCCGTAGGAAATTTTGTTAATACATGGTCTGAAATGTCAATATTTTATCAAAACAGTTTTTGTGTAGAATTCGTTAAATCCTCTGTTAAGTTTTAGTGATTTGCACGTGATGGACAAATTAGTTTGTTAAAAATTGTTATTTTAATGCCCCGCCGACTAATTTTCTTTTTGCTACGTCCCACTTCACTTGATTCTTTCCAAAATAACAAAGTTTTACTATTAATTTCACTCATTTTCTTTTCTACTTTACTTTGAATACTCGCAACATCTTCTCCCGCTAATTCTTGAAGTCGTCAATTTGGGATCATTACGTCGGGACGTCCTGTCCCACCTTACAAATGGGACGAGATGGGATAATATATTCTAATCTTTTATAAAATCGGGCCTATTTGGGACATCCATTTGGGATGTGAGACAATGCGGGATGAGACGGGATTTTCTGCATTTTTTTAATATTAATTTTAACTTTAGTTTTTTAACCCCAAAGGCATTTTAGCACTTAGCTTTTAGTTTTTTTTAACTATCCATTTTCTTTTGGTGTTGATCAATTTATTTTATGAATTTAAAAAAAAATTATCTTGTTGGATCGTAAGAATTAATCCTATATTGTTAATTAAATGTCAATTGAATTTTAGTTTTATGATATTAGCATCTTCTCAACCCGCAATAGCCCGTATTAGCCCGCGTCCCGAGGTGCGATGGGACAGAACAAAGAATTTTAGACCCGCAAGAAATTCGGGACGGCTCGTCCTGTGAGGACCCCGACCCGAAACCTACACGTGTCCCGAGCTGGAGCGTCCTCAAACTAACCCAATTCTCCTAATTTTTTAAAAACTTTGATTTCATCTCCAAAACTTAAACACAACCATTTCAAAGTAACTCTACTCCTTCCACATTGGAGGGAGAGTTAACCAACCACGAAAATAATAAACGGTTTTAGTTACAAAAGATATCGAATATAGTATGAAATTAGAGTTTATGAATACAACCCTTTAAAAGAATTATGCTAACAAACACTTTCTACACCAATCTAACATAACCCGACAATTCCCAAAATACCACTTCTAAACTCCTTTCCGCCCTTACTTGGTCGGTCCACCTGTCTCGGAATCTAAAACAGTAAAGGGAGAGGGGTGAGAATAAATCTCAATGAGCTATTATGAATGCAGCAATATGCCATATAAGATGCAACATATCGAAAGACATATCCACATAACCCGAGAGGCTCCCTGCCGCCAACCGTCCCATACCGGTTGGAAACAACGACCATCTCAGCATGAATATATCACAACACATAAGTACGATAAAGTAACACTTAGAAGGATACTGAGCCAAGGTTTCATCTCCAAAAGGATATACACAACCGAGCAACAGTTGAAGAAGCGGTTCCGGAACCATGAACAATAACAGTACCATAGGGATTCTGACACACAGTCATATTCCCGGTGAAACTAGACCATCTACCTCAAAAGGAGATGCTAGCCCACAAATCCCACACAAGGGGGACAATTGGGTTACCAATGTATGAATTATAATGAACTTGGCTCGATGCCATTATAATTCCATACATTGTCCAACAAACAAATAAATCAATACCAGCTGGATTTACATAACTAAGCACAGTAATAACATACTTGCTTAACCAAACATTGTATGATCCAAAGTAGGGATACATACCACAACAAAGATATCATGAAGATAGCAATACTATATCAAGTATTCAACATATTAGCACAACGGCTATAAATCTTTGTATCAACATGTACAGTTTAGGAATTCCAAAGTAGGGAATCCTACAACAATATCATAACGACAGAAATACTATGACAAGTATTCAACATTATCAAGCACATAATAGATACTTGAATACAATCCACAAAAAGGGATAACAATATATCAACATGGTAAATATACTCATGTCCAACCAATATCATAGTGCAACAATAAATCAACACACTATGCATAATATAACCAATGTATATGAACTCAAAGTAAGGCAAGGAAATACCATCAATCCATCCTACAAGGTCTTTATACAATAATACAAGGCCTCTATGAAGATCCAAGTTCAATTTACCAAGTTAGAATCATTTTACGCTAAGTTACCAAACTAGGTTAACTAGCGCTTTCCAAGCAACATTTAAAGTACTTCCCCAATTCCATTTTGATCACTTAGGATGTCAATGTGTAGCCAAAGTATTCTACTTTAATCTAGGTTAAAGAGATTCCATTTTGGTTCGAATTTGATTAGGTTTGAACAACTCTAAACTTGATGTGAAAAACCAGGCCAGGGCACGACTCGTCCCCTGTGGCACGACTCGTGCCCATTGCACCTTCCTTCGAATCTGTCGTCCCTTACAATGCACGACTTCCTTATAACCCTAGTCACGACTCGTCCCACACCTCAGCACGACTCGTGCCACAGGCACGACTCGTGACTCCGAGCCTTAATCAACATAGAAGCAGAAATCCTTCATCACTTATACCCATTTGTTCCCAACCAAGTTTCCTTTATTTTGTGTAAACCTAGAAAGCTTACTAACTTCATTTTTTTACATAATAAATCATTTTAAACCCAAATGTGTTATAATTCTAAGTCATTTATCACATGATTCTCAAGAAACCAACTTTTCAACCAAGTGAGCTTTAATTTGTGAACTTAAAGGAAATTCTAACTTTATTAAATTCATTTTAGCTCATTTAATCTCAAAGTATCATTTCCTAATTCTAAATCATTCTCACTTAGATTTCCATCCAATATACTACAATTTTTCAAGATTTTCATTTAATCCAATCCAACCCATTTACTTCTACTCTTTAACCCTTCCAAGAACAACAACACTTTCTATAACACTAACATTTTCCTCAAATCCAAGAAGGCTTCCCCAAAGCATCAAATAGCCATTAGAACAACAATAACAACATTAAATATTCATGAACATTTAAAGAAGGGAAGGTCATAACAACTCACTTTAAAAATCGGAGATGGATCAAGGATTTCTTTAGCTTGATGAACTCCTCTTGGTCTCCCGATTCCAAAAGTGCTCCCGGATTGAAAAATGGTGAAGATTTGAGCTTGGTAGGAGCTTGAGAAGATGAAGCTCCATTAATGGGTTCCATGGAAAGTATGAGGGAGAAAGTGAAGAGGAAGAAGAAGAAGAAGAAGAAGAAGAAGAAGGAGGAGTATAAATGGTCAAGAGAGAGGGGGGGGGGGGCGGTCACAAGGGGATTTGGGGAGGGTTTTAGGGGAGTTGTCCCCTACACCTATACCCCTACCAAAACTCTTCCATAAATTTAAATTAATTCTCCCAACCCATAACATTTTAATTGTCCATTTTATTACCACTTCATTCTATTACTTTATTTATTTCCAATTATTATTTTTCCTTTAGAACACTATTTATTTTCTCATCATTTTATCCTAATATAAGAAATTTAAAGATATAAAATGAACACATAATATTAACGATAATATTAAAAGCACACAATATGAAGTTAAATTAGTGCCTAGGGTTAGGGTCGTTACACTCACTCCCCCTTAAAGAAAATTCGTCCCGAATTTGACTGTCACTTACCTAACTGATCAACCCGCATCGGTTACAAGTATACATCAAACTTCAATTTCCAAATAGTCTCTTCAATGTTGTGATTCTTCTTTCAAAGAAATTAAATTTCTAATTCCATTAATAATATGATGTTACCACTTAATGATCCAAGCATACTATGCAAATATCACTAACACGAATTTTCCGATCCCAATGAAAATATAAATAATTAAAGTATTACAACTTAGGTCACCAAATACATTACAATATCACATTAAAACTTCAAATACTCTACAATTTGCTACAAGTCAGTCTATAAGCCAAATCACCCACCCTTTCTAAAACTTCAAATGGATTAACAATTTTTGGCGGCAATCTACCTTAGGCCTTTCTTCTCTAACTTCAACCCAACAAATTAGAGATCGATATTTTCTTCCCAAACTATGCCTCATACGGTTTTATCTCAATGTTAGAATGATAACTACTATTATACGCACTTACCACTGGTAACCATTCGTACTATTGGCTACTAACATCCATCGCATATGCCCGTAGCCTATTCTCAATAATAAGTAATGATTCCTCAAATTTTCACAAGGTTAAATTTAATGGCCTTCCTACACTCCAAATGGATCTTCCCAAATGAATGACTATCCAATCTTTTTAATACTATGGGGTTTAAACAATCAAACTATCCCCTAACATATGAGAGGACTTTATTAATAACATTTCATCAAGCTATATATATAACGAGTAGAAAATGTAATTCAATTTTCTATAACAAAATAACATACCCTTCATTACTCCCAATGCAACTAATTCACAAAATCTATAGTGTTAAAACTCTCAAGTTCAACCTAGAACTCTAAATATTTTAATAAATCTTCTAACGTCAACATTCTATTATCACAATTCAATGTTCCAATTATGTTCAGGACTAGTGACAAATCAATGTTCAAATTGAATGGTTGGCCGCCCACAACGGAGCCGATCCAACTCCAAAACAAAATCGAGTCTATTGTGACCGACACAATAATAACCCCACATTTATCAAATCATTTCTTGGACCAACACTTGAATACAGCTTAATCATTATAGGGAAACTAGGTTGCCTTTTTACTTGCTTCGTACGAACTATAACTTTAAAATAACATGTCTTTCGAAATTTTACAACATCTTTCGTAATTCCAAATGATAATATAAAAGAGATCCAAAGAGACCCGAATGGTTTACTTATTTAAAACCGGCCCATACCAGCTTTAATTAACCAAACCACTCGTAAATTTCAAAGGATTGATAAGCTAACAAAAATAGCTCGAGTGATTTAATTATCTACAACCGTCCCATACCAGTGGTAGATAGTTAAATTACTCACGCATTTTAATTTACGCGAAAATGGTTTATCGACCTTATCAACTATCCCCGAAGGGCACAATTGCTTACACAGAGGTCCAATATATATTCCAAAGTTTTAAAACACCTTTAAAACAATTTTAACAAAATATTCTTGATTGACCTCTATTTATAGTGTAGCCACCACTCATACTATTTAGACTTAGTTAATTTCTCTCTGAGAAAACACAATCTCGCAATACTATTACTATCCCCGATAAATAACACTAAAACAATCATTAAGATTATAACTAGGTAAACCATCCTCAATTCAATAATTCCTCAAGTTGAAAGTTCAACACTTTTATTTAATTTGAGTCATCTATTCACCACCTTTGATATTGGTATTGTACTTAGCAACAACATATTGTAAAACATCTAGTTCCCAATCAAATATCATAATTTCTAAATCAGAAAATATAATTGGAACTCACATAGATCAATCATTCCCGAATTTCAATTAAACATTACAGTATAATCTAACTTAACTCTCAATAACCATCAACAAACTCAAAATCCGTACAACGTCAATATCTTTCAAGCATCACACAAATCCCTCATATGATTCACGTAACTAAGTCGAACTATAGTATATAACCATCCTAAAGTATCCTGTCTCCCAATAAGATTCATCCTCATTTTCTCAACTAATGATAATCAATTCTCAAAACGAACCCTATACCTATCTTACCAATTTCTGAAGTTGACCCTATAAGTCACCAATCACTACATCTATTATACTTCTTCACATTTACCCTATTTACCTCTCCATAGCTAGTACACAATCCATAAATCAAAACGGTCATACTAGATATAAATGTTGTCTTAAGTATATCCTTAAAGCAATTTTTTTTCACTGAAATTGTAACACTCCGAAAATTCAACTAATAACCATTGAGTATCCTACTAGTTTCTAAAATCATTCATACAAATCGTCAACAAGTGCTAACGAATACTTATTCTTCACAGTTACCTATTTAAGATCTCTATAACCCTTTGATTAACCACCAAGTATCATCTTTTCTAAATATAGTACCTTATAGCAACTCAAAATCTCAACATCCTGGTATGATACCTGATGAAAACCTATTTTGAAACTCACACAGAAAACACCACTTAGTCAACTAATAGCACACAAGGCAAAGATATATTAATTCCATAAGATCTCGTACTCGCGATATTTTATAACTCATCTAATCCCACTTAGACTATCACTTCCAATACTAGTCTCATATATCTAGTCTCTTCCACGAGATACCAATGTATAATTACTTACGCAAGTTATATAACCATAAACCACTCTTAATTAGGCCATACTTTCGACATTTATGCATATATGATAAAATAGCAAATAATGACTCATCCGCCTCTACCACACACGGAGGCAAATCAAACATAGATAAGGAGACTCGCTTCCCGCGACAGGGCCCTCCCAAATCACAATCACCATGATAAACAAGAATAATTCAAGGTACTCTCCCGTAGGAATAGAACCCCCAACACATAAGGCAACTTTTAGGCCAATTTATGCAAATAAAAGGTGAAATGTAATGCCACATGAGAACGAATGAACAGGGATTTATAAAAGTATGAACCCTAACTCCCGAGACAGTAAAATACCTCAAATGATGGTGGGGAAATCTATCTTTTCAGTAACTCACCTTTCCTTGATTCCTTGGTTGGTCAATATCAATTTCTGTCTTCGAACAAATTTCTGCATTAAACTCTCGACGTAAGTTATCGCACACTCTCACTCAAACTAGACTCTACCCGAGAACTCTAACCGAGCTCTGATACCAACTGTGAGGACCCCGACCCGAAACCTACACGTGTCCCGAGCTGGAGCGTCCTCAAACTAACCCAATTCTCCTAATTTTTTAAAAACTTTGATTTCATCTCCAAAACTTAAACACAACCATTTCAAAGTAACTCTACTCCTTCCACATTGGAGGGAGAGTTAACCAACCACGAAAATAATAAACGGTTTTAGTTACAAAAGATATCGAATATAGTATGAAATTAGAGTTTATGAATACAACCCTTTAAAAGAATTATGCTAACAAACACTTTCTACACCAATCTAACATAACCCGACAATTCCCAAAATACCACTTCTAAACTCCTTTCCGCCCTTACTTGGTCGGTCCAATTGCCTCGGAATCTAAAACAAGAAGGGAGAGGGGTGAGAATAAATCTCAATGAGCTATTATGAATGCAAAGCAATATGCCATATAAGATGCAACATATCGAAAGACATATCCACATAACCCGAGAGTCTCCCTGCCGCCAACCGTCCCATACCGGTTGGAAACAACGACCATCTCAGCATGAATATATCACAACACATAAGTACGATAAAGTAACACTTAGAAGGATACCGAGCCAAGGTTTCATCTCCAAAAGGATATACACAACCGAGCAAAGAAGAATAGCTGAAGAAGCGGTTCCGGAACCATGAACAATAATGCACCATAGGGATTCGACACACGTCATATTCCCGGTGAAACTAGACCATCTACCTCAAAAGGAGATGCTAGCCCACAAATCCCACACAAGGGGGACAATTGGGTTACCAATGTATGAATTATAATGAACTTGGCTCGATGCCATTATAATTCCATACATTGTCCAACAAACAAATAAATCAATACCACTGGATTTACATAACTAAGCACGGTAATAACATACTTGCTTAACCAAACATTGTATGATCCAAAGTAGGGATACATACCACAACAAAGATATCATGAAGATAGCAATACTATATCAAGTATTCAACATATTAGCACAACGGCTATAAATCTTTGTATCAACATGTACGCTTTAGGAATTCCAAAGTAGGGAATCCTACAACAATATCATAACGATGTAAATACTATGACAAGTATTCAACATTATCAAGCACATAATAGATACTTGAATACAATCCACAAAAAGGGATAACAATATATCAACATGGTAAATATACTCATG
This sequence comes from Adenophora triphylla var. japonica, assembly GCA_022495995.1. Classification (NCBI taxonomy): domain Eukaryota; kingdom Viridiplantae; phylum Streptophyta; class Magnoliopsida; order Asterales; family Campanulaceae; genus Adenophora; species Adenophora triphylla. The sequence continues at coordinate 425,529 of JAFEMH010001472.1, read as the reverse complement.
TCCAACCAATATCATAGTGCAACAATAAATCAACACACTATGCATAATATAACCAATGTATATGAACTCAAAGTAAGGCAAGGAAATACCATCAATCCATCCTACAAGGTCTTTATACAATAATACAAGGCCTCTATGAAGATCCAAGTTCAATTTACCAAGTTAGAATCATTTACGCTAAGTTACCAAACTAGGTTAACTAGCGCTTTCCAAGCAACATTTAAAGTACTTCCCAATTCCATTTTGATCACTTAGGATGTCAATGTGTAGCCAAAGTATTCTACTTTAATCTAGGTTAAAGAGATTCCATTTTGGTTCGAATTTGATTAGGTTTGAACAACTCTAAACTTGATGTGAAAACTGTGCCAGTGGCACGACTCGTCCCCTGTGGCACGACTCGTGCCCATTGCACCTTCCTTCGAATCCGTCGTCCCTTACAATGCACGACTTCCTTATAACCCTAGTCACGACTCGTCCCACACCTCGAGGCACGACTCGTGCCACAGTGGCACGACTCGTGACCCGAGCCTTAATCAACATAGAAGCGTAAATCCTTCATCACTTATACCCATTTGTTCCCAACCAAGTTTCCTTTATTTTGTGTAAACCTAGAAAGCTTACTAACTTCATTTTTTTACATAATAAATCATTTTAAACCCAAATGTGTTATAATTCTAAGTCATTTATCACATGATTCTCAAGAAACCAACTTTTCAACCAAGTGAGCTTTAATTTGTGAACTTAAAGGAAATTCTAACTTTATTAAATTCATTTTAGCTCATTTAATCTCAAAGTATCATTTCCTAATTCTAAATCATTCTCACTTAGATTTCCATCCAATATACTACAATTTTTCAAGATTTTCATTTAATCCAATCCAACCCATTTACTTCTACTCTTTAACCCTTCCAAGAACAACAACACTTTCTATAACACTAACATTTTCCTCAAATCCAAGAAGGCTTCCCCAAAGCATCAAATAGCCATTAGAACAACAATAACAACATTAAATATTCATGAACATTTAAAGAAGGGAAGGTCATAACAACTCACTTTAAAAATCGGAGATGGATCAAGGATTTCTTTAGCTTGATGAACTCCTCTTGGTCTCCCGATTCCAAAAGTGCTCCCGGATTGAAAAATGGTGAAGATTTGAGCTTGGTAGGAGCTTGAGAAGATGAAGCTCCATTAATGGGTTCCATGGAAAGTATGAGGGAGAAAGTGAAGAGGAAGAAGAAGAAGAAGAAGAAGAAGGAGTATAAATGGTCAAGAGAGAGGGGGGGGGGGCGGTCACAAGGGGATTTGGGGAGGGTTTTAGGGGAGTTGTCCCCTACACCTATACCCCTACCAAAACTCTTCCATAAATTTAAATTAATTCTCCCAACCCATAACATTTTAATTGTCCATTTTATTACCACTTCATTCTATTACTTTATTTATTTCCAATTATTATTTTTCCTTTAGAACACTATTTATTTTCTCATCATTTTATCCTAATATAAGAAATTTAAAGATATAAAATGAACACATAATATTAACGATAATATTAAAAGCACACAATATGAAGTTAAATTAGTGCCTAGGGTTAGGGTCGTTACACGTCCCGTCCCGCAAAGTTGCGGGATTTCATAGGCCCGTCTCGTCCCGTTATACCAAATTGACAGCTCTATCAATTCTCTCTTTTACTTTTCCTTAAATCTTTTGCAATATGCTTATAATGTACATATTTTATATAAAAAAAATCAAAATTGTTCGAGAAACAAAAAAAGTAAATGATATTGTGCAATATGTCTAAATAAAACAATATCTACATATTTAAATTACATTCTATCAAGATAATTTCTAAATAGAAAAATCATTTCTTTTATGAAAAAAATTGCGCTTAGACATAATTTAATATTATAACTTATAACTAAAGATACATATAAATTAATTTGTAAATTTTAATTTTTAAAAAGTAAATCACGTTATAAAACAATGGTTAAGCAAATAAATTAATTTGTTTGTTCAAAATATATCCTCACGTCAAAATATTCAATATAATATTACTAATTAGCAATGAAAATAATATTATATCTAAATAATAAACTATACTAACTAAACCAAAATCTAATGACATATTATGTAGGCGCGCTTGATAAAGATCAATTTTGATCGTGTATTTAAAATTTAGATTAATGATTACCTCAAAACCTGTGAAAAAAATATGTTGTACATCATGATGATCGTTGTATGGTATGCGTGATAATCATTTTAAAATAAGAATTTTAAGTTATTTCTTGCCGGTGATTTTGAATATTGTCAAATACCATATCAGATAGCCAAGATAAACTACTTTTGTTGGAAATTTTGTCGATATATGTCTGTAATGTCAATATTTTGTCAAATCCGAGTTTTGTTCGTCGACTAATTTTCTTTTTTATCCGCCCCACTTCACTTGAGACTGTTATAAATAACAAAGTTTTTTATTATTCATATCACATATTCTCTCTTATATTTCACTTTCCATACTCACAACATATTCTTACAGTAGTTTTCTCTCTTACTTTTTCTTAAATCTTTTGCCAAAATTTTTATCTTAAATAAAGTGGGATGGAGGGAAATATAATTAATATTTGAATTCATGTGAATTTTCTTATCTAATTTAAACAATGGTTTTTTTTTTAATATTATTATCTTATTAATTTATCAAACCTACTGATTTTTACATAGGGCCTGTTGAATATCGAAAAAAGTTGCTCCCATTGTTATAATAAAATATAGTCAAAATGTTATTTGTGATCAACTCAACTAAACTTTCACCAATACTTTTAAAATTTTAATTATCTTTATTAAATTTTTAAAAGAATATTTTGATGCATCATGAAAAATACTATCATTAGCAATTTTTTAAAATTTTGTGAGGAAATTTTTAGTAAATATTAATTAAGTTGATCACTAAATTTAAGTTGGACTATTTTTTAGCTTATGTACCGGGTATATGCATCCATCCAATTTTTTTTTTTTAAATATTGAAATTATTTTTGTTATTTTGATTGAATCTGAAAATTTTATATCGTATCCCTATACATGACTTAAAACAAGAAAATTTTATTTAGTGTTCCCATTTTAACTCATCAAGTTTGTTTCGCGAGTAATTTCACGTCATAATTACATTTAAGGATAAATGTCTAAAAAGTGTATAAATTTAAACTATAAACTTAGAAGAGTTGATCACATTATAATGATTGACTTGATAAACTCAATCATGAAGCGTATGAATTGAAAGATTTAGTTTGTTCTAATTATATATATATATATATATATATATGTATATATATATATATATATGTATATATATATGTATATATGTATATATATACATATATATATACATATATATATATATGTATATATATATATATGTATATATATGTATATGTATACATATATATATATGTATGTATATGTATATATATATGTATATGTATACATATATATATATGTATATATATATATATATATATATATGTATATGTATATATATACATATATGTATACATATATATATATGTATATTTATACATATATGTACATGTATATATATACATATATGTACATGTATATATATATATATATATATATATATATATATATATATATATATATGTATATATATATATGTATATATATATATTTCCACTTGAGATCTCATTAGAAAAACAATTTTCAAGTGATCGAGAATTTGACGACGCTTATCTTCCGGTTGATCGTAGAGCCGCAAGAATACGTAAGACTCCATGTTGTAGAGGCCGGCTCGACGCGTATCGCTTCGTAACTCCTAAGATCGCTGCGCGCGGCAGATTTTGACGTATTAAGGCTATGGTTGCCCGATTGCCTTAAAAATATATATATATATATATATATATATATATATATATATATATATATATGTATATATATATATGTATATATATATATATGTATATATATATATATACAAGTATATATATATATATGTATATATATATATGTATATATATATATGTATATATATATATATATATATATATATATATGTATATATATATATATATATATATATATACATATACTCCCTCCGTCCCGCTAATATTAGCACAAACACTATTTGCGCGGAAATTAAGGAATATGATATTTTAATAAAATGTTGTGAGTGTAAAAGAATGAGTGGAGAGAGAATGAGTGGAGGGTGTAATAAATTATAATGGTGTTGTGAGTATTAAAATAATGTAGGAGAGAGAATGAGTGGGGTTGGGTGAATATTTTATTAATATAAAGTTTCCTTTTTGGGAGTGTGCGGATATTAGCGGGACGCCCAAAAAGAAAGTGTGCTAATATTAGCGGGACGGAGGGAGTATATATATATATATATATATATATATATATATATATATATATATATATATATATATATATATATATGTATATATATATGTATGTATATATATATATATATATATATATATATATGTATGTATATATATATATATTAATAAAACAACCAAAATACTCAAATTTACATGTTATCTACTTTGAATTTTTCTATGTAGTTATTTTTAAATGTCCTTTATTTATTTTTACAAAATGAATGACCTTTTGAAATTTTACATCCAAATAACTTTATCCCTAAATTATTTTTTTATTTTTTTCTTATTTTATTATATTTTTGCAAAACTTAATTTTTGAAAATAAATAGTAAGAATGGTTATGATTTTTTTTTTCTATTGAAAATCAATCTTTTCAAAATGATTTTTAATTTCAAAAGAGTAACTCTTGTGAAAAATTAGTTTTTTTCAAAATGTTATAAAAAACTAGTTTTCAGAACAGTTCATCACTCTTATTAGTTAGACTTAGTGCTTTAAAACTAGTTTTTTTCTTATGTTACGAAAAAACTAGTTTTTCGCAAGATTTTGGCATTTCAAAATGAACATTCATTTTAAAATGGAGGAAGTAAAAGATATTGTGATTCAAAATATATTCCAAATGAGCATTCATTTTGGAATGAGAGTGGTTCAAAATATCCAAATCAGATGGGATGGGGTGCGAAAAAGATATTGTGGTTCAAAATATCCAAACCAAATACTCCCTCCGTCCCGGCCCAAAAGGCAAAGTTTGTGCCTCGCACGCAAATTAAGAAAAGTGATGTAGGAAAGAGAAAAAATGTAAATGTTGTGAGTATGAAAAATTAAATAGGAGAGAGAATGAGTGGGAGGAATAGTTAGGAGAGAGAATGTTGTGAGTGTAAAAGTAAAGTAGGAGAGAGAATGAGTGGGTGAAATAGTAATAAAAACTTTTCTTTTTGGGAAAGTGCCATTTTAAATGGGACACCCAAAAAGGAAATTTGTGGCTTTTCGATCGGGACGGAGGGAGTATACAATATGTACACCTTGAATACAGTTTTACATATTGAAACTAAACACAATCATCACTATGAAAACTTTCACATTTCAAAATTTAAACCATAAATGTCTCATTTGAATATCCGATATTTTATTTAAATGTTATTAGAATTAAATTAGTTATATTTTGAGCCAAATTAACCCCTTAACCCCTCTTAACTCTTAAATAAGATCTCCGGTTTGAAATTTCATTAAATTTATTGCATAAACCTATTGAATGATGGTACATGGAACTCCACGTAGCTTTAGAATATAATAGGGGTGGCAATTTCTGTTACGTATACTCATTAAATTTTTATCATGCTTTAAAATATTATACATTGTAATAGTAACATGTACAATAATTTAAAACATGATTTTTTTAAAAGAATAATACTCATTGGGATAATATCTCTAACGTTTAAAACCCATAGAATAGAAGCGAAACCTATTGGACGATAATATACCTCTCTCACTCCTCCCGTAGTTTGAGACATCTAGGGTATACTCACTTGTTAGAATAGAATAGGGGTGGGTGGTCACTAAGTCATACCAACATCTCCCACACTTGTTAGAATAGAATAGGGGTGGGTGGTCACTAAGTCATACCAACATCTCTCACATACTCGGTGCCCACCAAATTACAATGGATAGCTCCATTTCCTAATGATCTCAGTTTAAAATAAATCAAAACCATTTGAATCAGTTTTATAATTGTTAAAGATAGTATAACAATGAAATGCATTTTATCCATATCATGGGGTATTTATTGGAGTTTGATAACAGGTCATATAAATTCAGCTAAGAAATCCAATTAATAAAATCAAATAATACAAGTCTTAATGAAATCCAACAAAAAAGCAAAAAATTGATACTTACAAAAACCTTCAAGGAAAATTGAATATGAAAACAACAATCCTATATAAGTAAATGAGAAAAGGAAAGGCACGCAAATTGTAAATTGAAACATGAGATAGAAATAAATATCAACATTGTCATTTCATTTTCTTTCCTTTCATATCAAAAGTTCCTTCCGTATTCCATCCATTTGTCCAAAAATAAATGTTGCATTTAGTCAACAAAGTTGAATTTTTATCAACATTAAATGATAAGTAATTTATCTTTATGGAAATTTAAAAATAGCTATAAATAATATTTATACCGGTGTATCAATAACCATTTTCAAAATGATATTAGGATAGTCAAATTTCCATAATTAACTTTTTTTGTCAAATTTCAATTTAGTTGATCAAATGAAACATTTATCATGGGCTGGAGGGAGTATAATGCAAGGGGGTATTGCTAACATCAATAATATATACTATTATGCATCTTTTATTATCACTATCTTCGACAATTCCATTTCAATAGAAAGAGGTGGCTACGAGAAAAAAAATGAAACATGATGAGTGAAAAATAAATAAAACATCATAAACTAATGTGGATATATAAAGATAAGATGAGATAGGTAGGAGTCAATGTAGTTTACTTTGGTTAATTGAGAAAAAGAACTCTAGATATTGTATGATAAACTCAAAAGAAGACAAAATAAAAAAAAAAATAAGAATATATATGGATTGGTTATTGAGATTTGAATTATTAAACATCTTAGGTAACATGTTTTTAGGGTTAGCTATAGAGATTTGAAATTTTAAACATTTTAGATAAACCCATTTGATAAATATTTAAAATTGATTTTAATTTATAATCAAACAAAATCCAGCTAAGGCTGATACTGCGACATGGAATTACACATCATAATTCCATGTGGCGCGATTAGAGAATGGAATAGAACTTTCCTATATAATACTGTATATATAGATGACCGATCTTAAGGCCCATGAGTTGGCCACCAAAGAAGATATGCAGTAATCACTGAAAAAAAAATAAAAAATTAACTACTAGAACATAACACCCAATAAGACTTGTAAACTTCTTTCCAATGCCATTCAACTTTCTGCACAATTAGTGAGAATTGTATGAAGAATACATAGCTCAAAACATTTGAACCCTTGAATTATGAGGTATTCTACTTGTATTCTAATCGGGAAATAGTTGCACATAGAAATACAGAAGGGAGGTGTTACATGTTAAACGGAGATTTGGATAGACGGAAGCCCGATAACAAAGAATAGAATTGAATGAAGCACAAGAATGAACAATGTGGGAGAATAGGCGTAAAACATAGAAGAAGAAGTATCTCTTACTTTTCACGGACTAAATCAAAGTGAAAACTTCCATCTTCCACTATTCAGTTAGCTTGCAACCCCGGATATATGGATGGTCAAACTTGATGTACTTAGTCCAGTATGACCGATACTTTGTCATTGCCAACTCAAGCCACGGTTTCATATTACCATTATAATGTATAACTGCTGCATTTTCGATGTCTGTCTTATCAACGCTTGGATTATAACCAAGACCTAGCACATGCCACGACTTATCAAGAGGTTGTGTTTTCTTGTAAAATGTCATTAGACCTGGAGGCAATGTCCCAAGTTTCCACAGAACCCTGTCTTCATTCTGTTGCCAACCAGAGAAATGCAAAATTCAGTAGACTTAGAAGTGAAAAATAGCTCAGAATGTTACTCCCACCGGCCTTAATTATAAGAAAAACTAACCACTTTCACACTGATTAAGAAATTAGTTAAACAAGCTTAATTGTCTTGATTTTATAACAAAATGAGTAATAATTACTAAGATATCATCGTCAAATGTCCAGGAAACGTGCACTTATCTTTAAGAAGGAAAATTAATTAGGTTTATTTTCGGATAAAAAGTATCAAAGATGGCTGATTTTGCTTATATTTAATGCTATCAAAATATGACACTTTTTTGCTTATAAACAAGGCTAGCGGGATTTATAATCACTAGATAAAAAAAATAGATTGATGGAAAAAATAATAACGATTGCAAGGAAATTACCATATTTTGCCATTTGTGGTATATCCCTGTTATGTCTTTCTTCTTCCACTCCTTGAGATCGAAAATGTTCATCCCATATGCCCAGCCACATGCCATCGGATCAAAGTTCTTTGCGATGTGAGGATTAGAGAAATTTAGATACTTATCAAAACGATGAAAGCTTTCACCACAGGTTTCAACTGCACCATTCACGTTTCCATGGAGATCCACTTCCCATAACCCAGTCAAGTCTTTCTGGACAACAATGTCATCATCTAGAAAAAGGATCTTATTTAACTTGGGATAGACCTGTGGGAGATAAAATCTGAGGTGATTGAGCATTGAGAGATACTTTGGGTTCCTATATTTCAGATTGGAAGAACCAGCACTTGCATGATGATCTGCCTTGAAATAATACTCCTTCATTGCAGCAGACTCGAGCTGTCGCAGAACTGGACAGTAAGATGAATTAAGCCACTTAAATTCATCAACATTTTCCACATGGATGGTAGCTTTTCCAGGAGGGTTCAGCAGAAACCACATATTCATTGCGCCGAAATTTAGTTTATCAGATACCAGATGAAATACATGTTTCTCTGGTTCCTGCAATTCAACCATGTCCTGCATTAATCCAAGAAAGAGTAGTTTCCCGTGACAAATCATGTCTCTGACAGGTGTTGCCTAGGACATGTGTATCAACATCTGTGGACGCATGAAGACATAATCTTAACCATGAGGGTGTGAAATTATCGCCCTCAGTTTCCACAAAGCAGTAGGATTATGCTTCATTTAAGGCCAGCTATTTTTTAAAAAAAATCCCTGAGAAGCTGCTATTTCTTGAATTGAATAGATAGAGTAGGAAACTTTTAGAAGTACTGGTACTTGACCAAGTTCTACTCCACAAATAATATTTCTACAGCTATTTGATGGTCAAATGTCCATTACAACACTTGGGCTGACAATAAAACTTAAAAATTTGTTTTATATACAGCATTATATTTCAAAAAGTATGCAATTAGAAAGAAGGTTTTTTCTTGAGGTGATGGCACAAACAATTAATAATCAGTACCATTTGAATGTCTGAGGACGCCAGCTAATATATATATATATATATATATATATATATATATATATATATAGGAAAAAAATAATGATATAAATGTTGTGAGTGTAAAAGTAAAATAGGAGAGAGAATGAGTGGAGGGAAGAGTAAATTATAATGGTGTTGTGAGTATTAAAATAATGTAGGAGAGAGAATGAGTGGAGAGAATAGTAAAGATTCTTTGCCTTTTTAGGAAGTGTGCAATTTGTAATGGGACGCCCAATGAGGAAAGTGTGCAATTTGTAGCGGGACGGAGGGAGTATATATATATATAATATATATATATATATATATATATATATATATATATATATATATATATATATATATATATATATATATATATATATATATATATATATATAACATTTCAAAGCAGCCAAGATATCAAGATAAAATAGGAGATATTTACCTTAGCATTCTTGATGGTTGAGTTCACCACGACCGATGCAGCCAAAACATTGTCAGAAAAGAGGGCATAATGGTAAAGATTTGGATTCACCAGATTCTCACTTCTAGGGAATTTTCTCTTCTCGGGTGGAAGGAGGTAGTACTCTATAGTTAGGCGCATGGATAAGCAATGGATGCCATTTGGAATTGTCTTGGCTGCTAACTGGCTCAGGAACGTGCTTTGTTTCTTCAAGGTACGAACTTGCTCATCTGCTGATTGAAGCATGGCTCTCAACTTTCCTGTGACCAACTTGCAGTCATACAGTTGATCCTTAGCTTTTGACAGCACCTGACCCATAGCTTTGATTTTCTCCGGTGCACTATTTATCATGTGGAATCATCAATACATCAATATGGAGAGAAGAGACAGAATACATGAACAAAAGCAATACAACTGATTGACTGACTACCTGCGATGAAGATCTGAATCAGCAGTGGCATCTCCTAGAACACGCTGACTTTCTTTAAGTCGATTCTGCAGTTCTTGTACCATGTCGACCTTTTTCTTCATGGTAGCGATGCTTAAATATACCTTTGCCATAATCATTTGATCTCGAATCAAGCGTACTGTTGAGTCTGAGTTCTCATTATCATTCTCTTTTCTCCAGATACTATATTTCCCCAAGACTGCAGAGTCAACTGATTTCGAGCGCTCAATGGCTGCATTTTCAAGCTTCACTGTTACTTCATCGTCGTGTTTAGCTAAATAAGTAGCTCGCTTTTCACGCCTTTGATCTCTAAGTTGCTGCATGAAAAGAAAAAAGCAAAATAAAGCCGTCTAAGAACTTGAGCACGGATAAAAACAGAGGGTGAGATATGTAGAAAACAGAAGCTTCCAAGTGTTGGTTTCTCTATCTTTCCCATAAACGCAACACTTCCTAGTCAACCCGAACTTGATCGGATACAAAGTAGTCCAGGGAGAATAGTTAGTTACCCTTCTTAATTGTTTCGCTGGGGTATCAACATATTGAGAGTGATCGTCTGCATGAAACAAAACACCTTCTCGTTCAGATTAACATTTAAAGTTTAACCTAAAAGAATAGACTGTCACAAAAGAGACACTACCATCTAGAGAACCTTTTTTGCCTTTTGGGGTACTTTGTTTGTTCGTTGCGGCCATTTGCTTTGACTGAAGACATAATATCATACATTTAATATCAGCAAACCAGAACAAAATTTCGCATCATAGAAGACAACAGGCAGCCACAAACAATAACCTTACGCTGAGGCCTGTCCATGCACTAACCTCAGTAGGTGTAGAACTCTCAATGACAGTTTCTTGCCCAACTAATTTCCATGAAGCCGACATATTATTTTTCTTGAAATTTTCAAGACTCAATGGCCCCAAGTCATCTGTGTTTGCCATGATGACATCCATTACCTAAACACAAAAATAGTGAGCTGGGTGCATTAGAAACCACTGAAAGTAATGCACCATTACTTATTACAGGAAAAGAGAAATCTTGACTAACTTACCTCCTTTGAAAAGAGAGATTTTACATGTTGCATAGCCAGCTTTGTTCTCCAATCTACATCCTGCACCTCTCAGTAAAGGTAAGAATTTTATAATTTTGGTCTAGAAAATGGAAAGTGAAAGAAGGCTACCTGTTTACCAGAACTTGTTGGAAACTCATTTTGTTCTGCAGAAGAAAATAAATGATTAAAACCTCATTTAATACGATAACCAGGTATAGTAAAAGAAACATATTCAACTACCATGCTTGATATAGTATGCACAAGTATAAAGCACCCCAAATACATGATAAGCATGAATTGGATGTAAGGTCATGCATCAATCCTATGATACATCTACAATCATTGATATAACAAATAAATTGGAGAAATTAAGGCTCGTTTGTCAAGGGTTCAAGTCCTGGAAGAATCCTCTTGCATTTATGCACGGTAAGTTTTGCCTACATTTTACCCTTGTGGTGGGGACCCTTTCCCGGACCCTCGATACGTGTGGATGCTTTGGCGCACAGGGCTACCCTTTTTTTAGTCAAACAATCAACAAGAGAAACAACCAAACCAAGGCAATTGGACATTTCTCAGGCAAAGGAGGAATATATATAATGAGGTAATGCCTCTCAAAAGGTAAGGAAAAAGAAAAATCAGTAACCAGACCTAAAAATTCTTTGGCCTTTGAGCTCTTTAATCTTTATCATGAAAGGAATTCCATATGTTTAAAGTATATTATCAGGGGCCTAGAATTTAAGCTCTTCCATTAAACCATGGGAAGATATCACGTCATTGATATTCAACAGCCTCCCTCATAGAACTTGCATCAGTGGTCATATCGTAAAGAAAAGAAAAAACAGAAAGAAAATTCATATACGAGTCAAGGTACGAAGGAGATAACAATGCAAGCCAGAAGGCCCACAATTGGCTCTTTTACTCCATTTGGGGGAGTGTCATAAATTAAAAATGAGAGGTACGGAGAATTATTGGGATATGCTAGGAGAAGATGATGGGACTAGATGCTGCCATAGTTGTCAGAGGCGCGAGGCGCCAAAAAGGCGATAGGTCCAAATTTGAGGCGAGAGGCGAGGCGCTAAAAAGGCGCCAAAAAGGCGCTCACGGAAAAAAAATTAAGGAAAAATACATAAAATACATATAACTTAACAAATATCAACAAAAGAGAACTAAAGTCATGGAATGTAATAAGCAACAACTAAGAACAAGCTAACAATCATCATCATATTGAGGCTCATCATCATCCTCATCATCCACATTCACGGGATTATCACTCGTCTCAATTAATTTATGAAAGGAAACAGACACGGACAGAGACTCACTGTCTCAGTTCAGTAAAAAAATAAATAATAACATAACAGTAAAAAAAAAAAAAAATTATGAAAGGAAACAGTGTGACAGTGTGAAGAAACTAAGAAATTAGTTTCTTCACACTAGAACAGACTGAAGAAAAAAAAAAGAAAAAACAGAAAATGTCGAAGAAGTCGAAGAAGAGAGAAGAGTTTACCTCCGTTGGAAGATTGAAGGCTGAAGACGAAGGCGAAGTCGAAGTCGTCTAAAACGATGAAGAAGACGAAGTCGAAGGCTGATGAAGAAGACGAAGCCGCACGTCGCTAGGGCTCCTATCGTGGAGTGATTTGGTCTGAATTGAATGAAGTTTTGGGTTATTTTAGGTTTTTTTTTGTATTTATACTAAAACCTAAACTACGTCGTTTTACACTTGACGGGTCAAACAAAATAAAAAAAAAATGAGCGCCTTACTGGACTTTTTAGCGCCTCTCGCCTGGAAAAAAGGCGCCAAAGGCGGCGACTTTTCCACGACTCTTGCACATCGCCTCGCCCAGGCACCTTGAGTCGCCGAGACCTCGCCTCGCCTCGCCTCTCGCCTGAGGCGCCAAAGGCGCTCGCCTTTAACATCTATGGATGCTGCAGCTTAGACTCCGGTGCTGTCAGAATTCACCTCCCACGAAAGGTTGGAGTCCTCCATCAGTGGTATTCTCAAAGGAACGGAATGATGAATAAGTTCAGGAAAAGGGAAAGAAGAAGTTCACATTTTTCATACGGTATAACCGTAGGAGTCTTTTCAATGAATATAATGAAACACATCCACTAAGAGTCAAATGATCGTCCTTATCATGATTCCCTTCCATTCCCTCCACCCCAGCCCCACCCCCTCTTTTTTCTTGCACACTTGAATCCCTCAAAGAATAAATACCAGCCAAAAGCTATAATAGTCATGCTACTCTTTACTTCTACAAATAGGAGCTCCTACATCAGGTTAGTTTTACATACCCAATGTTAATATTTCAGCAAGATTCCAAATTTCAATTCATTTTCTTGATTTAGTTGACAAAATAAACCGGATTTCTGAAATGCATTACTTAGGCACCCTATCACGGCAACACAAGATTTAACTCTTTTGGTCAGTCAGTGCCCCAATAAAATCTCTTTGTGGTCAAATTATTCCCGATAGAAGTCATGTTATGTATGCTTATGTGGCTTCTCTAGGCATCTCCTTCCAAGGACAAAACCTCTAAATCCAACAAAGCTAACTCGTGGCACCTACCCCCCCCCCCTCACCGTCAACGAACATCCTTTAGACCTTATTATGATTCAGATTTTTGCTATAAAATATCAAGATATCAGATTGAGGCTCTATATGCTATATAGTGAAATGCCATCAGAATTTGCCTGGGTTTATAAAAAACATTACATCCAAGAATTATCAGCCAGCGGAACCCCTAATAAAGTTACATTTTTTCTAAAATCACACGTCTCCACGTAACAATACTAGAAACTATCATGATCAAAGGTCATAAGCAAATCCGACTCCTTACATTCAAGTAATTGAGATGATAAAAATAGGAGCAAAAAAATGGTTAATTATGGCAAGCAACATATCTTTACTAGATTATTATAGTTCCGTCATGTCTCTAATCGAAGTTTATGTCGTAAATTGGCCTAAGTTTGGCTATACCACACCAAAGAATGCAAGCATTGATAAAAAAAAAAAAAAAAAAGATTAAAACCAGTACCTTGATCGCTGCTACCAGACTCTATCCAACTTCTAATTAATTCATGAAAAGATTGATATATTAAGCAAACTCCATATATCCACTCTCATTTAAACCTTTTTTATTTGATTAGTCAAAGTCAGACTAGGATCTAATACAAACCAAAATCAACTCAACTCTTCAAAACTCACCCTCTTCTTCATCAGTATTTTTATGAGCTCAGCACTACTTAGTCAAAAGGCAACAGAATCCAATTAACATTTAAACGTAAATCATTAGGTGCACACTAATCAACCAAAACAAGTATCACAAAGATTCATACAGAACTAAATAAGCTAAATCACTCTTAACTCCAAAAATCTTAACAGTAATCACCACAAAACTAACAGAAAGCTACTAATTACTGACCAAGTGAAGATTTGGAAAAGAGGCTTCCGCGGCCGAGGAAGAAAATGAAAGCGAGAACCGAAAAGCAGGCGAGAATAGCAAGCGGAAACCGAGATCGAGCGGCGACGGCGGCCCTGTTCCGGTGACTTCCCGAACTTAAAAGCGTCGCCTTCTTCACTGCCATACCATCCACAATGTACAACCAAAATAAAAAAGCCCTAAAAAGGTTCGACTCAAGAAACAGATCTCGGAAAACAACGGTTCAATTTGATTCCATCGAGAAGCTTCAATTCAATCAATCTCACATTACATCCGTCGCCGTGTGTAAATTGTGTGTGTGGAGGGAGAATCGGAGAGGAAAACAATGGAGGAATCAAGTGTATGTGTGTGTGCCCTAATTAACAAAGGATCTGAAATTGCGGATTTGTTCTTTTTTTCACGGAGAGAGAGAGAGAAAGAGAGCTCAAAGTTTCAACCATTTCTGATCCCTTTTTCCTGCGTATGTTTAACTTTACGTGAATCAAACGGTGACGTTTGGTGCTAGCGCATGCACTAGTTATGATTAAACTAATAAAACGTGTAATTACTACCGGAATAATTGATTATTGTCAAAATCTTGAAAAAAAATGTGTTTTTTCTTAATTTTAGAAAAAAAAACGTGTTTTGATTTCTCTGCTAATAGCAGTGTTAGAGTAACAAAGTGTCAGTTTAATGAGTGTCGGTGATATATTATTAAGTGCCAGTATAAAAAGTGTAGTGTTAGTGTGACAAAGTGACAGTGAAACAAAGTGCCGGTGTAAAAAAGTGACAGTGTAAAAAGTGTCAGTAAATATATTATTAAATGTCACTGTTAGTGAAAAAAGTGACAGTGTTAGTGTAAAAAAGTGTCTGTGTTAGTGTAACAAAGTGCTAGTGTAAAAGTGCTAGGTCAGTGTATGTATTATTAAGTATTAGTTTAAAAAAAATGTCGTTAGTGTTAAAAAATGCAGTGTTAGTGTTAAAAAGTGACAGTGTTAGTATAAACAAATGTCAGTAGTGTGAAGATTGACAGTGCATGTATTATTATGTGCCAGAATAAAAAAGTGTCAGTGTAGGATAAAAGTGTTAGTATAAAAAAGTGTCAGTGTGAAGAGTGGCAGTGCATTTATTATTAAGTGTCATTGTAAAATGATTTTTTCTTAAAATTAAAAAAAATGCATTTTTTATAAGACCAATTCTTGGTTCTTGGAATCAATCAAAATTACCTGAATAGTATACTAATAAAAACGTCAGTTTAATCTCCGACTATTTAAACTATCAAACTAATCTGAATAATATCAATAAAATATTCAAATCATTTCAAATCATTAAATAATTTTAATGAATATTAATAAATGCTAGTAATTTAAACAAAAAAAACTCAAATGTATCAATCACTAGTAAAAGTTCGTGTCCGAGGACACGTGTTTTTTTTTTTAAATTAAAAAAAAAGAAATATTTTTTTTAAGGGCAAAATGGAAAAGGGACAACTTAGTAGAGGCAAAATGGAAAATTTGACATTCGACACTGTTCATGACCACACTGCCATTTATACTATAGACTAGTACATGCCCGTGTCCTTGGACACGGGTTTGTTTTTTTTTTTTTTTAAACATTTTTTTTTAATTTAAAAAAAAATAAAATTTAAGGGCAAAATGGGAAAAAAACAACTTAGTGAGAACAAAATGAAAAATTTGACCGTTGTAACTATTCATAGTACTGCTCATGTTGAGTTTGCATGTTGCCATTTATAATATACAGTAGATATTATAAAGGGGCAAAAATATTCCCTCAAATTAAATCCCTTGTAATCCCCAAAATTTTCAAGACCCCCATTTTCTACCTTCTTCTTCAACCCATGCCTATCGGCCGACCACCCTCCGCCAACATCAAACACTGCAGCTAAAATTTATCATATAACCACCTCATTTGTCATCACCACTATCACCATCACCACCTCTATCATCAACATCACTCACAACCACAATCACCTAAAATCAAAATAACAGTTATATTTACAACAAACATCACTTACATAAACTTTGAAATTCTGATTGATAAATTCTCTCCTATTGCTCATATCCAGGCCCGTCCCGAAAATTATAGGGGCCTGTGCGAAATGTGAAAATTGGACCCTAATATTTTAAAAAAACCACAATAACTATAAAATATATATATAAGTACTTTCATATAAAGATAAAAGTTTTATAAAATTGGGCCCTATTATTAATTTTTTTTTTATGAAAGATATATACCTAATGGGTCAATCTAAAATGGGGGCCCTCTCAGATTTGGGGCCCTGTGCGAAAGAACCTAATTTTTCATGTATGAGCCGGCCCTGCTCAAATCTGGAAAAATTAAAGTAAACCTCTTATTAGAAGAATGCATGTTGAAAAAAGAAAAAAAAAATAGACTTGCAGAAAACTCCATTGTTGGAGCTCAATGTGTAGACGAATTTGTAAGGCATGAGAGGGTTGGAGGTAATTTATAATTTTTACTGTAACATTCGTTATATTAATGTTTATTAACATCTATTAATGATTTTGGTTGATTTGGTTAATTTATACTAGTACACAGTTTAATTTGGTAGTTTAGGTAGTACCGAGGTTAAATTGGTACTCCCTCCGTCTCGTTCGAAGTGTCTCAATTTTTTTTTTTGAGCGTCCCATTTAAAATGTTTCAATCTCAAAAAGGAAAGTTTTTATTATTTTTATACTCTTTCTACCCCACTCATTCTTTCTCCTACTTTAATTTTACACTCACAACATTCTCTCTCCTAACTATTTCCTCCACTCATTCTCTCTCCTATTTAATTTTTAATACTCACAACATTTAACCTTTTTCTCTATCTTACCTCACTTTCCTTAATTCCCGCACCGATCTCATTTTGAGACACTTCGGACGAGACGGAGGGAGTATTATTCATATATAATGCGTGGGTCATTTTGATTGTTTACTCGATTCTTGCCTCTTCGAACAATGATAATTTGCAAAACATGATAATTTTATTCACAAAATCTAGGGAGAGACGTGTCTTTCATAGTGATTAGCAAAGACGTGTTTTTAAATGTTCAGTTACATTTTTGTAAATAAGTTAAAATTCGTGTGATCACATTTTTGTAAATCGCTAAAACTTCGTGTCTGATGGGTCATGAACAACAAAACTTCTAGATATCAAGCTCAAATGGTTCTAGATATCCAGAACATTTGAGATTGATATCCAGAATGTTTGGTGCACGTTGCATCTATGCTCAACAAAATTTTTGGATATCAAGCTCAAAGTATTCTGGATATCAATATTAAAGCTTTCTGGATATCAATATTAAAGATGTATGAATATCAACATCAAATGTTTCTGTATATAAATATTAAAGTTTTCTAGCTATGATTAGAAAGCACATTTGACAAAGACCGGTCAATAAACCTTCTATATATCAAATTCAAATTTTATGGATATTCAAGACCCTTTAATCATGATATCAGAATGTTTGTTGGTCATGTATCTATAGCGTAGCCTTCTGAATATCAATGTCAAATGATTTTGGTTATCCAGAACCTTTGAGTTTCATATTAAAACCTTTGAAACCGGTATTCAGAATGTATTTTTATAAAGTGTTAAAGAATAGACAGTGGTAGTGTTTGTTGATTTCTATCTAGAAATTTTTAATATTGATATCCAGAACCTTTGAAGTTGATACCTAGAAAGTATGTTAGTTACGAACTTGGTCACGGTCTTGATTTTCATCGCTCGCGAATTTTCACTTATTTACAAAAATGTTAAATGTCATCGCATTTAAAATCAAGTCTTTCCTAACCCAAAGGAAAGATGAGTCTTCTAAGATTTAAGAGATAGACTCAATTTTATTACTCCTACACTTTTACAAGATTTTGTAGAACTTCAATTTCTTTTTGAAAAAATAAAATACGGGTTTGAAAATTTAAAAATGTCTAAATCATAGAGAAGGAACTAGTTAAACCCAATACTCTAATTTGAATAATAGTTTGTGCAATTTTAAAAAAAAAAACAAAAAAACAAAACAAAAAATTGAGTTAAAAATATGTATATATTTTTTGGTCAAATTATAACATTTAAAATACAATTTAATTAAAGGCTTTTACCCTTGAGTCCAATTAGGTTATACTCCCTCCTCCCATCAAACTTGGGACAATTTGTCATTTTGAAAGTCCCACTCGACTTAGAACGTTCCAAAATGACAAATTTATATTATTTTTATATTCAATGTAACCCACTTGTCACAATCACAACAACAATCTCCTTATTCTTCCCACTCATTTTCTCTCATATTTTACTTTTTATACTCATAACACCTTTTCCATTCATTCACTTAAAAGGAGGGAGAGAGTATCATAATTCAACACTAAACTCCCACACGTAACCAATGTGGGATGATATATGACAAAGACCACAAGGATCGGTAATAACCCGAGCCTGAAAACTTGATCCGCTACATAAACACCATGAAATGGCACTGAGCACGTACAACTTGGATCTAATTAGCTTACCTAAGGCCACCTAAAAGTCCACAACGACCAGAAGAGCCTGAAAACTTGATTCGCTACATAAACACCATGTACTGCACTGGTCAACCTAAGGCCACCTAAAAGCCTGAAAACTTGATCCGCTAAAAAAACTTGATCCGCTACATAAACACCATGAAATGGCACTGAGCACGTACAACTTGGATCTAATTAGCTTACCTAAGGCCACCTAAAAGTCCACAACGACCAGAAGAGCCTGAAAACTTGATTCGCTACATAAACACCATGTACTGCACTGGTCAACCTAAGGCCACCTAAAAGCCTGAAAACTTGATCCGCTAAATAAACACCATGCACCGGGAGCACGAACAACTTGGATCCAAGTAATTTACCTAAGGCCAGCCTAAAAGTCCATAATTGCTGCTCAATGGTAGCTTTGTGGGCTTATAAATAACACATTAAACTTCCACATCTAACCTATGTGGGATAGGGTATTACAACATATCAAACCAGAGAATTAGACAAGTGGCCTTTATATTGGTTTTCAACTGTTTGGATACAACATCAGTCTACCCGTTCCTTTCTAACGTCTACAAGGTACATAGTGATCACACAAATATCTTAATCATCATCAAAGACTTAAGAATTTAACGGAAGCCTTAACTGATAGCGAATCAGAGGTTAAAAAAAAAATGTCAATAAGGTACATAAGACCGCATATATGTGGCAATCGGTCTCTCTGATCATGAGAGAACACCAATCACACAGGATAGCTTTTATATGATTGCCACATCAAGGTAATCTCCAATCTGCAAAATTTTGATATCCAGATTAGAAACATTTTCACGTACATAAAATTAATTAAAAAAAAAAAAAAAAACTACATAGTTTTGACAGACAATATGCATTTAGCTAGTAGATCGTGCTAAAAGCGAGAATATTGATCTTACCTCAAAGCTAAGATCACCTAATGTCTTGCTTCCATTGTCTGGTCGTCTTGCATTTGGATAAGAGAATGTTTTTCCTACCTTTAAGGCCCAAAGAAAAAGTTCCAAATGTAAGCACATACATGATGGTTCAAACATGCATTCATGGATTCAGAATCACGAAACAATATAGACAATTACGGGAACAAGTATGATCATATCCAAGAGCATAGTGGTATATATTCAAGCATAGTCGTATATTTTCCCTCAGTCCCATAAAGGCGGTCCCACTTTTTTTAGTTAAACTTTTATTGAAATTTGACTAATACCTTTATGTTGATTTATTCATCCTAATGAATTTTTTAACTTGTTATGGATATAACATTAAAAGTACTACCAAAAACAATTTTTAGAAATTCATTAGGATAAATAAATTAACATATAGTTATTGATCAAAGTTCAATTAAATTAATCTAAAAAAATGTGGGACTGTCTGTATGGGACGGAGGGAGTAGATAGTTACCTCTTTAACAACAAATCGCCCCGTTTTGGTAGGATATACAAAAGCAAAGGATAGTGTTGCATCTTTTCTTCTAGCCTCTGGAGCTACCTCCTTAACCTGGAAAGAAAAAACCGTAAGGGATGACAAATTATTCTTGAGCTACTTACGATTGAACAGGATGACATTGTGGTCAGCAGATTGATTACACTGTTATACTCTACTGAACTATTAAACATGCTCTTTTTGATACTTCTCAGCATATCATTAATCCTTTCTCCCAAAATAAGAATAAGGTAAAGGTACATCCCAAGTGATTCTTATTCTTTATTTTCTTTTTCATCTCCTTCTTTTTTTTTTATTTTCCAAAATTCCATTTGGACTCCGGTTAAGAGTAGAGAGAAGCAGGCATTTCATTTTCTATATTCAAAATAGTTACTTTTTCACCTTTGAATGACCTTGTGCACGTAATCACTCAACATGAAGGAGAAAGCTAAATAACACATTTTGTACATACCAGATCGGTTAGTTCACGTAGTGTTGCATCCATCCATGTATAAATTTGAACCTCGTCTTTAGGTTCCTTGCCTCTCACTGCAAATTCTGCATCACTATGATGACTTCCGGTCTGAAAAGAAAATGAGAAGCTCCAAGTGTTAGTCGACTCTAACTAAGGTGTCGTGATAATATGTTATAACTTCCATGATTCTGATCAATAAATAACTACATCCCACACAATGTGTGCACTCAATACTTATGCTTTATCCAACCTCTGTCCCAAAATAAATGTCATACTTTGACTTTCTTGTTCAACTTTGTTGAACCTTAACCAAAAATATTGTGAAATTGAACATATCTTCATGAAATTGTAGAAAACAAATGTTATTGATAGAATTTTTTATGGTGTATCTATGCAAATGTTCAATCAAGTTGACCAAGAAAGTCAAAGGTAGTATATGTGTAATCTTGTAACTCAACAACAATCAAGAAAAGTGTAGCTAAGCATTTGCTACTGCGTATGTATGCATTTGAAATAGGACTATCTTTTTGGGAAAACAAAAATGGCAAATGGGGTCATCTTTATGGGACAGAGGGAGTATTACTTTTGCCCTAAAGTACTTCAGCTTTTTGTCCCTTTGTTCTACTAATAAAAATATAAGCTTCTTTTAATTCTAAAAAAGGAGAGAAGATACATTTGATTCCAAAGTCATAAAGCTTTAACTTCAACAGCCTAATACTACTGATTAGGCTGGATGTTAATGGATTTGACATGGATAAAAACATTGGATTATATTATGCAGGTTTATAAGGTATTATTCATCAGGATCAAAATGCTGCAAGTATTCGTTCATAAGTAATTAACAAAGTAAAAAGAGATTCGCAAATACACAAGGAATCATGATTAAATGCATACAACTTCACCAGAATTAGATGAACGATTCAAAATTCTGTTTTGAGACTTGAATACAGAGCAGACAAAACAAGCAAAGGGAAACAAAATATAAAGTAATCTTATTTAGTTTGAAACTGGTAAAAGCATCAATTTTGAAATTGTGAAATTACCTTGGTAAATACCCGTAGCAACAACGGACAAGTCTGCAGCCCAATAGAAGAAAAATTTGATCAATACCAATAATGAAAAATAAAATGAGGCTGAATACTTCAAAACAATTCCTTCTATATTCTATTAAGTAAAAGAGAACATAAATCCTGATCCACAGCCACAGATTAAAAGAACAAATACAAAACAAACTCAATTATATTTAGCTATTTCCATCTAGTCTACCTAAGTATAGTATGAATTCAATGATTGAAGTATCTAAAACCCATGCATAGTCATGTTCTCTTGATCTGTCTTTGCCATTCCTCAGAAAAGTCAGGATTTAGGCATATGTCCCTATATTATAGAGATATTTCCTAACATCATAAAGTTTGCAACACTTATGGATACAATATGCATTTGCACACTTGCAGTCACGCCATGTTCCCCATTCATCAAGAAAAAAAGAAAGAGAAATTCAATTTCAAAATAAACAACATGCAGCCCATAGCTTTATCACTTGAGAAACCCTTTGCGACAAAGTTATTTCTATGCGGGCTCATTAAAACTTATTAACTTACAATGTGCTGCAAGGTTTCACCTATATATAACAGAGAGAATGAACGATTTGGATTATAAATATAATCAAAATTAACTTTTAAATTCACTATAAATATTAGCACAAATATACCAAAGATGAAAGCTTTCATGTACATTTTTGTATACAACCCAGTATTCATGCCCTTGCAAACTAGTCCTGGTAATATAAAAGTATATATGAACATCATTACATAAACAACCTTAGCACAAAAAAGAATAAGGTGACACCAAGATTCCTTTCACAGTAGCGGCAACAACATGCACCTTTCATATGCATATGCTTAGATGAAAAACTGTGTCTACACAAAACCATGATTGGGGACAATGCTTCAACTGTTTTTTGGAACGTCGCCTAACAGCTTATATTCAAAGCTATATCCTAGCCAAGAAGTTGTACTCCGTAACACCTATGGTAGCAAACTCTGCTGTTCATTAGACATAACGTCAGCTGAAGTACTTCTCTGCCCTTGAACAGCACAAAAAATTTGCTTGTCCTCATGCTTCCGGTCTTAAGAATGCCATCATAAATATCAATACAAGCAGTTCACAACTCTACTTCGAAAGATATGTCCTCTAATAGCTAATAATGAATTGTTTTAGTGTTATATTAGAGCCAATATTGATGATTGTAACTAACTATGCTTCTCTGGATCTTATTAATGCTGCAACAAGGCTAAGGCCGAAAGCTAAAAAATGGCTCTCAAGTAGACATATGAACATAGTAACCTACCTCAAAACTTGAAAATCCCTCTGTCCCAAATCGAATGACTATTTTGTCCCAGAATGGCCTTTTGTACCTTTTCCATCAAAAAACTGTCCCTAAATGATTTTTTTTTAAATTGTTTTTCATAGTTCATCATACTTTTGCAAAACAAAATTTTGAAAATAAAAAAGCGAGAATGTTTATGATTTTTTGCTATTAAAAATCAACATTTTCAAAATGACCCTTAAATTCAAAATAGTCATTCATTTTGGGACGGATGGAGTAAAAAATAATTTTGTTAAGAGAAACCATAATATACAAGATTGAACCTACATGAACACTTCACTAGCAGCGAATTCCATTGCCTTCATCTCCTTCATAAGTAGTTGAATGGTATAACAACCTTCCCATTAGTTAGTTCTATTTGTGCCCCATTAAAAAGAGTCAAGGTTTCACCTTTTAAGAGTTAATTTGACTATTTCCATTTGGCATGCATTTAATTTAGTTTCAGATGATAGAATTTGAAATCAAGTAAACCCTAGATAAACCGCATTCAATGAAATCAACCTACAAGCTCACATAACGCAGATAGATACATATATTCATATACATATACATGTGTGTGTGTGTGTGTGTTTGAGTGCATAGGTGCAAGAGTGAGTGTGTGTAGAGAGAGAGACCTTTTCGCGATCGACGGGAACAAATCGAGGGCCGCCGGACTTAGCAAGAGGCGGAGGTCCAGGTGGGCCCCTTTGTTGTAGCGGTCTTCCACCTCTTCTTTGAGCTTCTCCTACTCCTGCCATTGAAATCGCTTCGCGTCCTCCCTTTCTCTCCCTTTCACACACACAGCGACAATCTTTTTCTCTTTCTCGCTCAGTCGCCGGCAACGAGAATAGCCAATTAACTAGGGCTTGGGCCTGAAAAAATATTTGACATTTTGACCATCTAACCAAAGGTCCAAAGCCTACTCACACTTTTGGGCCTAAAAATAAAATTTTTTAGGACTTATTCCCTTGAGGGACCCAAATACTACACAATTCTTAATTAGGATAGACAATTTGGACTATTTTTGTCGGGTCCTATGGATCCAAATTATATTCTTAATAAGCCCCTAATAAGTTTATAACTTTTTAAAATGGCAAAAGTGACCCGATCCTAAACATAAACAAAACATATCACAGTCGATTCATTCATTTTGATATCCCCCTTTTCTCTAAACTCCTTGCCCTCTCTATATCTCTTGGCGGCGCTACCCACTCCACCGTAAGAGCGTCTCCCATCCGTCCTCATAGATTCCCTCATATCCGTAGTATAACAAACCTAAAATGTTGGTCTTATTCCATCATCTTTTTCGACACTTCTCGTCACAACCTTAGCCTCGGTGGTATCCCTTCGTCTTATACGGTGAGAGCACGATGGAGACCAGATCCACTAGAGCAATTAAACGCCTCATTCCAGCAATGCTCGTAACAAGCCTCGTGTCTCTAATGGCCACATCACTTCATTTGGTGTTCATGACGTTCATCTTCAAGCAAAATCTTCACATGTTCAGTCGTCTCTACAACTAGATTTGCCATGGTCGTTCCTCCGGCTTACAAGTCTTTCTCTAGACGTCAAAGATTTATTCGTTGATCAGAGTGCGCATGAATGGGATCATCCCGGATATTTTTGTCCTTGGGACATTGTAGGAATTATGAACACCTTTAGGCATTAGTGTTAGGCCGAAGGGTCTTAGAGAAAATGACTCTAAAGTTGGACCTCTCATTAAATTAAGCTATAGCTCAAATTTTGTGCACACTTCGTAGAAAAAAAATCCAAGGCTCATTGATCGAGTCATAACATACAATACCACACCTTTGTGTTACCTTCCTAAAAATTGCATTAATCAAACAGAGTTTATATACTAGCTTGAGATTGGCTTGTTTAAGATTTTTTTTTTAAAGTCAGATCAAGTACTTAACGAAGATACACAGTAATTTAGAATATTGATGCTTGTTTGGCAAGAAGAGTACTTGATAATTGATATAATTCAAGTCAAGGGTTTACCATCAGTTTAAAGTAATATCACAAAAAAATCATTAAGTAACAAGCGTTTAGTGTTTGATGCTCTCAAACACACTCTAAACTTAAATCTAAATCTAATACCATGACAAATCTGAGTGGGCTTGAATCCATCTCAAGCCGAAACTAACTAGATAGATTGATTTAGCAACCCTAAATGAACTCCCTCCGACCCATTCAAAAAGAAATAAAATGGATCTTGCATATAAATTAAAGAGAGTGTATAGTTGAGTAAGTGTTGTTAATATGAAAAGTGAGGTAGGAGAGAGAATGTGGGGTAGGGAATATTAAGTGAATAGTTATTGTGATTATCACAAGTGGGTCACATAAATAAAAAAATTATTAAAAATTTTCCATTTTGGGAGTGAGTCTTTTTAAATAGGACACCCAAAATAATTTTTTGTCTTTTTGAATGGTACGGAAGGAAGAAGTACAATATATGTGTTTAATGTTTTCCACATCCAAATAAAACCCTAATTGCATCTCCATTACTAGCGGAGCCACACATAATATAAGGGTGCAGCTGCCCTTTTAATTTTATAATTAAATGCCAATTTTCTTTGTTATATGTTATAAAGTGTTATAGTTTACTATTAAAATTATGAATTATAAATTTTGCCCAATTTCTTAAAAAAAGAAAAACACACTACATGTTTGCTCTCATTCGTGCCAAATTTATATTCCACCGTTTTAATATAGTACTCCCACTGTTCCACGTGAGTGGATATCAAAAAATTGGGCATAAAAATTAAGAAAAAGTAGGGAAGATAATTAGTGGGAGGAGGTGTTGTAAGTATGAAAAATAAAATAAGAGAGAGAACGAGTGGGAGGAATAGTAAGTTGATTGGTGTCATGAGTCACTACCAGAAAAAGGTCGTTTAGCGACGGAAATTTCCGTCGCTAAAATTAAAATTCCGTCGCTAAAAATAATCAGCGACGGAAAAATTCCGTCGGTGGTCCGCCGCTACTGTACTGTCGCAGTGCTCCGGCGGGTCAATTTCCGCCGCTATTTTTTTCTTTTACCGACGGAATTTAATTCCGCCGGTGAATTAATGGTTACAGCGACGGAAATTTCCGCCGCTATATTAATTTAATTTAATTAAATATTCATTTCAATGAAATTTCCGTCATTGTAATAAAAATTAATTTAATTAAATTAATTTCGGGCGGAAATTTCCTGTCGCCGTAATAAAATTTAAATTGAAATTAAATTATTTCAGCGGAAAATACCGTCGCCGAAATTATTTAATTTTAATTTAAATTTTATTACGACGGAATTTTCCGCCGCTGAAATCAAAAATTAAATAAAAATTAAATGATTATAGCGTCGGAAATTCCGTCGCTGAAATTAATTTAATTAAATTAATTTTATTACAAATGACGGAAATTTCCGCCGCCGAAATTAATTTATTTAATTAATTTTTCTTTCAAAGATTAATTTCGGCCGACGGAAAATTCCGTCGCCGATTCTGAAATAAATTAAAAAAATATTTTAAAATATCAAAAACCAAAATTTTTTGTACCCGATATAACATTTCAATTTCTAAAACTAAAACTATAAAAACTAAAATTCAAATACCAAATACCAAATAAAAACTAAATACCACCGTACCAATTCGGGAGGGGGAGAGGGGGAGGGGGATAGGGGGATAGGGGGGAGAGGGGGAAGGGGGGAAGAGGGGGAGAGGGGTGGAGCGGGGGAGGGGAGAGGGGTGGAGCGGGGAGGGGGAGAGGCGGGGAGGGCTCCGCGGGTACCAAATGTCTCAAATGATTACAAACAAGTAGAAATTAATACAACAATGTCTAAAAAAGTCCCCAATCAACCTGGGGGACGCTGGGAATTATCCCCGGGAGTCCGGCCGAGACGAGCCATCAACAGCGCCAATTGTCTCTCGAGTCTCGCATGACGTCGATCGTTCTCCTCCCGCATCCGCGTCTCGAACCGCCAAAGCATCCGCAAGCTTTGCCCGCTCGCGTCTCTCCTCCTCCAACGCAGCCTCCCAGAGTGTCGACCCTCGGATCATGAAACATGGGCCGGTCAACATTTCTCCGACGGCCGGCCGACGCCGACGGGCATTGCCGCCCGTAATCCCCCATCCCTAACACTCGGGCTCCTCTCCTTGGATGTCCCCGAGAGGTGACCTCCCGCCAAACATCGTGCACGAAGGGGACGGGCTCGCGGAGGCGTTCCTTCGGGAACAACGGCGGCTTGATATGCAAACAAAAATAAAACAAACAATTATAATCATATACACAATGTAAGGTACATAAATAAATTTACATATTCAAAATCAAGTCATTTAATGGTAGTTTACTTACAAAGGCAAAGAGTGCATCGATCGTCAACCCATTGCGGAGGTTGATCGGGCGCCGTAGAATTCCGAATATGGGTGCTAGCGTAAACATCCACAAAAGTGATATTCGGACCATACTCCCTTTCCTATAAATAAAATAAGCGAGATTATTACTTTGAAATTGTATATATAAATGCAACATTTAAACCGATTTAAAAGCATGCATACACTACATTTACACTAAAACTATGGATTTCATAGCATCAACATTGGCTCCCGCCTAACATACGTACATAAACCTATTTAAAAGCATCCATACACTACTACATTTAAATTAACATACATACCATGCGGTCGTGATGCTCGGCGACCGTGAGCGTCCCCGTATGCAACGCCGCCGACCCCGAGGAGCTCGCTTCTATTGGCCTTGGCCTGTTCGGATATGCCTTTCGCCGCAGCGACCCCCCCAATATTCGCAAAATTGAGCAAACACCTCAACGGTCATAAAAGTAGGACACAAGGGCCGTTGTCCCGCCGCGAGCCGAGCAAAGATAATAATTTCTCTTCGTGGTACCTATAAAAAATATGAATATCTTGTAAACATATAATGATGACATTATAAAATTAAAAGAGTATAATCATTGTTAATTAAACTAATTAAGGATAGATAAATATGTTACAAATAAAATCCTTAAACAGCTTGTGAGCTCGCTCAAAGAAAACATATCTAGCCGTCGCTCCGCCGATGTCCTGGATCCCAATAATATTTAGCCTACAACATATAATGATAACATTACAAAACTAAAAGAGTATAATCATTATTAATTATAACATTTTAATAACAAACTAACATTTAAGTTTTAAATAAAACCATTAACACATTACCCTAAACTCATCCCACGCATCCTCCTTCCGCCTCTCGTGGCAATTTTTTCCGCTTGGGCCAAAACTCGGTCATTTTCCGAGACCGCCGCATTGCCCGATCTTAGTGCCAGTGGTGGGGTATCCACCTACCCACCTCGCCAAGTATATTTATACAATAACATTTTAACTTAAATAATGAATTATATATAAAGCAAAAAGGAACCAACTTATATCAAATTAATGAAGAGTTACTTATCGGTCATAAAGTGCCGAGATCCGGACATATATCCTCCCTCGTAATCTACGGTAGTCTCGAGTACCGGCCCCGCAGGTGGAGCTAGTACTACTGAGTGAGGGGTCAACACCATCGCTACCGGATCGGGACGGTTGCGTCCCAAGCAATCAAAGTGTAAATGGGCTTGGTCCTCTTACCCGCCCTTTCTACTAGAACTCATCTCGTACTACAAGAAAATATTAAAATATACAACTTTAACAATAGGAAACAATATATTCACAATACATCTAAAACTTTAAAGTTCTAATAATCTAAAGCATTCACAATACATATAAAACTTTAAACTATTAATAATATAAAGCATTCACAATACATATAAAACTTTAAAGTTCTAATAATCTAAAGCATTCACAATATATATAAAACGACTGGGATATTAAAAATAATCTAAAGCATTCACAATACATATGAAACTTTAAAGTTCTAATAATCTAAAGCATTCACAATACATATAAAACTTTAAAGTTCTAATAATCTAAAGCATTCACAATACAATTTTAAACTTTAAACTATTATTAATCTTCGTCCCCATCATCATCATCCGGACTCGAATTACTACAAAACTCGAGTTCTTCATCTTCGTCTTCGGACTACGATGAATCAAACTCGGTTCCTCTTCCTCTTCCTCTTCCTCTTCCTCTTCCTCTTCCTCTTCCTACGATTCATCAATATCAATGTGCGCGAGATGACCCGAACGAGGCGGGGAGTTGGCAAATTCACCGGTAAGATATCCTCCTCGGGTTCATCAACATTTTGAGGAATATGAGTGACATCATCTAATGGATGATTAGCCGATGAAACGTTAGGTGGCACCGGCATTTCATCCTCTTGATAGGGTGCTTCTAATGACGACTCGTAGTTGTCGACGAGGGTAGGTTGTCAATCATGCTCCTAGCCTTGGTCATCCAAATACCCCACAATCCGTCGGGTCGCGGACGAGGGTAGGGAGTCATGTATACCGTTGTGCTTCGAGATGCTAAGATGAAGACGTCGTCGCCATTATGTCCGGACGAGTCCTTTACATCGACGAGGTCAAATATGGCGTGCTTCTTAACACCTCGCACAAAGATCCCGCCAATCACAATTGAACAAGACAACACTTGTTTCTACCCAAATACTCCACCTCGACTACTTCTTTCAGACGCCATAATAATCATTCCCTATAATCTTCACACCGCTATTCCACGTCAATTTAGAGCCCCCGTAAGCTTTGGTATGAAACACATAGCCATTCACGAAATAACCGTTGTATAAATGAACGTTCAAGTACGGAGCTGATGCTAAATGTCTTAACCTCGCAGCCTTTGGCATCACCCGGATGTTCACTATCTATAAGACAATATTGTAACCAATTTAATACAATTTTAAGATTGAATGTTTAAAGAAGTGTATAGAATAAATTTGAATGAAACGAAATATTTACATATTTCCTTAGCCGGTTTGGAAATTCTCTTTCGTCCTAGTTGCGATGAGTTACGGAGATAAATCCCGAGCTAAATCTTCAAACATTCTCGCAATAGGGTTAAACAAGGCATTTCATATGCAGGTAATTAAACATGCATAATTTAATCGACGAGGCGTAAACATAACATCAATGACTTACTTGATATATTCCCCAACCTCGTCGCAGCTTAAGAAGAACATACGTTTCGACCGCGGCAAACTCTTTAGCGGTTAACGTACGCGTACCAACCCGCTTGCCGAGGAACCGACTGTGGATGAAAATACAGAGATGTTTCCCTTAGACGGAAAACCACCATCGTAATTGCGGCCAACCCTAGTCAATCTCGTATCAACATCGGGAGGAAAATATGTTCCGACAAAGGCAACAATCTCATCTATGATAACAAATTTCTACGAAATTGAGGCCTCGACCATGGCCCTATTGCTCATCTTCCTTTTCAATTGGCCTAGATACCTAAAAGTCATTCGTAGATTAAAACATAAATAATGTTAAAGAAGGTATATTGTTAACGCTCAAATTATTTAGAAATAGAATAAATTCAATTACCTCTCAAATGGATACATCCATCTCGTATTGAACTGGACCACCGACTCTAGCTTCGTATGCCAAGTGGACCGGTAAATGCTCCATAGAATCAAAGAATGAAGGAGGAAATATCTTCTCAAGTTTGCACAAAGTCACTACGATGCTCTCCTCAAGTTTTTTCATGTGATCAACACGCAAAGGTGGTCGATGTTAACGCTCGGAAAAACTCACTTAACTCGTTAACGCCACCCGCATATTGTCAGCAAGAGACCCCGAGAGCAATCGGAAGTAGCCTATCCAAAGAAAACGTGGCAATCGTGACTCTTCAAACCCCGCACTTTCCCCTCCTCTACATTGACACAGCTTACCAATGTTAGACGCGTAACCATCCGGGAAGCCTTAACTCCTTGAGCCATTTCAGAGGAGGAGCCTCTTTTCCCTCAGAAGCACGTATTGAGCCATCGGTCTAACCGGTTTCCCATTGACGTCGTATACCAAGTCTAAGGCCGGCCGCCTACATATTTCCTTAAGGTCCTTTCGAGCTTTTTCGTTGTCTTTAGTTGTTCTCTTGAAATCCATCAACGTGTTAAAAACATTATCGAATACATTCTTCTCAATGTGCATCACGTCAAGGTTATGTCGAATGAGATTTGTTTTCCAAGATGGCAGCTCCCAAAATATACTCCTCTTGATCCAAGTTATGGGTAGTCCCAAACCCTTGTATTTTGGTCTTCGAAAACTTTTTCCCCCACCGAGGATCGGGCAATCTAGATACCTCCTCATAGACCGTGTCACCACTTAAACGAATCGGGGCCTCATCATGGTCAATCTTGTTCTTTTTAAACGCATTCTTCCGGGTCCCGAATGGGTGGTCCTCCTAAGAAATTGTCTATGGCAATCGAACCAACATGGTTTTCCAGAGTGCGTGAGCGTGAAAGACTTTGTGTCACTCATACAATACGGACAGCCAACTTCCCGTGGGTGCTCCAACCCGATAACATCCCATATGCAGGGAAGTCATTAATCGTCCACATCAACGCAGCCTTCATGCCGAAATTCTCTCGCTTGAAAGCATCCCACGTTTCGACCCCATCCTCCCAAAGCCGCTTCAATTGGTCCATCAAAGGTCGGAGATAGACGTCAATGTTCCTCCTGTGGCCGTTTGGGCCTGAGATGAATAACGACAAGAACATGTAGGGATCACTCATACACAACCGGGGCGGAAGATTGTAGACAGTGGCTATAACCGGCCAACAAGAGTAAGATTTTGCCCCAGGACCAAACGGATTGAAACCATCAGAGCAGATGCATAACCGTATATTTCTTGCTTCGTACGCAAAGTCGATAAGTCTCATCAAAGTGTTTCCATGCCTCCCCATCACCGGGATGAATCAACACACCATCTTCACGCAAACTTTCCTTATGCCAACGCATTGCCTCTGCAGAGATTTAGACGCGTAGAGGCGTTGCAGCCTTGGAATCAACGGCATGTAACGCAACCGCTTATGTGGTATGTTTTTCTTGTGTTTTGAACTCCCCTCCGACTTGGCTTATATCTACTTTGTCCGCAAATTGAACACTCGTCTTCTCGTGAATCTTCCTTGTAGAATAGCATGCAGTCATTCTTACACGCATCAATCTTTTCATAACATAGCCCAATCGCCCAACCAACTTCTTTGTCTCATAAAAGTTTGTAACCATCTTATTCTCTTTCGGCAACATCCGCTTAATTGCTTTCATGATACGATTATAAGCAGCATCGGCTAATATTGCAATCCGCCTTTATGTTAAGGAGCTCACCACAGCCTCTCCAACACACCGATCTCGCAACCTGGATAGACCTTCTCTTGCAGAGTCCATAGCATCAATAAATTTCTTGGCCGCAGGGGTTGGTTCTTGCTGTTGGTTCTCTCGACCAATCGAAGGAAGGACCGGCCGCATCCCTAACCATATCTTCCATATTCAAAGGTGGTTCTTCATTGTCCCGAATAATAGGTTCGGGTTCGGGAGGTACATGAATATTCTCGGGGATTATTCGCAACATTTGTGCGCAATCTCGGCTCACCATGACGGGTCCACCGTTTGTACCCAACTTCAAACCCGTTACGCAAAAGATGTTTCGAGTCTCGATCAAGCTTAGATACTTGACATTACAACACTTGTCGCATGGACACCTAATCTTACCATCCTTATCCATGTGACCGGTTTTATTTAATTGAGCAAATTCAACAAACCCCTTCAACCCTCTATAAAACTCGTGATTGATACCGCGTTGATTCGGCAACTTCCGCTTATACATCCAACTACGATCATCGTTAACGTACATCACTCCCGCATTGCAATCCATATATTATACGTACACTCAATTTAATCGACGGATGAAACAAAATCGGGATGTTAATAATTATTGGATTTCATAATATATTAACAGCTTTAGAAGTAATTAACGTATTATCATTCCCTAAATTTGAATTACAAACTTAAAAGCAACATAGATCTTCTTAAAATAAATATAAAGCTTCTAACTCATATTTAACAATATATTAACAGTGTCTTCTTAAAGTGTCTAGGAACTCGTTCCCGCTCCCGAACTCGAATCTCTACTCTTCCTCCGCCTCGGTCCCCGGGAGGTCTTTGGTCTAGGTATGTTGAAAAAGCCGGCCGACCTCGTCCCGGCTCGGGTATCGTGTGAGCCGGTGGATCAATCACCTGGTAGCTCTCGCACGCTTCTTCCCGCCTCAAGGCCTCCCCTCGCGAGCTATCACTTCGGGATCATTTCTCAAAGCAGCTCTCCGAATCTCCCGTCTCTCATAATCTGCTGCAATGTCGCCGTGATTTCATCAGTGGTTGCTCTTGGCCTCCATGCCTCTTAATGTCCGGGCCGGAAGAATAGTCTCGCCCCAAAACACTCTCGGCGCCGAGCCTCTATCATCAGCTGTACAGGGACCTTGCGTCGCTCCTCGTACCATGTCGGATACTCGGTGGTCGAAATGTGCTACCTCTAGTATGACGGAGTAGTGGTCGTATCGGAAGAAAGCCCTCTAGAAATGCTCGCCAAAGAAATGTGTAGTCTCGAGGCTCGCCATAATCATCGGCATTGTATTAGTCGTCAATCGCTCTCTCAAAGTCCGAATGGTCTCGCGGGTATCCGTACCGTCTCGCTCACTAGAGATGGAATGCAAAAGGATGATACATGTAGTCCCTAAGTCGGACAATAATCGACCCGTCCCGAATATCTCTCATAGTCTGCAATCCCCATGCCGGAATCCAATAGTTCGGGTTTGCGGTCTCATATCGGGCCAAGGCCAACCTCCTATGCCAACTCTCGCAGCGGCATCCCTCAATATCCCGCGCCGTCCGGGCCACCCAAGGTAATGCCGTCTCGCCCTCTCCGCGTGGCGAGATCAAGCGAAATCTCTCATACGGCCCACAATGATAGTAACTGGGCCGCCCGAACCTACGTACTCGGATCCTCCTGGCTAATCTATCAATGCCGTGGTATGTCTCCGCTAGCAACAAGGGAATGATGTCCATCGCTCCTCGACTGCATTGAATATGCCGGATGTCAACTCCTCGATCACCTCTCGCCCGCTCGATGATCTCTAACAGCGTAGCTGGACACACTCCGATGTAGCCGCAGAAGTAGTGCGCAGACAGAATGAGCAACATGAATATATCTAAGGAAGTGGATAGATCAAACAGTCCGGGGCTGGTCCGACTCAATCTGGCTATATGAGTCAAGTCTATGAATCTATCGTCAACGACAATGCCTGATACCCAGTCTGCTGATAATCCCAAGAATTCAGATAGTTGCTCCGTAACTGATCGTCTGTCTCGAGGAAATGCCACAGTCCTCGACTCACCCACACCGCCGTGCTCGAAAATCCTCCATCGTTGGCACCAGATCGTTGTACGATAGGGTGAACACATGTCGCTCCGAATCCCAAAAGCACGAAGCGCCTGGAGCGCATCCCAATCAATCTTCCAATCTTTTAGAGACCAGATGCATGGCATGCTATACCTCCTGTCAATAAGTTTCCGGTGTTGTTTTTGGTGAAAGCGCGTGAGTTCAAGAATGTCTTGTTGAAATTGAAACTCGCGGGAAACAATTTCTCCATTGTAATGCTCCATGCTGCCTTAAATTGGGGCTGCTGGGACTTTTACCTATTAATATTGTGAATAATTGTATCAACAAATCTTGAGCTCTAGTTCAAACTAAACTAAAGGATAATGGTGTCCCTACCTAACCACCTACTCGTCCTTTAAGTGCATGTTTGATAAACCTATCCCATCCCGAAATGCGTGATTACTATTGTGAATAATTTTAAATATTAATATTTAATTCTTTGTTGTAAAATATATAATTTTACAACGATGAATTAAATTAACATTTATAAACAAGATGAGAGTCGTTATCATCCACAACTATCAAAACCCTATCTCGCTTAGAACAAGAAAGATAGAGCAAATAAGTTCTTGTCGGTTTGAGCAAAGGATTTTTACATTTTAATATAGGTTTTCCGGTTCTTTGTCCTCTCTCTAAGAATCTCAAAGATCACGGCCATGTCTTGGCCGGTGCTGTTTACTCTTCATCGGTGATATACGGTCACAAGTAAAAACAAGGTAACAAAGATATAACACCAAAGTGAAGAGAAAACAATCTTTCCTCCAATTTTTCAATCTTCACCTTCCATTTACCCAAGATCGATTGCGAGAATCTTTCCTCTGAGCTGAAAGGCCGGCGGTGTTGCCCTCAATCTCACGGTTGCACATGCGAAGCAACCGTGAGATTGAGGGCAACACCGCGCCTTTCAAGCTCATGAGAAAGATTCTCGCAATCAGATCTCGAGTAAATGGAAGGTGGAGATTAAAAATTGAGGAAAGTTTTGTTTTCTCTTCACCGGTGTTATACCGTTACCTTGTTTTTACTTGTGACCGTATAACACCAAGTGAAGAGTAAAACAGTACACCGACAAGAACATGGCCGTGATGTTTGAGATCCTTAGAGAGAAGAGGACAAAGTGAAACCGGAAAAACTCTTATTAAACGTAAAATCCTTTGCTCAAACCGACAAGAACTTATTTGCTCTATATTTCTTGATCAAAGATGGACGGATTTTGATAGTCAGTGGTGAGAAAGGCTCTCATCTTATTTATATTTTAAGATGTTAACCACCAACCACAATACCCTAAGGTGCATCTAGGGTGCCAGGATTGATATCGCGCTCAAACGTAGGCGATATTACATCACCGTTCGCGATGCCGTCAATCGCCCAAAATGGGATCTAGAACATAGTAAGGTAAATATGTTACATTATTGATACATTCATTCCTCCCAAAGATTGAAACTTTGAAAGTAGATTTATTATTATAATAATTAATCAAAGTTTCAATCTTTACCTAACGCTTGTGCAAAAATGAGATTTTCCACTCAAAGATAACCCCATGGTAGTGGTTGTACGTGATAGTAGTGGGGTGGAAAATATCAAGTTTGCACAAGCATTTGGCCCAAAGATTGAAACTTTGAAAGTAGATTTATTATTATAATAATTAATCAAAGTTTCAATCTTTGGACCTAACGCTTGTGCAAAAACTTGAGATTTTCCACTCCAAAGATAACCCCACGGTAGTGGTTGTACGTGATAGTAGTGGGGTTGGCTTCTATCCCATCCCGAAATACACGCATGAATTGCAAATAGATTTATCTACTTATAATAATTAATCAAAGTTTCAAGACCTAACGCTTGTGCAAAAACTTGAGATTTTCCACTCCAAAGATAACCCCACGGTAGTGGTTGTACGTGATAGTAGTGGGGTGGAAAATATCAAGTTTGCACAGCATTTGGCCCAAAGATTGAAACTTTGAAAGTAGATTTATTATTATAATAATTAATCAAAGTTTCAACTATCGACAATTCAAGCAATTTTAATAGACAATAATGATATTTATATATATACATATATGTATATTTTTATTTTAATTTTTATTAAATATAACATGTTACATATTTGATTATGAGTACGGTTATTTATCGTTTTCTTTATAGTGGCATATGTTTTCTTCTATTCGTTAATATTACTAAATATGTAACAAACTAGGATACATAAACTGTATCCTAATTTGTTTCATATAAGGTGCATCTAGGGTGCCAGGATTGATTTCAGGCGCTCAAACGTAGGCGACATAATCACCGTCCGCGATGCCGTCAATCGCCCCAAAATGAGATCTAGAACTAGATGTTCCTAAATTATTTCATCCACAGCTTTTCTAACTTATTTGTTTGTAATCGAATATTACGTTTTTAAATTAATTATTACCACCATTTAGATTACTCATTATTCGTTTTTTCTTTAGCTCTTTATCAATTATTTTTGTGATTTTCATAGATACTCTTTATTCTCGCTTATGGTTCTCAAAGCACATTTTATGATTTCTGTGTACTACACCTTAAATGTTGGTTTACTTATTTACGCGACACGTATATACGTAAACCGTATCCTAGTTTGTTTCATATAAATGGATTTACAAAAATTTTAAAAATGTCTTTGACTTCGTATGCTTTTCCTTTAATGCCCTAATATGTATCCCGTATTGGTTTCTCTACCTCATCAAAAAAAAAATTGATAAGAAAAGAAGTGTATATATTATCTCTACCTCAACAATTAAAACCTAACTCGTCAATCACAAACTAAGTTCCCTTATAACACGGATGTTGGGAAAGTTAGGAAGAAATCCCCTCATAAGTCTTAACCAAACCATGGCCTACTCTATTTCGTACAAAACAGCTCAACTAACCAAAATTTTTGGTATACCAACCTTCGGTATAACGAAAGTTTGGTACGGTACTACCGCATGCATTATGCATTCTTGGTTGGTACACGGTATACAAATATGAGTTTGGTTTGTGTACACCGTGTACCGAGTATATTTTTATAAAAAGCATATCATAAAGCCCTTACCTTTATCGCTTAGGTCATTTAAGACTCCCTTACCTAGTACGAATATTGTAC